>JABANP010000159.1:0-103642 GCA_013115135.1 Perkinsus olseni | reverse complement strand
GCATGGACACTGTCCATTGGACAGCGGAAAAATCGCTTCAAGCGATCAACGTGCATTAAGCCACAGGCAGAATCTGCCTGGCAGATTCTCGCGGACCTCCCGAAATGAAGCCCGAGAATACGCCCACTTCAGGTGGCTTTCTCGGTCTATGCCTCAGACCGAAAAAGCCATTTGCCCATAGACCCTATGGGTAGGACATGGGCTCCTATAGGAGTCCGCCAACAATGGAGATGCACCCGTAAAACGCGTAAAACAGTTTTACGCGAAGTGTTTCACGCGTAAAACGCGATGTGTTGTGTAGTGATACCACTTCGCGGTATGACGCGCGCGTTTAACGCCATAACGCGTAAAACGGCAACGCCATAACGCGGTATAACGCGTACTACGCGTTATCGCGGTAGAAAAACGCGTATAACACAACGCGGTGCGGCGGTTCACATCTATTATCGCACTACCGAATCCGTGATTAACTTAAACACAGCTCAGCGCACTCGCGTGACTCAGGAACAGCACATACGCGTTGCACCATGCACTCACCATAGCCCTAGTGACTGAGCTGTCACTGAGCTACTTTCGTTTTTCTCGCTTCGGCTTCGGCTTGGCCGCAGCAGCCTTGGCTTTTGGCGCGGGACGCTTTCTACCCGCCCTCTCCTCTCGGAGCTTCTCCTTTTGTTCCTGAAGAGTGGGCACAGGCTCGCTTGTTTGACCTCCAGCATCCGATTCCGACATCGTGGATTCAACCTGATCACCGCCATCGACATGAGTGTCCGGCTCGAGGGTGTTGGGAACCCGGGAGTTCTCCGGGAGAAAGAGCCGACAACAAGCCTCCCAGAGCGGTCTGTGCGTGTAAATTATCGTTAATTTCGACTTCCCATGTCATCATAGATCTGATGTCATGTTAGTAGTTCTGATGGTCTGTTGTTGCTTCTTCGTTGTTGCTCATAGTCAGCGCAAGGCAAAAAAAATATAAAACTTATCTACCTTAAAGGTAGTACCTTTTCAGAGCTTATCTACCTCTTATTCTAAGCTTACTCTCTTGAGGGGAATAAGCTATGCACGCATGCACGAGACGATTTGACGGAATTGAGACAACTCAAGACTCTTTGCCGTCAAAGTATACAAAGGTTCTAGGTGATGAACTTGAGGATAAAGTAGATACCATAATAGAGCCAAAGCAACTCTAATGCCTTCAACAACTTAATAACAATTAATAGTGGACCGAGTCCACTAGCTTGACGCTAGACGATACCAGGACACAATCGTGGAGACTAGAGACGTACAACAAAATCACAACAACTTGTGTCATGAGCTCGTCATAAATGCCGTTCCCGGCAGGAGGATGTCTCTTCTGTTCAGCGGGACTCGTTGATGTCATGTGTCAAGAAACGGCGGGAGAATATAGAGGAATACAGCGCTAAGCTGGACGAGATGGGCGGGATATTCGGCAGGTCAACGGAGGCGCTCAAGAAATTAAAGTGAGTCAGGGCGATGCCGTCGTGGGCCTAGACGGCAATCCATGTGATGCAGCTTGTGTAACCCTGAGACGTAAACTCCGAGGGGGCCCGTGACTTTCGATCACTGAAACTTTCGCCAACAAATGGCGGACCGGGGTCGTAATCTAGGCTGTCAGGTCCGAAGTGGACCAGCCCAAGCGAGATCGGGGGCAGCTGGAACAGAAGCTGCGGAAGGACAGCAGCCAGCGAGAATCACTGGAAAATTTGAGTGAGGAGTTGCCTCTTCACAGTGCGTGTCATTTATCTTGGGAAGCATCTTTGACGTTAGTGTCTGGAATATATCAACTTGTACCCACATAAGAGTATTTGTCGACTTTCTGGGAACCAAAGACGTAGAAATATACCGTCCTTGGCGCTGCTGCAGCGCCCCTGAGAATCTCCACCCGCTATAGAGCGATTCTCTGCTTCATCTCGGGCCAGGTCCTAACTCAGCGTACTGGGAACCCCCTGAGAACCGGATTTCATGCTAATACGCTAACTAGGTGTTGGCCGATTTGGTTTAAGAGAATATAAATAGGTCTCCTTGAGACAAATAAACTCCTCTGCAAAACGTTTATAACGTTTTTCCCGTTCAACACGATAACAATGATGTTTGTAATTTTCTAATGATGAGCATGTCCATTGAATCGCCACTGGAAATTTTTCACATAATGGGCTAGATGCTTCGCCTAGGTCGCTTCCTACAGCGTCAGAGAGGGGAGCTTGCTACGGAAGTGCAAAGCATGAGAAAACGCATACAAGAATTGGAGAAGAGTCAACGGTGTGATGGGCAAAGCTCATGAAGGGATTCCGAATCACCCCTTGTCGCGTTCCTGCGGGGCCCCCGCAGCGGGGGGGCTAACAGATCTTGTAAAGGCGTCACTGATGCCAACTTGACAGCTTGAGGTTGAGGAAGAGCTTTGAGGTCCTCAAATTGAGGATAAGCACAACGCAGCGGCTTTCCCTGGATACAGCGGGCTCCGGGTGATGCCTGTCTCGGATACACCTTCATTGGAGACTCACCCTCACTGTCTAAGTCTAAGCCGGCGACGGCAGCGCCTGACTTCAAGCTGACTCATACACTACCGTAACTCTGTTCTACGCATAATGCGAAGGTGCATCTCTGTTGTAGCTGGCCTTGCCTGGGAAGTTTCCATCCGAGCCTATAATTACGGGCTTCGATGCCTCCTCAAGCGTCTGTTGCCATCCTCCTGTAGCCCCTGGTTCGGTGAACGACTGTATCTACTTGATACAGGCCACGAAACTACTCTCCGGATTGAAGTTTCAGCCGCCTAGGAGCCCCACAACCCTATCGGTCACTACTGCTCAACTCGTAACAGGGCGTATCGAGTGGTCCAAAGTAGTTATAATCAAGTTGAATAATTCAACATCTAAAGAACGCGGACAGAATCGTGATGATGAAAGGTGAGTACCAGCAGTGCTGGTCCAGCACGATGAGCTGCCGACCGTCACATAGGAATGACAAAGCTCCTAGAGGTCGACAGCCAGACAAAGGCTGGTAGTGGTTGGCGGAAGGCCGAATATTCACACCTTGGGAGTCGCACCAAGGATCATATTATTTATGCCACAGTCACCCTGGGCAATCTTGAAGAATCCACCGTCTCCCCATTCTTCATTCCATGAGTTCTTAACGAGCCAGAAAGGGGTGCCGTTCTCAGTACCCCAACCGATGATCTCAACAGCATGCCCGCCAAGTAGGGAGCCGGTAGTATGCTTGTAGACTCCGGACTTGTAAGAGGTGAAATCTTCATACACGGAGAAGGCAGCTGACACCTGATCGAACAGGGCTCGCCATGGTCAGCGCGGCAATGAGAAGAAGTGGTCATACCGGACCATTGGTCATGATCTCCTGCTTGATGCTCTTGGCGTCCCCGAACCGGCTCGGAATGAAATCGTCGGTGTAGTAGCGATCCCTCGAGGAGATGAATAACCGAAAACATTCCCATTACTTTTGACCCACTGATCGAAAGGGGTCCCATACTGCTTGTTGTGGCAGCTGCTTGAACACGAAGGTGTGCTGTAGGGTTTCTGATAGAAGTTACGGGAAGTCCCGTGAGAGTAACCCATCACCCCTGTTCTCACTTCCGGGCAAGCCTCATAGTCAGGCTCTTTCGCGTGATGGGCGCATGGCTTGAAGTCATACGGCCAACAGCCATCGCTTTCCTTCATACTTGGATCGAAGTTACCGCCTGATACGGCAGAAATCGCGGAAGGATTGGCACAGACGGGAAGGAGGGTGTCTCACCGGTGACGATTCCATTGGTTTTCAGGAAAATCCACGCCATCATGGGATTCCCGCCGTTACAGCCGAAAGAACTGATATCGGTTTAGATGGCAAGTATGGCCGAGACTGGACGAGTATTACAGACACCCGTGGAGGATGGTACAGCAGGCGTTCATCTCGCCGGCAGAGAGCATCTCAGTGAACTTCCCTCCTGATTTGATACAGAGACGATCGTTGAAGGCCTCGACGGTACCGAAGGCCCAGCAGCTACCACAGGCCGATTGATCTCTGGAAGATGATATAGTGTTGGTCAGAGGGAATGGGTATCATCTACCTGACTTTGCCGATGAGGCTTTTGCACTCTTTGAACCCATCGCGTGCATCGAAGCTATCAGGCAGGTCTAATAGATCTTCTGGGGGGTAGATTTTCTCCTTCAGCTGCTCAGTTCCGTTCATGAATGTCCCGCATAGAATCTTCACGTCGCCAATTGAGGCTCCTGAGGGTAACCAGCTGCCTGACTGTCTAGCCTAGGCATACGGCCCGCTTACCGTAGAACCTTCCCTGCTCGGTGGATGCAGTCCATGTATTCTGCTTAGAGTTGATCTCATCGACGAGGCTCTGCATAATGGCCGGTCTGGTCTCGTCGTAGAGCTCGACCATCTTATCGGAGGACATGAACTCGGACTTGGTCTGCAGCTCCTCCTTGAAGCGACTAAAGTGCTGAGCTTCTTCTTCGGGACTGTACACCAAGTCTGAGGAATGGCGGGTAGGAGGAACCTTGGTCGAGCTCGACCTCACTTCTCTGAGCCTTGAGGCTTTCGAAGATGCTCCTGAGTTCTCTACCGGCAATAGCCGAGGCTACGTAGAGGAACCACAAGGCGAGCATGGAGAGGGGCGAGGAGTGCACCATAGCTGGACAGCGTGTGACTCCGAGAGCTACCGATTGCTAGCCCGAGGATGGAACGATCGAAGACTCAGTTCAGTGAAGCCTCTGGCCAATGAGAGCGACTTATCCTCCCGGAAACCGCGACGGCTCTACTAGAGCCGCTCTAGCCCCGCTATGCACGAGCTTTTCGTGTCGCCGATCTCAAACGGTTGTTTGTCTACCACCTACATCGGGCGATATGACTCACTCAAGTCACACACTGTATGACATACAGTAGCTGTAGAGAGCAGCGATAGACTGTCTGTGACTGCTAGATAAGAGGGTCACAAAATGTGATGATTCCCGACACCGTACGCGATACAGAAGAACGAGTAGCATTCACTGAAGTTAGGCGCACGGAGAGGTTGGCGGGGGCAGCCGCCGTGCGCCACGTATGCGTAATGAGACAGTACCTCGTGCATTCAGACGAATGCCTCGAGAGAGCCTCATAACGCAATGGAGCCTGACAGGCAAAGTGACGCAGACACCGGCATTGCTGCAGCGTCGCTCCCGACGGGAGCCTCCCGTACTGTCGTTCATATTCCACGAAGGGTGGAAAAGGAGCAGGAGAATCTCCTTCTCGGCGTGGTCTTGAGGTCGACTAGCCGTGTACGCATGGACAGCGGAAAAATCGCTTCAAGCGATCAACGTGCATTAGAGCCACAGGCAGAATCTGCCTGGCAGATTCTCGCGGACCTCCCGAAATGAAGCCCAGGAATGCGCTCAGTGAGCGCCGCTCACTTCAGATGGGTCTCTCGGTGTATCCTGGAACGTCCTACGTACGTCGTGGCTAACTTGAGTTGAACTGTCGGAACTCGTGTTCTAGTGGAAGGCTTCTGCTGCCGACGGCCGGTCCGTGCCGCGCGCACTCTTTCTTCGATCGAAGTAGTTTCGTTGCCTCCACAGTCTTGCATAGGACACCTCTTGATGGCGGTCACGCAGTGCAAATTTTGCACTACAACGTGAACACTATGCGTATATTGTTGGTATGAACCCACAAATCATCAAGAGAGGAGCAGCTGCCAGGAGAAATAAATGGAGAAACTTGCGTCAAAGTCCGAAATGGGACTCCAGTTTTCTCGTGTCTTAGTCGAGACTGCGGGAGACATTGGTGGATGAAACACAGGAGATTCACCTCCCTTGTGGAAGCTTCAGCGTAGTGTGTATTACGCATTACGCGACCCGATACATTGGACGCGTAATGGTTCCATTTTACGGACATTACGCGTAGAAGGCGGAGAGTGCTTTACGCAACAGCGGCAATCAGAGCAGGGCCAGCACAAGTACTCATAGCGCGCTTTGCTTGTTTTCTGACTTCGGTATCGCCCCGAAATTTAATAGCACGAAGCGCTGTTGACCTCAGTGAAGGCTAGGTTAGGCTTTCACTGCGATTCTCATCTTCTAGTGATACAAAAAGTCAGAACTGATGAGTCCCTGTTTTCATGTATCTTGTCTGAGTTCCTGTGGTCCAGGAATGCTGTGAATTCTCGGATGAATCGACCGTCGTCAGGACGGTGTTGTGTGACTGCACGTGCCAACGTGTACTCGTGCTTCAATTGAATTGAATCAATTCACGAGCATCGTACGCGTCACTCCTGCGCTAAGAGTGATTCACACTGCGTGAACACATGCCTTTATGCGTACTACGTGTTATCTCACGTGGTTTCAGGCGTATAATACGCGTTATGTGTTCGCCTGTGTGAAACGCGTTTTACGCATGCCTGCGCCGTAACTGAGTACAGTGCGGCTATTTGAGACGGGGCTCAATGAATGGTAAAATTGGACTCGAGGGGAGCTAAGCAATATTTTGATCTGCAGCTTACTGAGCTGATCTTAGCGTAGCACGTATACTCATGCACAGTAATGCAAAGCTCATAATGAGGTCAGACGGTTATCTGATCCTAATAACACGCAGTAGCAATGAACTAACCGCTGGGCATAACTAAACCTGCAGGTTTACATAGCGTACAATATAGTCGTATTTTGTAAGTATAGTGCATGCCATTACGCGCATGATGCGTTAATACACGTATCTGTTCCGCGTGATTTCGCGTTATGTTGAATTACGCATGCGTTATTACGCGGAGTGTACTTACTACACTTCATTTCGCGTACTGCGCGTAATTATACTGCCGTAGAAGTGTTCTACGCGTAATGCAGGTGCAATTCCATCGAGTACGCACTGCGTACTACGCAGCGTTATTAGGCGAATTGTATCTCCTACACTTCGCGCTTTTTTCGCGTAATTACGCTGGCGTAAAACTGCTTTAAGCGTAATGCAGCTGCAGTTGCCAGCTGCAGTTGCCAGCTGCAGCTCGAGTACTAGACCACGGAATGGGCCCCACTCCGGATCGCCCAACTGTTCAACACGGAAGAGCCTTATCGTAAGGTTGGATATCTTGAATCGGGGATGCACTCTATAGGACGAGTACGAACGTATGAAAAATCGCTGATATCGCAGCAATGTGCTATTACATTCGGGGACTAATAAAAGATCAAAAAATTTAATGATGGGTACGAGCTATTACTTATAAGGATGATATCCATCGTCGGGTAGGTCGAATACTCACACCTTGGGAGTCCCTCCAAGAATCAAAGCATTTATGCCACAATCACCCTGAGCTATCTTGAAAAATCCAGCATCTCCCCATTCGTCATTCCATGAGTTCTTAACAAGCCAGAAAGGGGTGCCGTTCTCAGTACCCCACCCGATGATCTCGACACCATGCCCGCCGAGTAGGGAGCCGGTAGTATGCTTGTAGACTCCGGACTTGTAGGACGGAAAATCTTCATACACGAGAAAAGCCGCTGACACCTGATCGGAGGGAGACTTCGAGCAAACTATCGAGGGGCACCGTTCGCCAGGGGAAATCCTCGTACCGGGCCGTTGGTCATGATCTCCTTCTTGATGCTGTCAGTATGCAAGAACCAATGCGGGAGGTAATCCTCGGTGTAGTAGCGGTCCCTGAGGAGACTTAACTATCAGAGGGGAACTGTTGTCAGCAATTGTTAGTTCCTCTTTTTACTCATCGAAAGGGGTCCCATACTTCTTGTTGTGGCAGCTGCTAGAGCACGCAGGGGTGCTGTGCGCGTGCTGACGGAAACGACAGGCCACCTCACGAACTACCCATCACCGCTGCTCTCACTGACGGACAATCGGGGTAGTCAGGCTCTTTGCCGTGATGGGCGCACTCCTCAAAGTCGTATGGCCAGCAGCCGTTGCACCAGTTCATATATCTCTCCGGCACGAAGTCCGATCCTGAATCAGGACTCTCGAAAGGAGCGCAATTGGAGAGCAGGAAGGGCTCACCCGTGACGACACCTTTGGCTTTTAGGAAGGTCCACGCCGTTATGGGATTTCCGCCGTAACAGCCAAAAGCCCTGATAATATCGGGCAGATATCAAGTTTGGCGGAAGTAGATGGCCGGAAGTAGACGTGACTTACAGACACCCGTGAAACAAGTTACAACAGGCGGTCATCTCGCCGGCAGAGAGCATCTCAGTGAATTTTCCTCCTGATTTGATGCAGAAACGATCATTGACGGCCTCGACGGTACCGAAGGCCCAGCAGCTACCACAGGCCGATTGATCTCTGGAAGATGAGATGGGGTTAGTCAGAATGGGTATCATCTACCTGACGTGGCCGATGACGTCCTTGCACTCTTTGAACCCATCGCGTGCATCGAAGCTATCAGGCAGGTCTAATAGATCTTCCGGGGGATAGATCTTCTCCTTCAGCTGCTCAGTTCCGTTCATGAATGTCCCACATAGAATCTTCACGTCGCCAATTGAGGCTCCTAAGGGGAACCAGCTGCCTGACTGTCTCGCCTAGACATACTGCCCGCTTACCGTAGAACCTTCCCTGCTCGGTGGATGCAGTCCATGTATTCTGCTTAGAGTTGATCTCATCGACGAGGCTCTGCATAATGGCCGGTCTGGTCTCGTCGTAGAGCTCGACCATCTTATCGGAGGACATGAACTCGGACTTGGTCTGCAGCTCGTCCTCGAAGCGACTAAAGTGCTGAGCTTCTTCCTCGGGAGTATACACCAAGTCTGAGAAATGGCGGGAACAGCGGTCTTTATTAGAGGCTTTCTAGTCGACCTCACTTCTCTGGGTCTTAAGGTCATCGAAGATGCTCCTGAGTTCTCTACCGGCAATAGCCGGGGCTATGCATAGGAACAACACGGCGAGGATGGAGAGGGGCGACGGCTGTGCCATTATTCAACAGTGGATTATTCCACGCTGGATCCTCCAACGGCTAGCAAGTTGCAGTCCGGACCACTTGCCTGGAGCAAGCGTTGTCTCCGATGCACCGACCCGAAGGTTGAGTTGGCTTCGAGACAACTGAGCCGTTGAGGAGACATATGTTACGGCAAGATGTTCTTCAGCCTGTTTCTCCCCCGCTGGAGAATAGGCACGCTAGAAAACCAGTCGTGTCGCAGGTCGATGACAGTTGGCTGTCTACCAATCACATGAGTTCTATCATCTTCCCGACGCCACTCAGTTGATACAGAGCTATACCGACGGCAACAACAGACCGCGGCTAAACTGCGAATATGCTTCAGAGAGTGGGCTACGGCTATCAAGGCTGCAGACGAGTGGATTGGATACGCGATGTCTTGAAAGAGAAGACAGAGGGTGAGGGGACAGTCCACGTACTAATAAAACGCATCAGCGATGCGTTTCAGATCACTGCGTTTCTGCAGTGGTCTGTCACGACGTGATCATCGCGCCCTGCACCTTACTGGGGTGAGTTGGCACAATGTTGAGTGGTAGAGCTAGGTGCAGGCGCGAACTTGCTTTGCCAAAAGCTTCATTGCACGCCGAAGGCGCCCTTTCGCGCTCCGGGGGTTGGGGCCCCCGGGCGAGCGCGAAAGTTACCCCACGGACCCCGCAAGACCCATAGACCAGTTGAAGCGAATCGTGATTTTTGGTATTATTTACTTTATTTTTAGTGCGCAGCAGGTATGAGGCTGAAATTCGGGGAGTAGGTATGGGAGGAGTTACCGGTTCTGTCCATTACCTCAGCTAGCGCTCTGGCTATGAAGTTATAAGCGATTACGGATCCTGCGCAGTCATGCGTTCTCTAGCGTTGGGCATGCGTTTGGACATGCATATGAGCATGCGTGCGTTCTCCGAAACGCGCTGGCTTAGTATGAACCCCCGTGGTGGGTACTCAATGGTGGTACCTACGCCGTTGGTGCATTCGCACTCCAGATCGTCGAGCAGTCCCATTGGGGTTGGGATCGTCAGCTTACTCTGTGAGAACATATTGCGTTGAATGGCCACTCTCCCCATCGGGTCATGCGTGCAACGGCTGAGCCGTTACGGCTCCACATCACGGAACCATAACTTGTCTAAGAGACCCATATGAGTTACCGATGACAATTTTGGGTACCCGTGGCTACTGAGTGAGAGTTTAATCGCTCTCAGTAGGACAAGAGTCGTTCAAACTCCATGTGTGGGGAAATCGCTAAGGTTGAAATGCGAGGTAGTGACTATCCGATAGTCCATTGAGAAAAGTTCGCCCTAACGCGATCGGATTAGGAGTACAGGGCGGGCTACCTCCCCCCCGTAGCTGTTACAGACTGTGTCGATTGTTGAGTCAACAATGTTGACGCAGCCGCTGGTCGAACATCTCAAGCACACACAAACAGGGCGAGGGCGCTAGGAGAAGAGCCGTGAATCACGGTGATCAGATCCACGACTTCGAGAGGTGACAGTAAGTTTCGAAGGGTGGTATGCAGCAAGGCCCATACCTGAAGAATGAGTAAACGGTTCATTTCTGGCGAAGATCACACTGACCGCTCTGCAGATTCTGCGAGATCAGCACCTATACAGGATATCGAGTCAAGAACCGCGCTGGAGCCAGAAAAATGATTAACCTTGCATAGTCTCCGCATAGAGTAGTTTAGCGCAGCAATATCTCCGCATGATTCACGAAGAAGGGTTGTCGATCTGGACATATCCTGATGCAACCGATTGGCTTCGACTGTCCCTCGTGGGCTTTGCTGGAAGCTCGTCTTTGCGGAGGTAACGACGTCCGACCTCGGAGCTCGCTGCTAAGTAGTCTCAACACCAGACTCTCAGATAGGGCCCGATCGGGGTACCCACGCAGTGGGTCGATCGGGCCACTCAAAAAGCATCTCTCATGACCCTCCGGCTTCTCGGCGTACCGTTTGGTGATGGAGATTGTGTCTACGGCACTTTGACTCGATCTTCCGGGAAGACTCTTCCCCGAATGCGGTGTGACAGTCAGAAAATTTCTCCCCTAAACACGCGCCCTGTCAACCTGGAAACCTCACGTCCCAGACGTGGGAAGTGCCCTCTGTAAGAGCTTTCGCGAGCACCGTCCGAAATTCTTCGCTGGTATGGAAATGAAGTTTAGTATGCTTTGAAGACCTCTCAAGTTACTACAGTCAAACGCCGCAAGCTTTCTCTTGCCACCGGTTCGCCTTACGATGCCAAAAGGCAAGGTTTTTTAATCCACATCGAGTGTCTCGCTGCAATCCTCTTGGTTCTGGTACAGTACAACTCCGATATACAACGGTGCTAGTCACTCTCACGACTAGCACCGTGACTAGACTCCGGGGCTCGTCTCGCGACACGTCGTTCAGTGACAATGCGTAGATTTTCATTTCATACAGTGACGTTTCGTCTGGGAGCATCTGGCACAGTTCCAGTTAGTACAGTGTCACTCGGTACAGCTTCAAGAAGCACACGGCAAGTTAGTACCGTTTCAATTCATACAAGGATCCTGTAACAGGACCATTTCGAAAAGGTTCAATTCGTACAACTTTATCTCGGAGTACGAGGTACGAGGCTCGTAACTTCCAGTTCGTGGAGTGGCACCTCATACAGCTCAGGTAGGTAGCCTCGAGCGTCCACTGGGGACGATATCTGAGACGCACAAGTCGAGCACCCGTAAGGTAGGGTTTCCATTATTGACAGGAATGGGTGACTGTTGCTTCTCCGTTGTTGCTCATAGTCAATGCAAGACGAGAAGGATGGCAAAGTCTTCTACTTTCTAAGGTTACTCTCTGGAGGGGTATCAGCTATGCACGCATACACAGGACGATCGGCGCATAATGAGTAACAGTGACACAGTGCCATTGACGCTGTACGGTACAGCCTGTACCGTACTGTACGGTCCATACAGCCTGCACGGGTTGCTCCTGGGGACACTGATCTAAGGGACACTGATGGTATCACGATTCGTGATACCATCAGTGTCCCTTAGATCGCATCTACAGTGGCGAAGTAGATCAGTATCATACTGACAGTACCATACTGTCATAATGGTGACCATAATGGTCAGCTAGCATGCCGGCGCCGATCTTCTTTCTAACCTGAGATGGTAGGTAGCTATTCCGCCCCAATAGTAGGTGATGCAATACTCGTTCGTCGTATGCGATAGGCAACAGTTGATTCTTGGTGCCAACGGATGGTCGTAGGACAGTGCCCTAAGGACACTCCCATGAAGGAAATAGCCTAGGAAGCAGCTGACCCTGATGCAACCATCTTGATCGTTAAGTGTTGAGATAGGTTTCATGATCGACGTAAGCTTCCCATCATCAACCATACGGCAGAGGAAAAACGCTTCCCTTAAGCTACCAATGTATGATACAATATGTATCTGAGCGCTTCTCCGAGGGTAGATGAAACTTTGCCTCCCGGATTATCGAAGGTGTCACCTTCAAGGTGATTCCTAGACTGGGAATCCCAGTAAATCATTCAGCTGGGCGGTAGGATAGGACGGATTCAGACTTCCAGTCTTGATGAAGACTGGAATAGACTTCTGTAGCGCGTACCATAGATAGGCGTTGGCCTCCAACTTCTGATCAGATTCCAAACTGAATAACGCCAGTTTGTACTCATTGCACACCTTTTCAATCTTTTTTGATCTTTTCAAGGCGCGAGACCCTCCTCTAATCGCAGATCGCGCGCTTCTGGATCTTCTTCCGGAGAGCTCTTACACGCCGGGTTAATGAACTCACATTATATACGCCGCGTATGTGATACGCGTATAATACGCGCGAATCATGAGCAGAGCCAGGGTTCGACGTGTTGACCGAGATCCACTTCTTGTTAGCACTGAGGACGGTTTGCACGTGCAAAGAGATATGCCTCTTGAAGTCCACAAAGTCTGCACGTTCTGCGAGCGGTACTACGTCCTTCATAGCACGTGCGTGCCATCTATTGAACCAGTACAACCCGGTAGCCGCGGACCCACTCCCACTTCCCCCCGGCACATCG
Organism: Perkinsus olseni; assembly: GCA_013115135.1. Taxonomy (NCBI): domain Eukaryota; phylum Perkinsozoa; order Perkinsida; family Perkinsidae; genus Perkinsus; species Perkinsus olseni. The sequence goes on along the minus strand of JABANP010000159.1, from coordinate 90,721 downwards.
CCTCGTTGCCGGGAAACCGGTAAAGGAATTACGATGCCCAACTATTGCATCAACAACTTCAGTGACGCTTCGACTCACGTATTCCTGCGAACAGTTCAACATATCGCCACTGGCCAGCTGAAAGCATCCATTCGACAAGTAGCGCAATGCGACCAACATTGCTGGTCCAACAACTTCACAACTTTCCGCTGAGGCCGACAACACGGCATAGAATCTAACGATAGAACCGTAGAACGACAGAAACATTGTTTATTCATATCGCGTGCCACATGGAGGTAATAGCACAGCTGACATGGCAAGGGATCGGATCTCTGGGATCCTGACAGAATCGTCCTGTAGCGGTATCGACTCGATAGTATTACTATCGAGAGAACTTTCGACTGTCCTCATCGCTTCGGTTGTTGCTCATCAGGTAGTACCTACTAGGTACCCACATTCTCTTCAGCTACTGGGAAGCTGGCAGCTTCAAGCTGCGCTTTTCGCACTCAGACTCACCCCTGCTCGCTGCTCAGCGACGCTGAGCAGTGCTGAGTTTGCCAGACTCAGTCAGTTAAGCTGCTTGTAGGTAAGTGGCGCTGCCAGGCTATCCCCGTTCTCAACCCCAGTTTCTAGGGCCTCTACTAAGCCGCAAAGCGTGGCGTAAGTCCAATATGTTTCTCGATCGCAATAAACCACGGTTGGTGACAGGTATCTCCCAGAGTTGCGGGAGGGCCTCGGCCCGCATGTGTGTTCTGCAGGCGTTGCGTGTAGACCAGCTCTTCCGGAGACTAAGGTACGTGGAGGAATCCCTTATTTCCCCAGCGTAACACTCACTACCTTTGGTCATGCAGTCCTTCGTTTGCTTCAAGTTCTTGTGTCAAGAACTTGAAGGCTTCGAGTCGAAGCAAATGAAGGACTCCATGAAGAATCTTGACGTCAAGAGTCTTGACGGTGGTTCCATATTTTCCATGCATATCTCTCGCGAGGTTTTCCTATCATAGGAATCGTATGCATCCCTGAGGGATGAACAGCCTGTTCAGAACAGGGAAACAGAGAGATGATCCCTCTCAGAGGGACCCTCTGTTTCCGCGCTACGTCGTTGCCTCCCGCATTTCCCGAGAATTCTTTGAATCTGGCCATCGGAATTAAAAAAATAGAAGCAAAATAAATTTTGGGTTCTTCGTAAGGTGTACTGGGCATTATATAAAGATGGCTCCGTGGCTCCGTAAAGGTTTACGGTTTAAGGTTTCCGTTTAGGTTTTTCGTGTGGCTGTCAGCCACACGTAAACGCACCGCACCGACAACGCAACTTCGCGGAGCAACTTACATCAGGTTATCGTACCGTACGGTACGGTACGGCGTCCGACTATTCCGACTTAGGTACGGTCCGTACCTAAGTCGGAATAGTCGGACCCCTGAGGGGTCACCCTTCCTCCCCCTACTGTAGCCTACAGTAGGGGGAGGAGGGGTGACACCTACAGTCTGTAGGTCTATACGCGTCGTCGCCGGGGGGTGGCTGGCTTCTCGGGTATCAAGTATAGACCGAGCCTGCCATACATGTACGTCACCCTTGTCGGTAATTGGCAGTGGCACGAGTCGGGACATGGTCGGACCATGTCAATGCACATCCTCACACTCTCTACTTCTACGGATTTCCATGGTGATGCCCAGTAGACGAAGCCCACTCTCTCAAAGAGAAGTCTCGAAAGAGAGTCTCTTTGAGTTGAGGCCGTGACTCACGGCCCGACGGGCCGGGCCCGTGATGGTCGGGCGGGATAATCCTCACATAACGTTGTTGCTGCATCGGTGCTCACTCGACAAGCCATCCATCAGCAGCCGCTGTAAAGCTGACCCCTACAATTGCCATGATCTATGAGACTCTGTGCTGCTGCCAGCAGCCTGTTGGTCATGTCTTCTCGCTTCGAGCAAGCAGCGCCCGAGAAGTTCTCGGGCGCTGCTTGCGCGGGGCGTGTACATAGCGATGGGTTTACGCCCGTAAAGCTTGGCAATAAGTTTCGAATCGAGTCGAACAGTTGGAGCTAGTTAGCCAATTTTGATAAGTAGGTTTCGCATCTGGGGCTGAGTGATTCTGATACCGAAATCAGCAACAAATCGTGATTGTGAGTCAGTCATCAGATACAGGATGCAAAGTTCTCGAATATGATGCAGGATAATAGTCTGAGATTCATAACTCAACGGAAAATTTCTGCTTGCGATAATGATTTTTTACTCTGCTTCGCCCCGAAAAGCAGCGAAATTTCGGCGAAAGATACGTCGAAGCGATCGCCATTGTCACGCATAGTAAATATCCGTCGCTGCGGCCATGTGAACAACCCTTGTCCGTGACAAGTGGCAAGTTGTCGCTGTTGTTCGATCTGTCCTCATCCAGTCCGATGGGCCGATTTCGATGACCTCACGTGAAAAATACGATTAAAAGAAATTCCGACATCGTGACGCCGGTTCGTTTTCCCCTTCGCCACAACTTTTGGCCCAAAACAGCTGCTGGTCATCTCGCTTAGGGGATCTGGGTGAGGTCGATTCGAGGCGAGCTGTGGGTGATTCCGGAACGAGTGAGCAGTTCGGCACCTTTGCTAACAGTAGCACACAATGCCTATCGCCCAGGTCCCAGAGGACCTCTGGCAGAGGTCACGAAGCTAGTGGGCCGTTCAAGGCTCTTGAGTCACGAATGCAACAGTGGCATGCGCAAATTCGAGCGAGAACTTCTCGCCGAGAAGCCCGTGCACTCTGGAATACAGAGGCGATAGGAGAAGCTGGCAGCTGCAAGCTGTGAACTGAAGAGGCCAAATACGAAACAAATAACCCGGGCAGCCTCAGACCTATACTCGTCAGGAACTCGTCGTCAACGTGACGACGTCAAGGTTATCCTCCGTGTACGAGCGTGCAATCCACGTGCTGTCGTTCATAACTCATCGACGTGGCTAGGGTTAGGCGTTGGTTAAACCAACTTGTTTTCCAGCCATCAGCTCTCTTCATCGTCTCACTCACAAGGAGCCCTCCCGAGACCTGAGCTAGCCACTCAATCCTCTAGGCTCACCAGTCATGTTGATTCGTGCGAGGGTCCTCAGCGTCACCGATACGAACTCCTCCTTATGTCATCTTCAAAGCAACCGTCTTCCATGAGATCATACAGGTCTGGCCGAAGTTTTGTGAGAAACGAGAGTCGTTCTCGCAGTAACGGTGGAACAGCACCGATCGGCCGTATGGCACATACCGGCTTCGATTCAGACTGTATCAAGCCCGTTCGAGCGGGACAGCGGTTGTCTCTTCTACGTATGATATTTGTTCCTTTCTTCCGCGTGGCACCTGTCCGTTCCTCCCCTCCACGCAACCTAAACGCTTCGAACCCTCGCCGGACCACCTCACAGCTTTCAGACAGTCTTCCGTAACGAAAGTTTCGTTGCTCCTTTCATGCTCATTATCAGCCAACAGAGAGTTTTATCGTGGCGAAAGCTGACGTAATTGGTAGACAGCTGAGTGTCTGCGGACGGCGACGTGACGGAGTTCTTAAGCGGCGCCAAAGCCCGTCGAAAAGCTTAAACCTGGACTCAAGTTAAGCTTAAACCTGGAGTTACGGCTTTCCGCTACTGTTGCCGAGCAGGTGTTTGAACTCGCCAGTCGCTGAATGGTTCATCCCTCGCGTCTCTCGGCCGTTATCGCCTTGGTCTTCTACCTCACATCAGCTCCTGCGGCGAAAGAGCTGAGAAGCATCTTCGATGACCTCAAGGCTCAGAGAAGTGAGGTTGAACTTGCCTAGGGTTCTTCCTACTCGCCATTCCTCAGACTTGGTGTATACTGCCGAGGAGGAAGCTCAGCACTTCAGTCGGTTCGAGGAGGAGCTGCCGACCAAGTCCGAGTTCATGTCCTCCGATAAGATGGTCGAGCTCTACGACGAGACCAGACCGGCCATTATGCAGAGCCTCGTCGATGAGATCAACTCTAAGCAGAACACATGGACTGCATCTACCGAGCAGGGAAGGTTCTACGGTAAGCGGGCCGTATGCCTAGGCGAGACAGTCAGGCAGCTGGTTGCGCTTAGGAGCCTCAATTGGCGACGTGAAGATTCTATGTGGGACATTCATGAACGGGACTGAGCAGCTGAAGGAGAAGATCTATCCCCCGGAAGATCTATTAGACCTGCCTGATAGCTTCGATGCACGCGATGGGTTCAAAGAGTGCAAGGACGTCATCGGCCACGTCAGGTAGATGATACCCATTCCATCTTACCAACCCTATCTCATCTTTCAGAGATCAATCGGCCTGTGGTAGCTGCTGGGCCTTCGGTACCGTCGAGGCCTTCAACGATCGTCTCTGTATCGCATCAGGAGGGCAATTCAAAGACCTGCTTTCTCCTGGCCACATGCTCGCCTGCTGTAACCTCGCGAACGGCTGCTTGTAAGACATCACCCAGCCACTCGCTCCCGCGAGTTTAGTGAGCGAGCATCATTTCAGCGCTCTTGGGTGTTTTGGAGGCAATCCAACTTCTTCATGGAAGTGGCTATTTATGAACGGATTAGTCACTGGTAAGGATTTCTTCACTTCACCGTTATCCATACTTCTCCTTCAGGCGACGATTTCACCCCCTCCGTATTTATGGACGAGTACGCTGGTTGCTGGCCTTATGATTTCCGTCCGTGCAACCATCTCCTCGGAGGCGCCAATTATCGAGCCTGTCCGGAAGTGGGGGGAAAGAGGGCGCTGCTGAGTCGTCATTTTTTGGTGTCGTCTTATCAGGTTATGTATAAAACACCTTCATGCGCGTCCAGTTGCCCCAATGATAAGTATCGAACCCCATTCAAAGAGTAGTCCAGAGAGCACCCGGTTTTATTGGCACCACTTGTCGTCTGCAGGGATCGTCACTTCACCGATGATTTGAACCCGACGCAATTCTACAGCACGGACAGCATCAAGAAGGAAATCATGACCAACGGCCCGGTACGGGAGGTATCCTTCTGCGGACGATGGAAAATCTTCCCTGTGCGTAGGTATCAGCGGCTTTCGATGTATACGCCGACTTTCCAAGCTACAAGCACGGTGTCTACAAGCATACTTGTGGTGAGTATCTTGGTGGGCATGCTGTTAAGATACTTGGTTGGGGCAATTACCAAGGCGAGGACTACTGGCTGGTCATGAACTCCTGGAATAAGAACTGGGGTGACCACGGTTTCTTCAAGATAGCCAATAAGGATAGCGGCATAAACAATCTTGTCCTTGGAGCCGCTGCCAGGCTGCGTTGAAGCAAGCACTTCCTGGTACGGAGCATATAACTCAAGTCTCTTACCACTTACTTATTCTTTTTCACGGCTCATTTCAGTAAGCCCCTTTATGATCCCCAACATCGCCACAGGCGTTTCGTTGATCCGTTGTCGTCGACTTATTCGATTTCACACTCGTCGTCAAGGGTGTATCTGAGATCAGTTTTTCTGTTAATTATTCAGGATTTTTGTTCTGCGTCCTCCGACGCTGAAGTCTCTAACTCCACCCAGTGACCTCCATGAGTGTTGACCATTAGGGAACTCACGTAAACGGTTGAGCGGACTCCCGAGATTCTATTAGCACTGATAAAGTCATCCACCAGCGTGAATATAGACGCCTAGATACTAGCGCCACCACCTAAAAAGGCATAATGGGGAGAATACGTTATTAACACGCAGTCCCCCAGGTTAGAATCTTGGTGGTAGGCTCCCACTGGGAGCACCTCGGTGCGACAAGCGGGCCTGCAGTCCGAACACCCCCGTCTCAAGGCAGGTGTCCCGGGCAACACTGTCTCACGACAGGGCTGGCAAGAGGCGGACTCTTCGTCGGTGACCACAACGGTCAATACGACCGGTGGTCGGCTGGACCACAGCCTTGGTACGATCACACCTGGCCGAAATAAAAGGAAACTAGCGCCAGAAATACACAAAGTAGACAACAGCACAGTCCCATCACACTGTAACAGACTGGTTGCGCTTCCTCGTGCTGGCACAGGAGAGGACTCAGTAGTCACCGTCCAGTGCAGCGTAAATTATGTGTTCAACTTGCACAAACATTGTGCAAGACATTCTGATACGTCACCATCGTTTTCCAGATGAGTCCTATAATGCTCGTGCGCGGCCCGGCGTCGAGCCGATAGATGTCCCCACCCACACATCGAGCACTGCGTCGTACGCTTAAGCCTTGTGTTCGTCCCCGGCTTGCATGCTAGTATGCACCATGGCGTTTGCCGTACTGCAGTCTTTCCCTACTCACCAAGATGCCTTTGGAGGGTATCGCGCCAGAATCCCCGCTCTGGGTTTGTCGGCCGTTTACTAAGCCTCTAGCCATGTAAAAAGCTCTGCCTTCAGCAGCCATCGTGTTCATACATGTCTCATCAAGGTCACAGGATATACGTTCACCAACCGGGAACCCTATTTGAGAATTCCGTGGCCACCCCCTTTGTGCAGATTCCCGTTCGCAGCTCTTTCCCGCCGGTTTTGATGCACCCGAGAGGCTCCTCTCTGCTACTTGTCATCGTCGTTTCGGTTGTGGTCGGTTATGAGCCGGAAATGCGGATAATCGACGCCGAAAAGGACCTCGCGGAGTTGGACGTGGGCGAAGTGGATGATCCGGAGGAGATGTATAATGACGTATCATACGCCTTCCGGGAAGGACTGAGACGGCGGGAGAAGGTGCAGGCCGGGGCAGGCGCCGTTGAATTCGAAGGCTTTAGGGCATCAGCGGAGCGAAGAAGAAGAAAAAGAAGACATCGATCGATCCTCATGATTACTTGGCTCAAGCGACAGATGGGCAAATGCAAATGACCTTTGTGACGCTCAAATTGGTGAGTTACCGCCGGAAGTTCGATTGCGGATGCCGCTAGTCAGAGTTGGGCGTTGGAGCATCGCAAACCCGGGACTGACAAATTGGCGGCGGACTGGAAGACTAGACTCACCCTTGGTGGGCTGTCTAAAGTCAATGTGTAAGCGACTCATCGGTAGTACCGTTGCGGTACCCCCGACCGTTGGCTGATTCGGTTCACTTTACGTTGGTTCTAGAAGACCTGGATGATGCTGATATTGATGCGGCATGTTTGAGAGTGATAAGCTCAGAAAGGCGCCCCATATCGCAGGAGCGAGGATCATGCATTTGAACGAAGGCTCTCTGGACCGAAGCTTCGCTCGAGCTGTTCCTGGTTCTCGTCGCCCGTAGTCACCATGCGAATGAGTCAGTCTGATCTCATTCACCGTTTCTCGCATGCAAGCGTGCGGCAGATCTTAGCGGTCGACACCGATGCCTTGTCGGCCAATCCTACGCCGCGTCAGTTAAACGAATTCTTGGAAAGGAGCGCTGGAGTGTAACGATACTCAGATACTCCTTCGACCCCGGAAGAATCTTGATGGTCGCAACCTACCAGAGTGAGGTCAATGATATTAGACATTTCGTACTGGAGCAGCCTGAAACTGACTTGTGAGTTCCGTCGGTGGCACGTCATCCCTGTCATGAAGCCACCTTATCGTTGATCAGTCTCGAGTATCAACAGAAGCAGTACTTCCCCGTCGGTCGAAGCGAGCCCTTGAACACCCTCGAGGAGCGGCAACTTGCTGAAGCTGGCCCACGGAGATCAACTACAAGACGCCAGGTACAGATGGGACGGACAACCACGTGCTTCTGGGCCAGCCTGAGGCTGGCAGCCTCGCGATACTGACAGCTGCGGTATAAATGATTATCCGACTTCCCAACCATAAGGCCCCATCATCGGTCGGCCTGTTGCGTGTTCAGCCTCCCGCATCTTCAGGCACCGCCAGACCATACTGAGCTGTAAAACTCCCGTCTTGAACTCTGTTAATTTAAGTGTACTCTTCTGCTAGTCATGCTTCAGGCAAAGTGTTCAGGATGTCTCGTCGCTGCGTTAAAGTCTGATCATGAGGGTCTCCTTCGTGTGGCGTACTTTCAGCTTCGACGAACTGCAGTTGCCGATGGAACTCGTCTTTTTGGCTGATGATTTCTCTGCGACATTGGCCCGACCAGTTTCGTCGTAGTCATTCGTCTTCGCAGGACTCCGCATTGAAGAACTACGGGGCTTCGACCAAGCGGCTTGGTCAAGGCCTCGTAGTTCCTCGATGCAGAGGCTTGGCCCAAGCTCAACTAAGGCGGAAGCGGCGTTGGACTATAAACTCTCATAGACGAGGCCTCGAAGTTTTCGGAACTTCTTTCGAGTCCGCATCCGCTCCAGTGCACCCGAATAAACTGGCAGATCCCTGGTTGCTCATTTCTGCTACGATACTTTGCTAAATTCGCAAGCTCTCAACAGGTGTTTAACATGCCGCAGGTTCCACCGCTCCGTGGTACCACCACGAAGGACTAAGGCAGATAAAGGAGATATCTGTATTAATAGCATGATCATCATGCCATGATGCTAACTCCCGTTCGTACAGCAGTTTTCGGGTGACCATTGTCTTCTCTCGAAAGTTGTGGGCCTATCTGAACGGGTGATCGAACACGAAACTGAGCTGTTAAAAGAATCATCTTTTCACGAAATCGACCATTTTTTTCATTTCCAAAGCACTTTCGTCAGTAGTCGCTCATAAGATCATGTCAGCCACTAAGGTCTCTCCTGAGCTATCCCCAATCCTGCTCTACTTGTGCGTTTTTTGCCGCTTCCTCACTGAGGCCTCGATAAACACAATACGTACGTGCCAGTACATAACATCATTATCGTCAGACATCTGCTTCACATGAGCTCGTCCAGGTTACACAAAATGCAAGCGAGGATGCAATTTAGTAAACAAGGACTGCTCATCCGATCAGAGCCGTTTCACTGGCGGGCGAACTCTGATGTAATGTTGTCCTCTATACCACACTTCCTTTGAGTTCCCAAGTTTGATTGGTGGCAGCAGACATAACTTCCTCCGAGATGTCGCGATGCTTTTTGCAGAGATCTTCAAATGTGGGATATTCCTCCTTCAGAATCTCGAGTGCTTCTGCACAGGTATTCTCCACAAGCTCATTCACGAGTCGCATCAAACTCTTCTCAGATTTCATTTTCAATTTTCCAAGCGCCGCAGTAAGAGCATCCAACTTCTAGTGCAAAGTCCAACCATCAAGTTGATGGCATCAACGTCGTCAAGCGGATTTGCGCCAGTGCCAATGCCTCGAACCTCCATTTGTTCTCTGAACGTGTGTAGTTGCGACGGTACTCCCAGAGGGTTCTCTGAGCTCCGTAACTGCATTGAAAAAATAGAAAATAATTCACATCAAAACAACTTACAAGTCGCTGGTGAACGCGTCCCGAGCTCCTTGCTCAGGGCAGACGATGAACTTGTTTTTCAGTTTAGCGTTGGGTGCAGCTTCAAACTGCAGGCCTCTCCAGTCGGCCTGGCCCGATTTACCATTGCTGTACCCACAATAAGCGCCATCCTCCTCGCTAAGGGCTGAGTGCCAGTAACAACGGCAGATGGAAGATTGGATTCCTGTTACTCATTATGCGCTAAACCTCTTGTGCATGCGTGCATAGCTAATACTCCAGCCCCCGAAAAGAACTAGTTAGAAAGATTTTGCCCGCCTTCTCGCCTTGCGTGGACTTTGAGCAAGAACGAAGAAGCGTAAATTCCAGAGGGCGAAAGCCGGGCGTTGTGTTCTCAATCAGCCAGTCTTCTATCAGGTGGACCGAACATTACGCATGCAAACGAGCAGCAGCAGCGGCTGTCACGACGGGTCGTTCAAATGACATCCGATGGCCAGCAAGACACCGAATGGATGCTGAGCTATAGTCCAAGTCATAGCCGCCTCCCAAAACCACTACTGATCACGACTAAAAACAGCCCTCATTCACCTTAGTTTTTTGCGAGAATTGCGCAGCATCTATATCGATCATTATGGCGTGCGCTTTTGACATAAACGGGTTTCTCCGCACTAGAGTTCGTCGATGTCACGTGGTCGATAATGTCACGTTCATTCACCCTTGAACAGGCGAGGAAACACAACCGGCCTGAAGACTGTTGGATCGTGGTCAACGGTGATGTCATTGACTGCACTAAGTACCTGCCGAGCCATCCCGGGGGGTCTCTCTCTATAACGGCCTTCGCCGGCGCCGACTGCTCGTTGGAGTTCAACACAGTCCACAGTAGTGGCGTGATGGAGCAGCATAAAGACCTCATAGTGGGCAAGATCAGTGAGGGCATCACCATGGAGGAGGTCGCTAGGCATAGGACGCCTAACGACTGTTGGGTGGTCATCAACGGTGAAGTGCTTGACGTCACAGAGTATCTCAAGGAGCATCCGGGCGGAGAGCTCTCGATCTCGGCTTTCGGTGGCACTGACTGCTCGTTGGAGTACAACACAGTGCACGCTAAGGCCCTCATACAGGAGACCTGTCCGCAGTGTGTCCTTGGCAAACTACATGTCCCGCAAAAAAGGAAGAAAAAGAAGGCCAAGAAGTGCGGCGGCCTTGGCATGGACGAGGTTGCAAAGCACAACACGAAGGAGGACTGCTGGGTCGTGGTCAACGGTTTCGTACTGGCCGTCACGCCCTTCTTGACGGAGCACCCAGGGGGTCCGGAGGCGATATTGAGATACGCTGGTCAGGACGCTACGGAAGAGTGGAACATGATACACTCCTTCGAAGTGCTGCAGCAGTACGGGTCGAAGTACATCGTGGGGAAGCTAGGTGAACCGATGGGAGGTACCACTGAGCCCGGCCTTACTGTGGAGGAGGTGGCCAAGCACAACTCGAAGAAAGACTGTTGGGTCATCGTGAACGGGGTGGTCTACAACCTCACTGACTGGTTGCCGCTGCACCCCGGAGGTGAGACTGTTATCCTCACCTACGCTGGCAAGGACGCTAGTGACGAGTGGAATATGATACACCCTGCTGACACCATTGAAAAATATGGCAAAAAGTACGAGTTGGGAGCGGTGGCCCTGGGCGAGACCGAGGAGGCCGCTGCTGATGTTCTTGATGAGGAGGAGGTCGCCAAGCACAACAGTGAGGGCGACTGCTGGATTATCATCGGCGGTACCGTTTACGATGTGACGAAGTGGCTACCGATACACCCTGGAGGGGTCGCGGCTATTCTGGCCTATGCCGGTAAGGACGGTACTGAGCAGTTCGATATGATACATCCTGAGGGCACTATGGACAAGTACGGCAAAGGCTTACTATGTGGGAGAGCTGGGTGCTCCCCGACCGAACGCTGATACGACGAGTTTAGCTGCGCCACTGCTGGACAAGGGCGGAGGTGCTTTAAACCAGTGGTGGCGAGAAGACCGGAACACGGCGAACAAGTTTGGTCCGTTGGGGCCTTCGGTATCCTATGAAGTCTGTCAAACCATTGGTGGTATTGCTAGCTTGGTGGCGATGCTCCTTTACGAAGTGTTGGCTACCATTTTCAGTGTTAAAAACTACAAAATTATTCATGATAAATCTGGCCTCACCCGGTCGGCCGCCTTCCTGCTCTTCTTCACGGTCGTCCACGGTCTAGGAAATCTGCATATCTTTGCTGGTGCCCCGCACTTCAATGGCTATGGTTACTTCCTGAACCATCCCGTGCCATGGAGCACTCTCATGCTGCCCGTGGAAGTCTATCTGCTGCTGTGCGGGTTGATGCACGTCGCTGTGGCTCTCGTGAGGACCTTCAAGTTCAAGAGAATCAACATGGGAATCGACAGCCTGTGGATGGCCATCTCGGGCGTCTGCCTCTTGGCCTTCCTTGTTGTCCATCTCATGCAGTTCCGCTTCGTCAGCGAGGCCGCCGCTCCTCAGTACTACTTCCGCTCCAAGTGGATGTACCCCTTCTACTGCAGCAGTGACGATACCTCTTGCCAGCTTGTCCACTTCAAGGATCTCTACAGGATGGAGTTCGACCTCTTTTCCAACCCGTTCTGGGTTTGCTACTACCTCGTCGGAATCCTCTTCTTCATATCGCACGCCCGTGAAGGCCTCAAGAAAGTTGTGAATTCTCATCCAGTGGTGCCGAGAGCGTACAAGAGCGCGGCTTGCCTGGTGGGCCAAGCTTTGGTGATTCTGGTCGGCCTCTGCTACCTCTCCTTCCCTATTTACGGTTACTTTGGTGAACCGGTGAGAGACTGGAACGCCTATGAGGCAGCACAACCGAGACTAGTTGGGCCTCATTAGGCGAATCTTGGGGTTAACAGTGCAAGATACAAAATAGGTCGAGTTGCATTCCCTACTTGGCGGTCGCATACCTAGGGCTTAATGCCCGGCCTGCCTGTAGGACAGTCTTTGTTATCAGTGTATATTGTTTCGGTTATCATACCGACCGACTCGCGTTCAGTTTATCACACCGGCCGGTTTGGGTCGAGTCTGGAACTGATTCCCTTTCACCGCTGCGTGACAGGATTTCATCTCGCAGCTCTCCGAGTGCCTCTCCTGAGTCCCACGATCTCCCAGGATCGACTTCAACTCGGACCTGGGAGCCGTCCTGTAATTCAGGAGAGGTCTAGTTAACGCCGCGATAGTCTCACAGCGATGTCTGCGATCCACTGCGATTGAACCGGGCAGGTTTTGCGCTGTTCAACGGCGTGCTGCGGTAATTAGCTATGACACACCAGCTGTCCCCTTTCAAATGGCCCGGCTGCGACAATCTCATCAGAAACGACTGTATCATCGCCACTGGTATCTCCCTGGAGACGTTACTCGTTTACTGGGGTCGTTAATGTGGCTAGAGTACCCTTCACTATGATTGGAGCTGGGCCTTCACGTCTGTTGTGAATGGGCTGCAGCTCAGTAGGCGAGACAAGCTTGTGTGGATCCTAACGCCACTGGTATCTCCTCGAAAGTGTGACCGGATCACTTTAAGAGGTCGTTTAATGTGGCGAGAGTGCTACGCTCGATATGGACGACCGTGCTGGGCTTTGTGTGCTCGGCTGAGTGTCTGTGTGGGATACAACTTCATGGTAAAGTAGAGGTCGTCGTGGGAAGAAGAGAAGAGGCCCTCGGAGGGATTGCTGATCTGCGGGCTCGTAGATCGACGGTACATTAAAAGAAACAATGTTTTCCGACCTAGGAGAATGCTACAGTAGGCTACAGTTGAAGGATGGATCATCGAAGTCGAGCACATGACTGTGCTGACTAAATCTCCATTAGGGCGGGGTATACAACTCCTCATCACGGTTTAGAGTTTTGTCAGTTTTGAGTACTCGTGTGAACGAAAGGAAATCACTACATAAGTGATCAGTAATGAGCCCGAACTTCGGGCGGGGGAAGCTGCAAGTCAGGAACGAAAAAGCAGAGCGTGGATGGGAAGATGTTATCGACAGATGCTTTGATGCAGAATGAGAATTTGATATCACTAGGGGTTCTAATTGCTATCAATGATGTTGGTTATCTGCTAGTGAGGAGCCATGCACCTGGACTACCCCGACGCGAATGCTGCTCGATGCAGGCTGCTCCGATCATGCTGCTGGCGGCTGTGACTCGCCGGGGTGTCCAACCCAATACGCTCGGTCGTTCTTCCTACCAAACCTCTTTTGTACACCTGTGGCTGGGTTTATTTTTGAAAATCAGTGTCACCAAAAGTTAGGGGCTTTGGCTGGAGATACGCTACCCTCGGAGGGGTCCTCGATGTGGGCCAATCTCAGAGGGAGCCGTTCCGCTTTAAATGCCGACCACACCGCTACGATCAGTAATAGCCCAGCAAGTATCCAAACTACTCGACTTGGACGATGGTGCGTACCAACCTCTACGCGAGGAGCGACCAGGGTCACCACCAGCCCTCAAGGTTATACCAGGGCTCACGGGGTAGGGGGGCGCATGGGTGTTCCACTAATCTGGTTTCCTGCTGTCCATCCAAAAATGAGGAAGATCTTTGCCCTTATTGGGGCAAGACATCGATGCCACCTCTGAGCGAACCTTATGCTGCAATAGTTGTTCCGGCATTATGATGATCTCTGTATCAGTGATACGGAGGTCATGGGGATACGCTAGCACTTTTTCTACCTGGCCGCTCAGTGTCGTTCTCTGATCGACGCCAGTGGACGGTCGCAAACTCCGTGTTGCCGTACATCAGGCATTCAAGTGGATCCCAGTGGGCGTCATTGTCCACTACCTCAACCGGCTCTCACGATTTGCCACCACATCGCTCACTGGGCCTGGCTAGAGGGGTGAGCCGCTCTCTCTGTGGAGGGGTCCTCGCGGAGCCCGCTTCGACGTCAGTGTGTAGGAGTATCGGCGACCGGGACTGATCCCGTTGAGAATCGCGAACAGCTTGAAAGTGCCGTTGCCCTCAGGGTCCTCCATCATCGCTTCCTTGCACCCCCACGAACAGAGCGAAGACTCCGAGTGTGTGTGGTGGTAGTGATGCTGGTATCAATAGCAGCTTGCTTGGCCGACAAGGCAGCCGAGCCGAAGTCGATAGGGTGGTCCATAGGCTGCACAACGAGCACAGGTGCGTCGTCGGGCCTGTTGGGGATCAAGACGTGGTTCTAAAGATGGCAGCGCTAGAATGGGTGTATCTTGAGCGGTCACTGTTTTTGGGAGGTGTCTCTTTGTCGCGAGGAATTCCTGAGGAAATGTCTGGAATCAATCAGTGGTTATCCGCGTTCGAATGTATGCTGTTTAGTGCTGCTCGTGAGGCCAATCGAAATCAGCTGGTCCGGGAATACGATCATGAGCTGCGGAGGACAGTGACAGGGGAGGCCACAAGTTGACCCGAGGTGGGATCAAGGAGCAATTTCGTGGCGCGTGACATAACCTAGGAGTTCAGGTCCAGAAGGATGGCCTCGGACGTCCCGTCTATCGCGTCACGCGCCAGTAAATTACTGTCTGCTCGTGAAGCGTCCATAGCTGATCACAAGGAGCGCATCGGAAGGGAGGAGGGCGCTCGGCACACTCCAGTCATCAACCGTCGTAGCCGGTCCCTGGCGCGCACGCGGAAGGATTTGGATACCTGGGCTGAGGACGTCAGACGTCGAAAAGAGCAGAGGCAAGCCCAGCACGAAGCTGAGATGAAGGTCATATTTTAGGAGAGCTCCTTCGCACGCCTTTTATAATACGACATGTCAGGCTGCGTGCACCTTCGCACCTAATATATATACTAGGCGAGGCCATAAGGGAGGAGAGAAGGTCGAGCCGGTTGGAGAGAGGTGATGGCTTTGGGGGACCGTAGCGACCCTGACGACTCTGGTTCAGTGGCTCTGGATAATCGCTGCAGGTTGTTGCGTGCTGCAGAGGTCTCGAAGGCTAAGATCGAGACCAAGAGGAAAGCGATCGAGGCCGCGAGAATGCAGCAGGTCAGATTGGAGTTGATTGCTCTGGATCTATTCATCCTGCGATAATCTACTGAAATGTTGGGGAAGTGGCTCGTGGCATTCCCCGGGTGCATCAGCACGCAGTGGCTAGAGGTGGTAGGGCCACGTACTCGTAGGGATGCATACGGATTCCGTTGGCTCTACGCGGTGACCCTGCTGATGATATCAGGCGACTTTCGCGCCGAAGATCACACCCCATCCCTCTCACCACAAGAAAGGCTCTGCAGGCGTGCTACAACCAGCGGAAGGCCGACAGTCGCCGCCCGCAGCAGTAGCCGAGAGCGTGCCCAGTGCGCCAGTACATCAGGATCGGGGGAGAATAGAGATGTATTCAAGAGACTAACGAGGTAGATCGTGAGCCTCTTCGTGCTGTTGAGAAAAGTGGTACATGTCTTCTCAGTGCTTCCACTGGTACGAACGGTAGCCGTCCTGGTCAAGGATCGCTGCGGACCGTCAAGCATGTTAGCGAGGAGGGTGTGGCTCCCGTTGATGGGAAAGTAGTGCGCGACCAGAGATTTGGGCGTGCAGAAACGAATAGGTAACTGGCTAGGTACGAAGTGATACGAACAGACTCGTGGGTTGCCTGCAGGTGGTGTGAGGGAGTGACGGCCACATCTCCCTCCTCTTTCCCTGTGCACTCCAGCAGTCCCTTGACGATATCTGGACGGGAGCAGCACAGTTCGATCACAGCTCTCGGGAGGCTGAGGACCGATGATGGGTAGGCCTGAGGTTGGTACGACTGCGAGTACATCCACCATCGGCAGGGAGGACTCGGACTCCGTCGAAGATTTCTCGCCATTGAGAAGGATATTCCAGCTGACGGCGAGCTACTCCGATGCTTAGGATGCAGCATGATATTTCCTATACAAGAGATAGGCGATTCTGAGTTTTTCTGGGAGTGAAGCGATGAAATACGTGAGAGAATAATGGTCATGTGAAGCCCGTGGGGATGTCATCAAGAGATGGCACGTGCGCCAGGTTTGCAGAATTTCTGCGTTCTCAGCATCCAGGTGCTCTTGCCCGCGACCGAATGACTCGCTGTGAGTTGTGCGTAAACTCCAAATAGGTGAAGCTCAGACGAGCCTCGGCCCATTGCGTATCAGAGTGGTTCACTCTCCCGCCAGTGAAGGAAACTCAGAAACGAAATTCACGATCACCGCTGGATTGAGATCATAAGCTATGCAAAACTGTACCCTTCCTTCCATACAGGGATCTGAATTTAGAATGTCGGGAGGCGTTGAATGTGCCCCTTTCATGACACCATTTCTCCCAGTGCTTGCAGTATGAACCACCTCTAATATCGCCTCGAGCATCAGACCTCAAACCATGGCTGCCTGGAGAAGGCGAGGAAGCACTAGGGATATCACTCTTCCGAGATGAATTTTCTGACGATAAAAGGTAGCCATTCATTGAGGATGTTCTATTGTTGAAGATGCTGCCTCCCTATTCTTTTGTATCAGTTCGGGGGACTCCCCGGCCCTCGATCGCCGATCCTGGAACCGTTCCGGTCGAGGTGGGAGTTCCACCTCGATAAAGGTATCTGTTGAACTTAACAACACAATAACATTTTGGTCATGGCAAAAGCAAAGAAGTGACGAGCGTATCAATACTGAGCCTTCTTGAGTAGACACTGCAGACGGTGAACAGCAACACGACGAAGTACCAGGGATGCTGTCCGTCGAAATCACTGATATAATCTCCGATTACGCAAGAGTCTTATCGTCAATAGGTCCTTGTTGTGTGCACGAGCTGGAGAACAGCGATTGCAGAGTTGTACCGGGTAGTCGGCTCCACCACACGGACGCCGTTCTCAGCGTCTTCCCTGGCGTTCTCCAGCTCGTCCATGGTAGCATACATTCCCCTTCCTAGTGGTGATGAAGCTCTTATCACAACAGCCCAGTCGGAGACGGTCACTGATGTACTATTCGTTGGCCCACAACCGACGATCTCGTACCATGGGAAGTGGCTGGCTAGTGGAAACCTCGTGGATAACTCAAAGCAGTTCAACGAAACCCTTGGATTTCCACGCGGCCCAAAGAAGAGCCCCACGACTACATTCCCTCGTGAGCCGGAAAGGAAACGGCACTTGTGAGGACGAACGTTCTCGACAGTCTTAACCAGCCTTTGCCCGTGCATAACCGCGAGGTCATCTCCGTTTCTGAGTAGCACTAAAAGCTGGCCATCGGGCCCGGTGGTTAAGTCTTGAAATTCGTGGAAATGGGGTGAGTTGAGAATCACCTTCCATGTACCATCACGCTCGAGCGCGTAAACCTTCTTAGACCATGTAACAGCACAGAGAGTACCATCCGCCAATTTCATGTCAGAAAGACGACCAGGCAGATCCATGGCGACGACTGGATCAGATTCAGGAGCACGTAAGTCCTTCTTTCTCATATGTGTTTCATCCCCATTAATAACATAATAGAAAGTGTCATCTAGTATACAGCCCATAAGGAAGCTACCTTCCATAACCCATTCCCCTTTGATATACGTCCTCTCCTCCGATACTTCATCAGGTATCCTCTTCACATATTCTACATCATCGTACGACTCCTCCGAATCTGAGTCCGCTAATGACTCCTCTGAATCAGCAGGCAGCATTGCCCCAACATCGAAATGAGTAAGTTGGAAGTAGACTTTGGCACCAACAACCAACCGGCTAACTTTAAACATGGTAATATCATCTAAAAGTAGCTCGGAGGTGTTGAAATGCTCAACCATCAAATCTCCATCCAGGTTGACGAAAATCTGCTGCCCGTCGATGAGATCATTGGGCAGCATCATAGTGGTTGGGAAATGAACTGCGATTGCCCGTTCTGAAGGCACTCACTGCATTGGGTTTCGTCATCCATGGTCATCATTTGCTGGTGATAACCAGACGATAAGGATGAACGTATTGAATAGCTACTAGTGCTCAACTACTCCATGTCCAGACCTACTTAGACCTACTTAATGAAGCCCAGACCAAATTAGTAAAACCCCAAAACAATTTTACTTTGGGGTTTTACTAATTTGCTAATGTCGACGTTCAATAAATTCCTGTACTGCTCTATACTGCACCGTGACTCCCACAAACAACACAACAAACAGTGATTTTTATTCCCTTACGGAACAGTTGCTTTCAGTTGTACTAGTAACTAAGAAAGACTCGCAGATTAAAGCAAGTCGGGGTTCCAGCGTAAAGCACTCAACTGAAGTTGGTGGTGACACCATATTACTATCACGAAAATCAATAGTAGGAACATATCATCGCATCAAACGCGAGAGAAATATTTACATCTCGACGGGAGTGGGCATGGCAGCATCATACTTGGCCCAGTCCCTTGATGGGAGCGAAGTAGCTGAACAAGGGGTAGGAGAAGTAGAGGAGACCGAGCACCCAGGCCATGAGCTGACCGAAGAACTGAGCCTGAGACTTGTACTTGCGGGGAATGCCAGCGTAGGCGGCAATGACCTTGCGAATACCCTCCTTCATATGAGACCAGAAAGCAATGACACCGGCCTCGTAGAAGAGAACCCAGCCGAAGCTCTCGAAGTACTTCATCTCCATCTTGTAGAGATCCTTGAAGTGGACAAGCTGGCAAGAGGTATCGTCACTGCTGCAGTAGAAGGGGTACATCCACTTGGAGCGGAAGTAGTACTGAGGAGCGGCGGCCTCGCTGACGAAGCGGAACTGCATGAGATGGACAACAAGGAACACGAAGAGGACGCTTCCAGTCAAGAACAACCAAAGCTGGTCGATGCTGCTGTTCATGCTCTTGAACTTAAAGGTACGGACAGTGGCGACAGTGACGTGCAAGAGACCAGCGGCAAGGAGGTAGATCTCCACAGGGAGGAGAAGAGTGCTCCAGGGGCAAGGATGGTTGAGGAAGTAGGCGTAAGCATTGAAGTGGATGGCGCCGAAGAACAAGTGGATGTTACCCAAAGCATGGATCGTGACGAAGACCATCATGAAGATAGCAGAGCGAGTCAATCCAGACTTGTCGGAGATGTTCTTCCAGTTCTTGACGGTGAAGATAGTCTTCAAAGTCTCGAGAACGAACATCCAGACGAAGTAGCAGAGAGCAGCGCAGTACGACCAGACAGAGGGTCCAAGAGGGCCGTGCATGTCGCAAGTGTTGCGCTCCTCACCCCACCACTGAGCAGGAGCAGCCTTGGCGGAGTAGTCACTAAGGAGAGGCTGAGCCAAGTTGTTGGAGGCACCAGCAGGAGCGACCGCAGAGGCCTCAACAACAGGTCCGAGGATGGCATCGGAAGCATACTTCTCAACCACATCGGCGGGATGGATCATGTTGAACTCCTTGGAGGCGTCCTTACCAGCGAAAGTCATGATGGCGAGCTTTCCACCGGGATGCTCAGGAAGGAAGTCGGTAACGTCCAAGACCTGACCGTTCACAACAACCCAGCAGTCGGTCTCGCTGGTGTGCTTAGCGACCTCCTCCATGGTGATACCGTTGGCGGGAGCAGCGGCAGCAGGGGCGGCGACAGGGGCAGCAGCGGCAGCCGAGGCCTCAACAACAGGTCCGAGGATAGACTCAGGCACGTACTTCTCAACGACATCAGCGGGATGGATCATGTTGAACTCCTTAGAGGCGTCCTTGCCGGCGAAAGTCATAATGGCGAGCTTTCCACCGGGATGCTCGGGGAGGAAGTCGGTGACGTCCAAAACCTGACCGTTGAGGGCAACCCAGCAGTCGGTATCGGTGTTGTGCTTGGCAACCTCCTCCAAGGTGTAACCATTGGTGGGAGCAGCAGGAGCAGCGGCAGCGGCGGCGACAGGAGCAGCGGGAGCAGCGGAGGCCTCTACGACGGGTCCGAGGACGGACTCAGGCACGTACTTCTCGACAACATCGGCGGGATGGATCATGTTGAACTCCTTAGTGGCGTCCTTACCAGCGAAGGTCATGATGGCGAGCTTTCCACCGGGATGCTCGGGGAGGAAGTCAGTCGACATCAAGAACCTCACCATTGAGGACAACCCAGCAGTCAGTGTCGGTGTTGTGCTTGGCAACCTCCTCCATAGTGTAACCGTTCGAGACGGGAGCGGGGGCAGCTACGGGAGCGGGGGCGGGAGCGGCCTTCTGGGCAACGGGCGCTGTCTTCGCAGGAGCGGTCTTCAAGTTCTTCAAGTTCAACTTGTTGTCAAGATCGAGAACGTTCTCGCAGAGATCCTTACCAGTGAGACGGCCGAAGACAACACAGTCAAGAAGAGAGTTACCACCCAAACGGTTGTTGCCGTGGACACCTCCCATGAGCTCACCGGCAGCGTAGAGACCGCGGATGGGCTTGCCTTCCTTGTCGAGCACGCGACCGGTAGTATCGATCTTCAAACCACCCATGCAGTAGTGAACAAGGGGAGTGACGATGGCGACATCGAACTCGTCATCCATCTTGTACTCGTAGTTCTTGAAGAACTTCTTTCCCCATGAGTCCCAAGTCTTGCCAGACGGGTAGGCATCGTAGGGACCGTTGTTGGGGTCGGCAGTCTGCTTGTTGGCAACCTCGATGTAGCTCTTGAAGGTCTCCTCGAGAGTAGAGGGAGCGATACCCATCTCCTTGGCGAGATCAGAGCCGCTCTTGAAATGCCTCATGACACCACGACCCTCGTAATGCTCGACATGCCAGTGGATATCGTTTGCAGCGGCGGAGTTGAGGACAAGGCGGAAGGGTCCCTTGTTGGCGAACATCCTGTTGGAGACGTAATCACGACGGCCGAGCTCGTTGGAGAAACGCTTTCCATCAGCATCGAGAAGAAGACCACCAACACCACGGAGAGCCTCAGCAGCGAGGAACTTGACCTTGCAGTCAGGGTCCTTGGGGTTGACAAGACCGGTAGGATGGACCTGTACCCACTCAAGATCGACGGTGTCGGCACCAACGGCCACACCCATCTTGATTCCGTCACCAGTGCAGTGCTCACCGTTGGTGGTGGAGAGCTTGAGGAGATCAGGGCGGTACTTGGCGAGAAGACCATCGTTAGAGAAATCGGCACCGAACCCACCAGTGGCGAGAATAACGGGGCCGTAGGCCTTATGGGTCTGACCGTCCTTAGTAGTGTACTCGACACCAACAACTTCGCCATCCTCAGTGATAAGATCATTGACACGAGCCTTGTTGATAATCTGGCACTTATCAGGATGAGCCTTGGAAATAGCCTCAGCCATCTGAATCTGTGCGTAGGTGATAGTCATACCGGGGAAGCGCTCCTTACCACGATGGGTACGCTCAGCAGAGTGGCCACCGAGACGAGCAAGCAGGGAAAGGTCGAGGTCGAAGTTATCGACGAGCCAGTCAACAGAGTTGCCGGAGTTCTCAACCATAGTCTTGATGAGCTCGGGGCTCTTGGAACCGCCCTTCATGCAATCGGACTCGAAGAGCTCGTTGGAATCCTTGACACCAAGGTTCTGCTGAGTCCTGGTGCAGCATCCGTTGATACCAGAGGTAGCCTTGGAGGAGTTACCACCGCAGAAGGCAGACTTATCAAGAAGGAGAACCTCGCCGCCGTGCTCAAGGACGGTGTTGGCAGCAGAGAAACCGGCGAGACCACCGCCAACAACGATGGCGCGCTTGCTGACACCAGTGCGGCCCTCAGCGAGGTCAGCGAGGGACACAGGCTTGCAGCCCTCGAGGCAGGTCTTCACGAGGTCCTTACCAGTGAGGCGACCGAAAACGACGCAATCGAGCAGAGAGTTACCGCCCAAACGGTTGTTGCCGTGAACACCTCCCATGAGCTCACCGGCAGCGTAGAGACCGCGGATGGGCTTGCCTTCCTTGTCGAGAACGTGACCGGTAGTATCGATCTTCAAACCACCCATGCAGTAGTGAACGAGGGGAGTGACGATGGCGACATCGAACTCGTCATCCATCTTGTACTCGTAGTTCTTGAAGAACTTCTTTCCCCATGAGTCCCAAGTCTTGCCAGACGGGTAGGCATCGTAGGGACCGTTGTTGGGGTCCGCAGTCTGCTTGTTGGCAACCTCGATGTAGCTCTTGAAGGTCTCCTCGAGAGTAGAGGGAGCGATACCCATCTCCTTGGCGAGATCAGAACCGCTCTTGAAATGCCTCATGACACCACGACCCTCGTAATGCTCGACATGCCAGTGGATATCGTTGGCAGCGGCGGAGTTGAGGACAAGGCGGAAGGGTCCCTTGTTGGCGAACATCCTGTTGGAGACGTAATCACGACGGCCGAGCTCATTGGAGAAACGCTTTCCGTCAGCATCGAGAAGAAGACCACCAACACCACGGAGAGCCTCAGCAGCGAGGAACTTGACCTTGCAGTCGGGGTCCTTGGGGTTGACAAGACCGGTAGGATGGACCTGTACCCACTCAAGATCGACGGTGTCGGCACCGGCGGCCACACCCATCTTGATTCCGTCACCAGTGCAGTGCTCACCGTTGGTGGTGGCGAGCTTGAGGAGATCGGGGCGGTACTTGGCGAGAAGACCGTCCTTGGAGAAATCGGCACCGAATCCACCAGTAGCGAGAATGACAGGTCCGAAGAGAGAGTATCCCTTGCCAGCCTTCTCATAATGAACACCAATCACGGCGCCCTCGTCGTCCATGATAAGATCGGTCACACGAGCCTTGTTGACGATCTGGCATCGCTCAGGCAGAGCCTTCGAGATAGCCTCAGCCTTCTGAATTTGGGCGTAAGTGATGGTCATACCGGGGAAGCGCTCTTTACCACGATGGGTACGCTCAGCAGAGTGGCCACCGAGACGAGCAAGAAGGGAAAGGTCGAGGCCGAAGTTATCGACGAGCCAGTCCACGGAGTTGCCGGAGTGCTCAACCATAGTCTTGATGAGCTCAGGGCTCTTGGAACCGCCCTTCATGCAATCGGATTCGAAGAGCTCGTTGGAATCCCTAACGCCGAGCTTCTTCTGGGTCTTGGTACAGGAACCGTTGATACCAGAAGTAGCCTTGGAGGAGTTGCCACCGCAGAAGGCAGACTTATCAAGAAGAATAACCTCACCGCCCTGCTCCAAGATAGTGTTAGCGGCCGAGAAACCGGCGAGGCCGCCGCCGACGACGATGGCTCGCTGACGGGCCTCAGTATGGCCCTCAGCGAGATCCTTAAGAGGAACGTGAGCGTGAGCAGGCATGAAAGTCTTGGCAGCGTCCTTACCAGTAAGACGTCCGAAAACGACACAGTCAAGAAGAGAGTTACCACCCAAACGGTTGTTGCCGTGGACACCTCCCATGAGCTCACCGGCAGCGTAGAGACCGCGGATGGGCTTGCCTTCCTTGTCGAGCACGCGACCGGTAGTATCGATCTTCAAACCACCCATGCAGTAGTGAACAAGGGGAGTGACGATGGCGACATCGAACTCGTCATCCATCTTGTACTCGTAGTTCTTGAAGAACTTCTTTCCCCATGAGTCCCAAGTCTTGCCAGACGGGTAGGCATCGTAGGGACCGTTGTTGGGGTCCGCAGTCTGCTTGTTGGCAACCTCGATGTAGCTCTTGAAGGTCTCCTCGAGGGCAGAGGGAGCGATACCCATCTCCTTGGCGAGATCAGAACCGCTCTTGAAATGCCTCATGACACCACGACCCTCGTAATGCTCGACATGCCAGTGGATATCGTTGGCAGCGGCGGAGTTGAGGACAAGGCGGAAGGGTCCCTTGTTGGCGAACATCCTGTTGGAGACGTAATCACGACGGCCGAGCTCGTTGGAGAAACGCTTTCCATCAGCATCGAGAAGAAGACCACCAACACCACGGAGAGCCTCGGCAGCGAGGAACTTGACCTTGCAGTCAGGGTCCTTGGGGTTGACAAGACCGGTAGGATGGACCTGTACCCACTCAAGATCGACGGTGTCGGCACCGACGGCCACACCCATCTTGATTCCGTCACCAGTGCAGTGCTCACCGTTGGTGGTGGAGAGCTTGAGGAGATCGGGGCGGTACTTGGCGAGAAGACCGTCCTTGGAGAAATCGGCACCGAATCCACCAGTGGCGAGAATGACAGGGCCGTAGACCTTATGCGTCTGACCGTCCTTAGTAGTGTACTCGACACCAACGACCTCACCGTCCTTGGTGATGAGATCAGTAGCACGAGCCTTGTTGATGATCTGGCACCTGCTGGGCTGGGCCTTAGAAATAGCCTCAGCCATCTGGATCTGGGCGTAAGTGATGGTCATACCAGGGAAGCGCTCCTTACCACGATGGGTACGCTCGGCGGAGTGACCACCCAGGCGGGCAAGAAGGGACAAATCGAGATCGAAGTTATCCATCAACCAGTTGACCGAGTTACCGGAATGCTCAACCATAGTCTTGATGAGCTCGGGGCTCTTGGAACCGCCCTTCATGCAATCGGACTCAAAGAGTTCGTTGGAATCCTCAACGCCGAGCTTCTTCTGAGTTCTGGTGCAGGAACCGTTGATACCAGAAGTAGCCTTGGAGGAGTTGCCGCCGCAGAAGGCAGACTTATCAATCAAAAGAACGTTCCCGCCGTTCTCCAATACCGTGTTAGCGGCAGAGAAACCGGCGAGGCCGCCTCCGACGACGATGACTTGGTTGGTGGATGTCATGAGGTAGCAAGGATGCCTCAAAACTGAGCCACGCGAAGTTCACATCCTCAATATTTGTCGGCAAATATCCTGTCCCAACTTGGCCTCCTGAACCTAAAGGGTGAAATGAAAAGAATCCGACCGATTCCCGAGAACCTGGCTGGGTTAGGCTGAATCCATTGCTCAGCGATTGGAGCCAAACCCACGACACAGTCCGGGACAGAAAAGCTAAGCTATGAGGCGCGCCCGACGGAGGACCTGTGCTTTGAGCTTCAGACCCGCACAAATGGTCTGGTTAACAACCTGTATGCCGTGAATATGAATGAGAGCGAAGATCGACAGTACGCGGTGACACTCGGCGATACAGAAAGCTCAGGCGAAAAAGATGGAACCAGTAGTGAAAAGACCCCCGCAGGTGAATCTACCGATCGCCTACTCAGTATAGACGGTAGAGGCCCTCACGCGATATTATTACAGTGACTAAGATTGTAGGGTATCGCTCAACTGCTCAGTAATGATATGCTTACTCATCGAATCGAAGCGGGTAGCTATGATTGAGAATCGGCGTCCCAGGGAAAGATAGACAGGCGACACAACGTTCACGCGGGGACGCTCAAGCTCCCTAGGTCTGAACGGCGGTGGCTCATCCCAAGTAAGCGAGACTTCACCAGAGATTGAGAGACTGATTCGAGACGAATGCTGCCCGGCAGTGCTAAACATAAATATATGCGTGGTTAGGACTGACTGTATGATCCCCACCTGATCTAATCCTCTTCTAACCCAGGCACTGGCGACTCAACAGCAAGAGAAATGTGGAAAACGTGACCCAACACGGGTAACTGGACTAAACGTGTACCGACCAATACGTCCTGGCGGAATTCACCATAGGATTGGGAGTATGCCGTGAAGTGGAGGACCGGTAACGTGGGCTGGTTGAACAACCATAGTAACTTAAATAGACGGTTATCTAACCGTCAATCATACACAAAACACCAAAGCCGTATTGACTTGGCGAGGATTAAAAGACAAGTAACCCATATTCAAACAAGGACCCAACAGCTTCGCTTACATCTCGACGGGAGTGGGCATGGCAGCATCATACTTGGCCCAGTCCTTGATGGGAGCGAAGTAGCTGAACAAGGGGTAGGAGAAGTAGAGGAGACCAAGCACATAGGCCATGAGCTGACCGAAGAACTGAGCCTGAGACTTGTACTTGCGGGGGATGCCAGCGTAGGCAGCAATGACCTTGCGAATACCCTCCTTCATATGAGACCAGAAAGCAATGACACCGGCCTCGTAGAAGAGAACCCAGCCGAAGCTCTCGAAGTACTTCATCTCCATCTTGTAGAGATCCTTGAAGTGGACAAGCTGGCAAGAGGTATCGTCACTGCTGCAGTAGAAGGGGTACATCCACTTGGAGCGGAAGTAGTACTGAGGAGCGGCGGCCTCGCTGACGAAGCGGAACTGCATGAGATGGACAACAAGGAACACGAAGAGGACGCTTCCAGTCAAGAACAACCAAAGCTGGTCGACGCTGCTGTTCATGCTCTTGAACTTGAAGGTACGGACAGTGGCGACAGTGACGTGCAAGAGACCAGCGGCGAGGAGGTAGATCTCCACAGGGAGGAGAAGAGTGCTCCAGGGGCAAGGATGGTTGAGGAAGTAGGCGTAAGCATTGAAGTGGATGGCGCCGAAGAACAAGTGGATGTTACCCAAAGCATGGATCGTGACGAAGACCATCATGAAGATAGCAGAGCGAGTCAATCCAGACTTGTCGGAGATGTTCTTCCAGTTCTTGACGGTGAAGATAGTCTTCAAAGTCTCGAGGACGAACATCCAGACGAAGTAGCAAAGAGCAGCGCAGTACGACCAGACAGAGGGTCCAAGAGGGCCGTGCATGTCGCAAGTGTTGCGCTCCTCACCCCACCATTGAGCAGGAGCAGCCTTGGCGGAGTAGTCACTAAGGAGAGGCTGAGCCAAGTTGTTGGAGGCACCAGCAGGGGCGACCGCAGAGGCCTCAACAACAGGTCCGAGGATGGCATCGGAAGCATACTTCTCAACCACATCGGCGGGATGGATCATGTTGAACTCCTTAGAGGCGTCCTTGCCGGCGAAAGTCATGATGGCGAGCTTTCCACCGGGATGCTCAGGAAGGAAGTCGGTAACGTCCAAGACCTGACCGTTCACAACAACCCAGCAGTCGGTCTCGCTGGTGTGCTTAGCGACCTCCTCCATGGTGATACCGTTGGCGGGAGCAGCGGCAGCAGGGGCGGCGACAGGGGCAGCAGCGGCAGCCGAGGCCTCAACAACAGGTCCGAGGATAGACTCAGGCACGTACTTCTCAACGACATCAGCGGGATGGATCATGTTGAACTCCTTAGAGGCGTCCTTGCCGGCGAAAGTCATAATGGCGAGCTTTCCACCGGGATGCTCGGGGAGGAAGTCGGTGACGTCCAAAACCTGACCGTTGAGGGCAACCCAGCAGTCGGTATCGGTGTTGTGCTTGGCAACCTCCTCCAAGGTGTAACCATTGGTGGGAGCAGCAGGAGCAGCGGCAGCGGCGGCGACAGGGGCAGCGGAGGCCTCTACGACGGGTCCGAGAACGGCATCGGAAGCATACTTCTCAACGACGTCAGCGGGGTGAATCATGTTGAACTCCTTGGAGGCGTCCTTACCAGCGAAAGTCATGATGGCAAGCTTTCCACCGGGATGCTCGGGGAGGAAGTCAGTCACATCAAGAACCTCACCATTGAGGGCAACCCAGCAATCGCTCTCGGTGTTGTGCTTGGCAACCTCCTCCATAGTATAACCGTTAGAGGCGGGAGCAGGGGCAGCAGCAGCAGCGGCGACCTTCTCGGCAACGGGGGCAGGCTTCTGGGCCGCCGGAGCGGTCTTCAATTCCTTCAAGTTCAACTTGTTGTTGAGACCGAGAACGTTCTCGCAGAGATCCTTACCAGTGAGACGGCCGAAGACAACACAGTCAAGAAGAGAGTTACCACCCAAACGGTTGTTGCCGTGGACACCTCCCATGAGCTCACCGGCAGCGTAGAGGCCGCGGATGGGCTTGCCTTCCTTGTCGAGCACGCGACCGGTAGTATCGATCTTCAAACCACCCATGCAGTAGTGAACGAGGGGAGTGACGATGGCGACATCGAACTCGTCATCCATCTTGTACTCGTAGTTCTTGAAGAACTTCTTTCCCCACGAGTCCCAAGTCTTGCCAGACGGGTAGGCATCGTAGGGACCGTTGTTGGGGTCGGAAGTCTGCTTGTTGGCAACCTCGATGTAGCTCTTGAAGGTCTCCTCGAGTGCAGAGGGAGCGATACCCATCTCCTTGGCGAGATCAGAGCCGCTCTTGAAATGCCTCATGACACCACGACCCTCGTAATGCTCGACATGCCAGTGGATATCGTTGGCAGCGGCGGAGTTGAGGACAAGGCGGAAGGGTCCCTTGTTGGCGAACATCCTGTTGGAGACGTAATCACGACGGCCGAGCTCATTGGAGAAACGCTTTCCATCTGCATCGAGAAGAAGACCACCAACACCACGGAGAGCCTCGGCAGCGAGGAACTTGACCTTGCAGTCAGGGTCCTTGGGGTTGACAAGACCGGTAGGATGGACCTGTACCCACTCAAGATCGACGGTGTCGGCTCCGGCGGCCATACCCATCTTGATTCCGTCACCAGTGCAGTGCTCACCGTTGGTGGTGGAGAGCTTGAGAAGATCAGGGCGGTACTTGGCGAGAAGACCGTCCTTGGAGAAATCGGCACCGAATCCACCAGAAGCAAGGATGACAGGTCCGAACACGGAGTATCCCTTGCCAGCCTTCTCGTAGTGTACACCAATGACCTCACCATCATCGTTGCTGATAAGATCAGTGACACGAGCCTTGTTGATGATCTGGCACTTGTCAGGATGAGCCTTGGAAATAGCCTCGGCCATCTGGATCTCGGCGTAGGTGATAGTCATACCGGGGAAGCGCTCCTTACCACGATGGGTACGCTCAGCAGAGTGGCCACCGAGACGAGCAAGCAGGGAAAGGTCGAGGTCGAAGTTATCGACGAGCCAGTCAACAGAGTTGCCGGAGTGCTCAACCATAGTCTTGATGAGCTCGGGGCTCTTGGAACCGCCCTTCATGCAATCGGACTCGAAGAGCTCGACGGAATCCTTGACACCAAGGTTCTGCTGAGTCCTGGTGCAGCATCCGTTGATACCAGAGGTAGCCTTGGAGGAGTTACCACCACAGAAGGCAGACTTATCAAGAAGGAGAACCTCGCCACCGTGCTCAAGGACGGTGTTGGCAGCAGAGAAACCGGCGAGACCACCTCCAACAACGATGGCGCGCTTGCTAGCTTCAGTCCTACCCTCAGCGAGATCCTTGAGGGGGACCTGCTCATGAGCAGGGAAGAAAGTCTTGGCGGCGTCCTTACCAGTGAGACGACCGAAGACGACGCAATCGAGTAGAGAGTTACCGCCCAAACGGTTGTTGCCGTGGACACCTCCCATGAGCTCACCGGCAGCGTAGAGACCGCGGATGGGCTTGCCTTCCTTGTCGAGCACGTGACCGGTAGTATCGATCTTCAAACCACCCATGCAGTAGTGAACGAGGGGAGTGACGATGGCGACATCGAACTCGTCATCCATCTTGTACTCGTAGTTCTTGAAGAACTTCTTTCCCCACGAGTCCCAAGTCTTGCCAGACGGGTAGGCATCGTAGGGACCGTTGTTGGGGTCGGCAGTCTGCTTGCTGGCAACCTCGATGTAGCTCTTGAAGGTCTCCTCGAGAGTAGAGGGAGCGATACCCATCTCCTTGGCGAGATCAGAACCGCTCTTGAAATGCCTCATGACACCACGACCCTCGTAATGCTCGACATGCCAGTGGATATCGTTGGCAGCGGCGGAGTTGAGGACAAGGCGGAAGGGTCCCTTGTTGGCGAACATCCTGTTGGAGACGTAATCACGACGGCCGAGCTCGTTGGAGAAACGCTTTCCATCAGCATCGAGAAGAAGACCACCAACACCACGGAGAGCCTCAGCAGCGAGGAACTTGACCTTGCAGTCAGGGTCCTTGGGGTTGACAAGACCGGTAGGATGGACCTGTACCCACTCAAGATCGACGGTGTCGGCACCAACGGCCACACCCATCTTGATTCCGTCACCAGTGCAGTGCTCACCGTTGGTGGTGGAGAGCTTGAGGAGATCGGGGCGGTACTTGGCGAGAAGACCGTCCTTGGAGAAATCGGCACCGAATCCACCAGTGGCGAGAATGACAGGGCCGTAGACCTTATGCGTCTGACCGTCCTTAGTAGTGTACTCGACACCAACGACCTCACCGTCCTTGGTGATGAGATCAGTAGCACGAGCCTTGTTGATGATCTGGCACCTGCTGGGCTGGGCCTTAGAAATAGCCTCAGCCATCTGGATCTGGGCGTAAGTGATGGTCATACCAGGGAAGCGCTCCTTACCACGATGGGTACGCTCGGCGGAGTGACCACCCAGGCGGGCAAGAAGGGACAAATCGAGATCGAAGTTATCCATCAACCAGTTGACCGAGTTACCGGAATGCTCAACCATAGTCTTGATGAGCTCGGGGCTCTTGGAACCGCCCTTCATGCAATCGGACTCAAAGAGTTCGTTGGAATCCTCAACGCCGAGCTTCTTCTGAGTTCTGGTGCAGGAACCGTTGATACCAGAAGTAGCCTTGGAGGAGTTGCCGCCGCAGAAGGCAGACTTATCAATCAAAAGAACGTTCCCGCCGTTCTCCAATACCGTGTTAGCGGCAGAGAAACCGGCGAGGCCGCCTCCGACGACAATGACCTGGCTGGGGGATGCCATGGTGTTGTAGAAGTTCAATCGAACTGAAATCAAGTCATTAGCCTTACGTTACATCATACGTTATTCCCAAACAAGATTCGCATCACATTCTACAGAAACAGTTCACACGTCCACTATGTCAGAGAGGGAAGAAATGATGCGAACAGCCGGCCAACAGCTATGAAAGAACACAGTTCACAGCGAGGCGAGGGAGAGGAGACACCGAACACAAAGCTTGAGCAAGCTACGAAAATCACACAGAAAATCCCTAGACCGCGTGTCGAACCCTCCTCCCCCACCCTATGACCTTCCGCGAGCTTGCTTTGAGTTACTTCTGCCGTACGCTTCGGCTCACACCGTGCGGTTCCCACGGGCTCACGTCAGCCACATTAACGACACAACACCACTCCTTGCGTAGACCGCGGCCCACTCGATCAACGATTTCGACGGTGGATCCAGTCGTCAGATTCAAACAGAGAGGCACAGCTTCCATACACACGAACAACCAACATCTATGTCACGAGCAACACACACATTGCGGAAACACCATCGGGCAACTGATCACATGGCGCACGCCCACACAACAACAATCGATTTGACAACAGCGACCAATAACGAATAGCAACGAAGTGAATGCTAAGCTTGGAAGATATCTTGTAGAGACGACGCACACCACGTTGTGTTCACTATTGTCACATCATTGTGTTGGCAAGCTGCGTTGGTAGATGGGGTAGTAAGCAGTGTGAGCTTCGAGAAGGGGCCGCCGAGGGGGCGGTTGACGCATGTCTCTCCTGAAATTAAAGAAAACGTTGTTTTCGCTATAGCTTCAGATTCAACCCTTCGCTTGTCACTCCTTACATTGAGAATAGAAGAAGCCATCTGAGATCAATGAAGGTCACTTGGTTGATCGATTTCGTGATCCCGTGCTCCTAGTTGACCTATTTTGTATCTTGCACGCTTCAACCTAAGATACCGCCGGGGGTATCTTGCATGGTTCAACCTAAGATACTCCGAGGTCTACTTTGCGTGGTTCAACCCATGATACGGCTGGGTGTATCTTGCACGCTTCGACCTAAAGTGTATCTTGCATGCTTCAACCTAAGATACTGCCGACGCGGCGGGTCTCTCTTCGTGAAGATGCGGGAAATCGGGAAGCAAAACGTTTGATCGGTGGGGATACTCTTGGCCTTTGTTTGACGGCTTTGTAGTGCACCATCGAACTGGAGCTGATAGAAGTGCGTAAGACTGACGATGAACAGCTAAAGCCTAAACGCCAACAGCTGAGTACGTCATTAGATGAGAATCTTCGCGTTGCGCACCACCGTCAGTTACTGTTAGTCGCGCAATGGTGACTGTTGAGCAGCAGTCTCAGCCGCGAGATTGCAAAGTGCTGTGGCAGGCGATCGTGCAGGCGGCGATCTACACCTCGGGTCATGCAAATTCTTCACGAGATTAGAGCACACCCAGTGGAGGTGCGTTCCTATTTCCTGAGAACTACTCTTTCAGTTGCTTCCATGTCGCCCAGTGGGGCCTCCAGCCGATGTCAGTACGCCCTGCTCGTCCTCGTCTCCGGAGGCCTAGAGGAGCTCGCGGTCCACTATATCCGCCAAATGGATATCAAGATGGAAGTTGAAATACTGTGGGCATTAACACAAGGCAAGGCCTGTGGTGGCGCGGCTTCCATGGGTAAGATACTAGTCAAGGTCTCCACTCTGGAGGACGTCCGACGCTTCACTCGGGAGTGCCGAGTAGCTCAGACCATTCTAGCTCTACTCACATACGATCTCGACGTTCCCGATATGTCGCCCAAGAAAATTGAAGAGATCATGTACGAGCAGTCTCAGTGGAGCTCTGCCGAGGAGATCGTTGGCATCGACGGCGAGGGCGTCCACGCATTTCGAGCTTCCTGCGTCAGGGATGGCCGCCACGACTTCAAGTCCTACGATGTCATGAGAACCATGGGCCACGCTGTGCTCACGAGGCACCCGACTTGGACCGTCAGCCTCGGGTACTCTGAGGTGGAGTACGTCAGTATCGTCTTTGACCGCAGCGTTTTCATCGGCATTGCCGTGGGCAAGCCACAGCGGGGGAGTCTAGCGCGACCCGAGAAGGCCGACTTCAACGTGGTGCCGTACTGTGATTACATGAGTCGAGATCTCCAGCTTGGGTCGGTCCCCCACTGTACGAAAATGCGGCCATCAGTAGCTCTTCTCCTCCTCCTTTTCGCGACCGATGGCAATCCCATGCGCGGCAACATGCTCGACATTATGGGTGGACTCGCCACTATACCAATCGAGGCTGCGACTAACTTCACCAACGTCCATGCTCTCTCGGGTGATATCAACAGAGCCACCACTTCGCAAGCCATCAAGAACTGCCAGCTCGCCCGATCGCACTTGGCCGAGGGAAGCAGCGTCCACGCTCGAGACTGGGATGCGGCCCATCTCGATACGTTAGTGGATGAAGACAGTGTCGACTGGATCGTTACGGACATGCCGTTCGGGAACCGTACTGAGCTTAAGAAGGCCGACATGGCTCGCGTACTTCGCGCCGTGAGTATGGTCCTGAAGCCCGAGACCGGTCGCTGTGTACTCCTCAGTAAAGGCTACAAACGACTCGACACTGCGGCGGCTGGAGTGGACGGTTTATGTCTCTTGGAGAGGCGCATGGTCATCATTGGAGGCTTCGTCTGCTACTTATCGAAGTACTGGCGGCCGGGCGAGGTCTCCGAGTCGACCACGGCTGGTGACAGTGATACTGCGTAGTGGTGAGTAGGGTTTCTGTATCTCTCATCGTCATCCTCTCGTTCCTGTACGTTGATGGACTATTCTCTATTGTAACGTACTGCTTTGGTTGACAGTGCCGACTTCTCCGCAACACAACATGCGAGGGCGAAACAGGAAGGGCTGACGAAATCGTCGAGACAACACAGCTTAATGGAAATGATAGAGCGGGGGCGAAAAATTCCTCTACTTCCCGAATTTCACTCTCGTCGATCAGCCGTAGTCGATCACTGCCATGAAATTCCCAGTGACGTAGAGGATGGGACGGATAGATGTAGCTGACTGGCCAAGGTAGCTAGGGCAATGCGAATTGCGTTGCCCCCAGCAGAACTGGTGTGGTCCATATGTCACAGACTGTTCAGAACAGCCAGCGAACATGAGAGCAACTCACGGTGAGCTGCCAGACAGATCGAACCACAAGGCGGTGGTCGCTGTGGAAAGACCCACAGGCTGTGACTCACCACACTCCAGTCAGCGGTCATCTATTAGGACTGAGAGTGTCTATCAACGAATACAAACCCAAGTCTCTCTGCGGACTTACCTCGGGATATCGATTGTTTGGAAGTATGATCTAATCGAATACTCCCACTACTACATCAACTACCATGTCTGCTGGGGTACAGAGGTCTTTCTTTAGAACTCTAGTACGCTTGATGAGTGTCATCAGTCGCAACTGACGATATGTCGTTGGGTGCTATACGTAGCATCATTACCGGTCGACTTGATGATGCTCGAAGCCGCTTATCTTTCCAGACTGCTCGAAGCCGCTTATCTTTCCAGGCTGCTCGGAGCCGCTTATCTTTCCAGACTGCTCGAAGCCGCTTATCTTTCCAGACTGCTCGAAGCCGCTTATCTTTCCAGGCTGCTCGAAGCCGCTTATCTTTCCAGGCTGCTCGAAGCTGTTCACTTCAGTGTTATAGTGCAAGCCCCGTTAGCGTGGAGGACTGACAACTCAACAGAAGAACTCGAATGAATTATTTTGATTTGATTATGATGAGAGAAAAGAAGTAGTCGATCGATTAACATAACAGTTTGTAAAGTAGTAGTCGAACGCGATATAAGTTTAGCAACGAAAACGATAGAATCGATACAGCAGCAGACAAATCATCATACAGAAGTTCGAGGATTTCAACAGTGGAACCTTCCGCCCGAGAAAAA
The DNA here is from genome assembly GCA_013115135.1 of Perkinsus olseni. Taxonomy (NCBI): domain Eukaryota; phylum Perkinsozoa; order Perkinsida; family Perkinsidae; genus Perkinsus; species Perkinsus olseni. Next base: position 56,229 of record JABANP010000159.1, on the reverse strand, counting down.
CAGTAAAAATTACACAAGACTTTCAGCACACTCATCAGCGATCACTTTCATCAACCGCTGACACTCGTCTCTAGCCTTCTCGCTGGTCTCATCCTTGATAACAATCTCGGCCAGCCAAGTGGGCATGCCCTCCTCCGGGCCAACAACATGCTCCCCGGGCTTCACCAATGGCTCCAATTGCAACACATGGGAAGACTCCTCATGACGATCGATGAAATCGAGATCCTTGATCACACCGGACCGCTCATTGAGAGCGAAGCCGTAGGCAACAGCACAGTTGGCTTCATGTGGTTGCGGTCTCGAAGGGATCCCGCACGCTAAAAATAGCTGTTCAACGACAAGGTCTACACCCTCAACGTGCTGATGAATCATACGCACCGGACCACCACCCATTCTCGAGTTGATCTCGATCAGCCTGGGACCACGACTTGTGTATTTTCCCTCAACATGGAAGAGGCCCTTAGAGAATCCAACCGACACAAGTGCGTCAATGGCCATGTCCTGGAGTTCCTGAATCTTCTTCTCAGGCAGCATTGACGGCAATACCGCCCAGCTCTCGTTAAAGTAAGGCTCAACAGTAGGGCCGTTGTCGCTAACCGAGCAGAACCGGCACTTTCCATCATCCATAATCACATCAACGTCAACCTCGTCACCATCAAGGTACTCCTCAAGGACCATATCAAGGCTGATAACTTCGTTGGCGTTCACACCCTCGGAGGCCTCATCATCACTAGCGTTGTCGTTCTCCGCCACTTGCTCCAGCGCTCCAGAGGAAACACGAAGGCCCAGCAGGAGAGCCGAAAGCTCGTGATAAGTAGCGTCCAAATCAGCTGCCGAGTCCACCTTCTTAACGCCCAAAGATGCCGCGCCAGAGATCGGTTTCAAGACCGCCGGGAAACCAACAAACTCAGCCGCTTTCTCGAGCTGCAACTCGTTCTTGATCAGGTAGTTGCGCACAACAGGCATGCCATAGGCCTTCATAGCATCACGCGTAGCGTACTTGTTCCGAGTCTTGTCCACTGCGCTCGGCGGCAGGCAAGGCAATCCCAATGCCTCGCCCAACCTCGAGGCCATAGGCACCGCGAGATCAGCGAAGGTACAGATCCCCTCACACTCGCCAACCAGTGGGTCGTCCTTAAGGGCCTTGATAGCAGCAACAGACTGCTTAAAGATCTCCTCAGGGCCTGGTTCATATCAAGACCGATGAACTTAGCGATAACTCCCTCGTCCACCAGCTCCTTCGACCAGGAGTCAGCACTGTCGATAATAACCGACTTCACGCCAAGCTCGGCAGCCCTCTGATAGATGAACTTCTTGCCAGGATAACCGGCACAGAAGAACACAACAGTAGCGCCTCTCAGCAGCCTCTGTCTTAGATCCTGGCCTTCCGGCGTCTCCATCTCAACCAGCTCGGACGGGATCTTCGACAGCATCTCATATGGTCGCCGTCGGGGCCAAGGACTGAGCAAGCTTAGCACGCTCTTCAGAAGTCATACTGTCAGGCAGCTTGCTGGTCTGGAAGAATTGGCCAGCAAGGAAGGGGTTGTCGAGGCCCACACCTCTGTCGGGGTCAGTAGACGCGCCGTCCAGAGCGAAATCGTTCAACTCGTGAGTACTCGGATACGCAGTTAATGGTCGGGCGTGAGGCGACTCCCAAGTGCCTGCGCGAGGTCGATTGGCGGCGACCTTCTGAGCCTCTTCGAACTCGGTCTTCATTAAAGCAAACAAAAAAACTGATAGAAAAATTGGTCCAGCACACCCAGAAAGATGTGCAACCGACAACTGCTATAAAAGACGCATATCTACAACACAAGACATAGACAGGAGAGACAACGCGAAAATCTTGAAATCTTGAAATTCCTCAAAAAATCACAACCTAGATCGTCCAACAACCCACGCTGTAGTATCATGCAGAGCTTCTATTCTGACACCTCTAGCTTCCTGCCAGACTTCGTGACGAGCTTTCGAGTACAGTAACTGCTTCACTTGCAGACCATGCACTTCCGCCAGGCTCACCGCACACTGAAGACGATAACAAAATCCGATACCACTCCAACCGATTCTTTCGTGAGTGACGATCGAATACGAAAGGCTAGTGCATCACTGCTACTCAGAAACAAGTAAACCACTACTGCTCTCCAGAGAAAATCCGGACGAACCAATATTGACATTATATAATTAAAATCTCCACTAGGAAGGTGCTGAAAACCATAGGATCGTTCAGCTGAGAAATAGGGAAGTTATTCCACAGTCTCCCTCCCAAGCGGGAGGAAAGGCGGGTCAGGAACTTCCGTCTAGGTAGTCCAGACCTCCAGGAGTTCTGGTGCGAAACTTGTCACGGCTCGGAAGAGTTCGCGCACGCGTGCGGATTCAGGCGAGACCCACGTCACGCCCCAGGGACTTGCTCCTGCGTGCAGGGGCATGGACGGATAGCGGATATTTTATCACGAGGTACTTCGCGTATCCATGCAAAAAATTAAATTGACTTACAAAATCGACTTATCATAATGATGATTGATATGAAGTGGACCAATATTGGCACTCCTACAGCATAGCGTCCTACCTGCGAATACTGGTGGACAGCAACGATCAGAGTTTGCCATTGTCGAGATCATTTCCTGATATACTCCAACGTGGGACGGTTTTAGAATTTTAGCCTGGCCAGCAGCTGAGTGGACGGACATCCACAACTGGTTGAAAAATTGAATAATGTAGTACCTTCCCCCATCAGTAAGAGATGGATACGGACTGACTCATACCAATCTCATCAAAGCTGATCGTACAGCAACCAACTAGTGTTTGCATGCTTGAAAGGGTGCGAACATGAGATTGGGAGACAGACAGCATTGTGATATTCCTCTAACAGTGACAACTACTGCATGAAGAAGTTTGGTCAAGCTATCAGTTTATAGCCAAACATTAAATCCTGGTCTGTTCTGCCCCCCCATGCTGAGCTCAACACTTCGATCGAAAAATACTCTGAGTAAAAGACGAGAGATGCGATAGTAGAAAGGAACGCCACTCCGAATGGCGGTTTCATTGAATGAAACCGAATGGCCCATTCGAACAAGACGAGAAAAAGATCGCAATAAAGATTAATATTCTGTGGCAGATAGTTATAGTGTATCTGCGGCTGCTGGGTCGACCATTCTTAGGTTAGGAAAAATTTCATCGCCCACTCAGCGGGGTCAAATTGGGGAGATTTCATGAGTAAGTGGGCGGTATAATGATAATGCCTACAGTTGATTCTCTTGATAGAGACAACCCTCTTCTTTGCTGGGCACTTCCACTCCTTCAGTCTTGTCCATTTGGCTATCTTAGTTTTGCGTGTCACCTTCTTCTGGCATCCAAATCTACCTGCCCAGCGCCTCATATCTCTGTTAGTCCGCGGGAACAGGGTCTCTACGAAATAGGAGTGAACGGGAGGGCTCACAACTGAGCCCTTGTAGGGAACGATGTCATCATCGAGGCAGTGTATGCTGGTCACCCTTGGCACCGGAGGCTTCGGGCCGACAGAGGCATCATTGTAGAGACTATCACAAGTCTTGAATGATCCTTGTAGACCAGGGTTCAAAGCCAATACACCACTGACGGAGACGGCTCCTTGGATGACTTTATGGCACAGTAGGGATTCCACCATCATACCACCATTACTGAGGCCGTAACCAAAGACTGGCAAGTTGTTCTTGTTCTCCCTCTTGATGATAATCCTGGTGTACTCAACATCGTCGATGTCTTTCCTCTGGATGCAGCAGGTCCCCGCGTTCCATCCAGAGATGCTCCTGAAGACACTCGAGTACCATCCATATTCACTCCCACAGGCAATTATCAATATCAAACCATACTTATCGGCGAGAGGGACTGGCTTGACTCTCTTCTCCCAGGTTTCACAAGTAATCATCCAACTATGATACTGAATGAGGATACCCTTGATCGGGACGCCTTGGGGCACATGACGATAATAACGACGTGTTATCGTCAAACTATCGGAGACCTTCATGTCAAAGCTGAACTTTGTCATTCCCGGTATACTGTCTTCTTGTGTTCTCCTAGTTGAAGAAGCCTCGGAAGTCGCACGTACCCCATGGGGGAGCAGCACATCGTCGACGATGTGGACGGTGAGCTGAGGAGTGTAGCTGGATCGGTTTTGATTGGGCTGGTCTATGACGGTGTGAATGACATAATCTTGAGGAAGTACACGAAGCTGATTCTGGTGAACTGCGCCTGAAACGACAGAGATCGATATGTGAACGACCCTGCTATGGTCACAACAATTACAGTATCCCGAACCCACTCACCCTTATCTGAGGACACCACATTGTAGAGCTCAACGGTGTAATAGGTTTCACCACTCACGTCTCGTCTGCAAAGAGAACCCTCAACCAGTCTTCGATGGGGCAGGAATCCATACAGGGCCTCCGCTTACCTCAGTCGCCTGAGCTCCTGGGTTATCTTAGGAGTGGCTGCGCTCACCACCATGTGGTTCCAGAATATCGGGATGCAATTCTCGCTGAAAAAAGGAATGACTGAGAGCCGCCATAGGGCTCAGATAGTTCTTCTCGAGTCAATCTTACGACGTAAGACTTACGTGTCATGGAAGTTTTCGAGACATTTTCCGGGGATTGGCCGCAGGGCACTTCTCTGAAACCTCACATGGCCTCCCGCGATATGTTCTACCATGGCTTCAGTGAGTACTTTGACGGAGCAGAGCAGCAAGGTTAGATACTTTGAGCTTGACATGTTTTCGGAGAACATAGCACAAGTTACCCTGCAAGCGTTCATCCGAGACAACGCGGTTGATCAACACTAGTCCCCACGTACGAATCATGCGGTACCCAAGCCACCACCCAAGCGAAGTGCTCTCATTTGCACGAAACAAGGCTTCGACTAACCAAGTGGACCGGAGGTAGTCCTCAGAGTCTGAAGCTGGCATTACTTTGTAAGCACGACGCTCCTTTCTGGGGCCTATTTCACAAGAATTCCTAACCGGTTAGGATTTAGGACGTCTTTAGAAATAGGAGCCTAACCTTATGACCTCCTTGAAAGAGTCAAGCTGTTTCACACGATAATCCTTAAATGACAGTAGGATCTTAATTTTAGAGCCGTCCTAATAGCAGGAAAAGGACCTCCCAATCTAGCATGACAATGCTAGGTCATGCTACAAAATATGACAAGCTAGATTTGAACCGACGACCACCCGCATGGCAACCGCGTTCCTTGACCAACCGAGCTACGACTTTTAACAACAGGGTCAACTTGGTGACCGAGATTCTATTCGAAGGCATATTACATATCAAAGGATAAATAGGAAAGCTGCCGAAGGAAACTGCATGGCGCCTTACGTCGCAATTTGCGATTCGCAAAAAAACTAAGCACCGAGCGCCCCCAGAAAGGAGGTCGTACGACAACTGCTATAAAGTAGCATATATCCAACACGAGACCTAGACAGCAGGGGGGAAAGCCAAAATCTTGAAATCTTGTATTTCCTCAAAATAATCATAACCTAGATCGTCCAACAACCCACGCTATAGTATCATGCAGAGCTTCTATTCTGACACCTCTAGCTTCCTGCCAGACTTCGTGACGAGCTTTCGAGTACAGCAACTGCTTCACTTGCAGACCATGCACTTCCGCCAGGCTCACCGCACACTGAAGACGATAACAAAATCCGATACCACTCCAACCGATTCTTTCGTGAGTGACGATCAAATACGAAAGGTTAGTGCATCACTGCTACTCAGAAACAAGTAAACCACTACTGCTCTCCAGAGAAAATCCGGACGAACCAATATTGACATTATATAATTAAAATCTCCACTAGGAAGGTGCTGAAAACCATAGGATCGTTCAGCTGAGAAATAGGGAAGTTATTCCACAGTCTCCCTCCCAAGCGGGAGGAAAGGCGGTCAGGAACTTCCGTCTAGGTAGTCCAGACCTCCAGGAGTTCTGGTGCGAAACTTGTCACGGCTCGGAAGAGTTCGCGCACGCGTGCGGATTCAGGCGAGACCCACGTCACGCCCCAGGGACTTGCTCCTGCGTGCAGGGGCATGGACGGATAGCGGATATTTTATCACGAGGTACTTCGCGTATCGATGCAAAAAATTAAATTGACTTACAAAATCGACTTATCATAATGATGATTGATATGAAGTGGACCAATATTGGCACCCCTGCAGCATAGTGTTCTACCCGTGCGCGTCCTGACTAATCGATTATCCGCGCTAAAGCGCATACCGGCGGGCCTTATGAACTGGGGCCGTATGCGGATACTGATTCCAGGGGTGAGTCAGATTTTTTACTCAGAGAAAAAAACACACAGTGAGTAATTCGCCGTGATTCAGTGATTTTTTACTCCAGAGTACGAAATCAGAATCTTTCGAGCTTGAGTTGAGTCTCGACCGCGATTCAAAAATCAGAAGCCGATTTTTTGCTTGATTTTTACTCAGAACCTCTGATCCAGAATCAGATGGTTCATTCGCGGTATCGCTCGATCACTAAATTGAACCACCCACTTGAGGCTGAGTATGTGAAGTGGGTTAGCGCTCGCCGAAACGAGCGATCCAGCGACTTGGACAATTTCGTTGTTCATTACTCAAAAATATGGAATGGCGGAAAGCCCGTTCTTCCGCGAATCACAACACCTAATAACTCGGGGAATTTGGTGTAGCGGATAACAACTTGGATCATCATCCACTCCACCCTGGTTCAATTCTTAGAGCGACCATACCCGATGACAAGCGAGTGCGGGGAAATTGCATGAATACTCAGCGTGGAGAATCTGAATCAGCCTTTGGTACCGAGGGTGAATCCCCGGAACGAATCAAGGGAAATTAACGTGCTAAAATATGGATACTCACGACCTGAGTATGATTCGGAATCTGCGGCGTTCTGGAGCTGAGTAAAATACTCACGAGCATGAGTTTTGAATCACAATGTAGCTGAAAAAATCTAGGATCATGAGTCTTACTCACTGTAGTGAGTAAATACTCCGACTCATTGATTCAGAACCAGGATCAGTGGGTGAGTATGATTCTGAGTCAAAATCGGAAATCAGATAGTGAGTTGAATCACTACGTGTTATTTTTGAATCAGTATCCGCATGTCGCCCCTGGACATGCCCTCCGTTTGAATTGAAAGCGGCGTGTGAGGAGAATCAGAGTATAAGAATTCGAAAATGCGCACCCCCCATTCCAGCCACCTTGCGAAAAAAACGGAGAGTAGCGGCCGTAGGCTCGAAGCCTATTGTGCGAACGCCTAACGACGCACGCCGAAAATGCCGAGAAAACCAATCCACCCCCACTTTCTCCACGGTATGGAAGGGAATAAGGCTGAACGTTCAAGCATATACGTTTTCGAGCATGGGGAGTCCCAATTTGTGACAGAAATCAACTCAAGAGGTTTGGGCGATATTGAACACGCAAAACCGGCCAGAGAGGGTAATTCCTATAACTTTTCTCCCAAAAAGTTGATAATGGATGGCATGATTTCCTGATATACTCCGACGTGGGGCGGTTGTAGGATTTCAGCCTAGCCCGCAGCTGAGTGGACAGACACCCACAACTGATTGAAAAATTGAATAACGTAGTACCTTCCCCCATCAGTACCGGCTACGAGCGATTCGTTGCGCTCTCCCAATAAGCAAGGGTAGTATAGTGCCTTTCCTCTGCTGTCTAACTTGCAGCATCTTTTTTCCCTAACCCGCTCCGGATACCACCTTCTCACCTGATCGACTCCCTTCCCTCTTTCCGTACACATATCATCCACGCCACCCATCACCAGGACCTTCACCAAATCCTCACTGGCCTGCTTCGGACCGAAGACCGCACAGCAGTCCGTGAGTTTCGAAAGATTCGACAGCAAGGAAGACCAGAGATCAATAGATACGTCATGACCACAGAGAGGGTCCTCAGTGTATCTAGCGTTGAGGAAATGCAAGATGCCCAAGATGTGTAAGATTCACCTCCGTACGGTGCCCTCATCGGTTGACAACCACGAATGCTGCGGCAGATTGGGGTCCTTAACGAGGGCTCGAATTTGGGAGTCGTAACCGCCGAAAATTATTTTCGAGGCGAGTGACGGTCCGAAGTTAGTCGGTCTGACTAGCCACAACAGGCATTGGTATCTACAGCGTCGATACGTAAAGCAGTACCACACTTCCACCAACTCACACAGCATTAAGGAGCCGTCCGGGAGCTGCTGGCGGGCCCGACAGAAGCACTCCACTGGGGTTACGAGTGTCCTACAAACGAGCCAGGATCTCCCATAATATTGCCGCCGACAGGAGCCAGTACAACAGGCATGTCATCACTCTATTACTTAACGAGAGGTCAAAAGAATCAGAGTTAACGGATGTCTGGCTGAGCCCGGAGAGAACCGGTAGAACGTCGAATAGAGAAAGAAAGCAAACGTACAGGTGCCGACCCACAACTTAACAACCACTAATCGTCGTCGACGGACAAAACGGGACTATGCGAAAAGAGTAGATTTCCGGAAAGTGTGGTATTCCCTCCCAGACTTTCTTGCCACGAAATCACCCACACCAAAACGCCGCTTATTACCGACAACTGCATGAGCCTCGCCAAGGCCAAGCGCGCGACGACCGAGCCCATGCTGTGGCCGATGAGGACGTAATTCATACCCGTATGGGGCAGCTTATCCATCACCAAACACACAACATCATCACCCATCACCGACATCGGGTCCGCTCCCTCCTCACAGGGGACTGAGAGGGATCTATTCCACCCGGCAAAGGCGCATGCGCCAGTCACACACAGAATTTTCAGTCAACAATAATTAATCGGGCGATGGTCTACATTATAACGCCGCCATAGCCTGTTCCAGCGCGAAGATTCTCAGTTTTAAGAGTATCTTTTTCCCATGGGTAAGGTCGAGATCAAAGATACTCCATAAACGTCCCGACCGGTGATATTTACGAGAAAATCATATATTATCATAGGTCGCCTAGCACCAACGCTAAATTGTGGTGTGAAAGGGTTGAGGTCAGCCTCCAATCGACGGTAAGCGTGAGAATCACTAGACAGCAGGAGTCCCTCCTCCACCCCTCGCTTGGCTGCACGATTAGCTCTCTCTATCCAATGCCAAGCGCACTTGCAGATTTCGTTGAGTATGCGCAATAAGTTACGCGTCAACAACGCCGCTTCGATATCGTGTAGCCGCTACCGCTACCCGTTACCATCGAAGAGAGCCAAGCCAGTCGTTTGTATCAATAATCGTGATAAGAATCAACAAACCCGTACGCACGCACACAGTATACGGAAGTGTGGACGAACAGTGTGAGACCTATTGATAGTGGGGTATTAGTAGTCCACTTAGGAGCTTAGGGGCAAGATCCAAGTACCCAGATCATATATCAAAATCTTTGACTATTTCCCAATACGTTGAATCTTTATCTATCAATTAACTCATAATTGGTGGTTTATGTAATCGTTACATTCTTTGGAATGTATCCATATTTTTAATTCACGAAGTCGAAACTCTCAATATTGTACAACCGATTCTGATTCCCGTTCAGATGACTCGTGCTGTAAGTATATACAAGGCGTGAGAATACAACTCGTCGTCCTGAATCGACCTCGACAATTGGTGTCTCCTGTCCGGCTGATCGACCCGCGACGCGAACTCATGAGTTTTAACGAATCCGGATTTTAACGAAATCCGCCCTAACGCGTGGCCAATGCTCATGGGGTTAAACCGCATACTACACCCCGCCAATTCCACTACCTTTCCCCAGCGCATCCGTACCCCCTCCAAGGTCAACAGCACTCCGCCCATGTCCACGCTGATCATGACAGTAGACCACCGAGCCAGGCGGCAGTGCCTTGAGCAAGGTCGTTGCCAGTTCATGATATCTTTGCGAGTGCTCGCCCATACCGTGAACCTGACGAGTAGAAGGATATGCTAGGAAGATAGTACTCATAAACGAAAGGAGAAGCGAGCCCATTTACAGTGGGGAGTCACACAACACACACGTCGAGATCTCATCGCCCCTCCCTCGAGTGCGAGCATTCGCGCGATCTTCCGCTGTTTCTTCAAAATCAATGAGCCGTATCCGCGGCTTCGTAACGAAGCCCTCGTGATCCCAACGCGATCGATGGAATACTGCTGGGAGCCACCCAGCAGTATTCCCTCCCAGTGGGAGGGAAGCGGAACTCCGAGCGGAACTCTCATCACTGAGATTCTCTCACCACAAAAACTGCCATCGCATCGCCTCCACCCGACGGAACCGAACGCTGAGAAGTCCATCTTCTCAAAAACAGCTCGCAGCCGTCAGAGCCTTTGAAAACACTAGTATCATGAGTAACGCCTCCCTGACACAGAAAGCCAAGAATCATCACCTAACCCTAAAACGAGTTGGGGCGCCATATCGTTTTACGCTCCCTGATAAACCACAGCCCACAGGGAGAATCAATCACGGACCGCTGGGAGTGTTTATCACAGAGGCCGCTACTGATTTGCACGATTCTACCCGTTCTATTGAGGAGCGACAATGCCCACCCGTTGGCGGTACCTGTTGGGGCGTTTTAGAAGTATCTTCCATCTCGACCTTACCCATGGTAGAAAGATACTTTAAAAACTGAAGACCCTCACCATAAAACAGCAGCATGACCCCATTAACAAAGGCAAGACTAAATACAGATCGATAAGGACAAGCTTAAGCTCATGCGATGAGTGGGTATAAGGATCTCACACCCTGCTGCTGTCGTGATCTACGACTCTGAGTCTCCAACGGTCTGCCACAGCTATGAGCAACCTTGAAAGAGGGACAACAGACTAATGAAACCGATGACTATATTTTTTAGAACTCAGAGTGAATCATTGAGACTCCCAGAGCTATCGTAGAAAGGGGCTAGCAGCCTCGTTCCGAGTGCTTGAAGCCACGTTCCGAGAAGAAGAACAACTGACTAACCCTAAAACTCCCAAAGTTCTCAACACTTCACCGGTTTCCCAACCGAGGCTGAGTCAACTCAACTGCCGTCCCGAGTGCTTGGTGCTCTCACTACGTCACTACTATCGCGTACATCAGGACGATGGACTCACATCGATCGTGCGTTTCCTTGGACTCCCCCAAGCCACTGTTACACCCCATGGGTGGTCTCTTGGATCCAGACCATCATGACAGCACCGGGGATTGAACCTGCGACCTCACGATGGAACGCGATCTACTACCACTCCATCCAACGACCATAAACGTGCTATTAAAGATTTTGCTGAAAGCCGCGATGCTCGCTAGGGCGCCTCTTTGTAGACGTGTGCATCACTACGGAACATCTACGCTAGTCCAGTTTGACTCTAGTCAATGACTGCATCAGTGTTATACGAAAAGAAAATTTTGAATTCCACTCAACAATTAAAGTTCCTGATGCAACACCTACCGGCCTCTCTCGGCCACACCATGCCCAGGCTCTCTCCCCAGTAGGTTCACTGGCGAGCCACAGATACAGACATCACAATCAAACCGGAAAAGATGGTACTCAGCAAGAATTCATCCAACGGAAAACCCCCAGAAACCTCGAGTCGGCCTCCCCCCGATAGTACACCATGCCAATGGTGGGATTGCTCTCCGTTCGCTTCGCCACCATCATCTCCGACTTCACCGCCATCAGGCTCTTCATCGCCTTCGAAGGTTGCACCGCGTTCATTGCCCTCCGCACCTAACAGAGATAAGCTGCAACAGAGGCACTTGTGTACTGTGTGAAACGTATCTTCAATTTCGATGTTCTTGATTTCTCAATTTTCCCTGCTTCAACGACTTTTGTATACTTTTTACTTTAACGACTATTTATAATTTGTATAAAAACCACGAATCCATTTTTCATATTTTAACATATACTTCCATCACTTCGCACAACTCTCATAGATTGCGAAGAGGACGGAAAGACAAGAACCCTACTGGAGTGCGAAGAGGGCGGAAAGACAGGAACCCTACTGGAGTGCGAAGAGGGCGGAAAGACAGGAACCCTACTGGAGTGCGAAGAGGACGGAAAGACAGGAACCCTACTGGAGTGCGAAGAGGGCGGAAAGACAGGAACCCTACTGGAGTGCGAAGAGGGCGGAAAGACAAGAACCGTACTGGAGTGCGAAGAGGACGGAAAGACAACAGCTGAGCTGTTAGAGCTGTTACAGATCTAGTACCATAGGCGCCCTTATAGAATCGTTCAAGTCCCTCTGGCTGGTCCTGCAGGAAGGGTCTTCGATATCAAACTCCCTCTTGAGCCTCTCAACCTTCTCTAAAAGACACTCCGGCAGATGGACTTCACGACGCATCGACTGACGATCAGCACTCAAGGCTTTATCGCAGGCCACCACATCTCCCAGACCCCTGAAGCAGGAACACCATGGCCTAGCAACACCACGCCAACGCACTCATGATCGAGTGGCTTAGTAGTGCACATCATCGAACTACGAGACCGACGACTCGAGACCCGAGTCTAGGAATTCTGTAACAGCATCATCAAACGGGCGCATGATAGGACGATCATAAAACGATGGACTGAAGCTCGACTAAATCCGCTGTGCCGGCAATTATACGCAAAAGACAAATACCAAAAAATTGTGGTAACTGGTCGGTTATAACTCTCGTTTTCGATTACATCACACGCTCAGCGTTCAAACTCAACTGTTGCTTTCCATGGCGAACCTATTTACGTACGAAAGAATTTGTCGCGGAAATAAATTTACCGAAAATCACGAAAATGCCTTAACAACAAGAATGCCTTCCCCATAGCATGGCATTTTTCCGTTTCATGAATTATGAACTGAGTTACTAATCTTACTTCAGTACCTTCCCGCATATCACTACTACGACCTCCGTAATGGAGGTGACACGGGGAGTCCCCGTGTCTCCTCCATTACGTGTCCGCGTCGGGGAGTGTGCCGTGAGTAATGTGCATCATGACGAAGGCTCCATCACCGTGTACGTAATTCAAGTCGTCGCCCAATCACTTGGACACCCCCTGTATTACTCTTCCAAGATGCTCCGCCCTCTACCGACTCTGAGGACCCTCCTAGGCCGCATTTGACCCTTCACACTCTTCCCGAACACCTTCCCCGGCAACCTGGCAGCCCTCGGCAGGGCCAAATCCGCCAAGGCTTTTCGCCCGCCGCCAAAAGCCTGTTCAAGCGCCTGTAAGCTCTTCCGACGCTCCTGATCGATCTCCTTCCGCAAGGCCGTCACCAAGTCTTCATTAATAATACCCTTCTCCTCAATCACCTCGACCTCATGATCGTTGTAGCCCACCAAACACGGATTCCCCCAGTGCAGCACTTTGATGGTCTCGCACCCGCAAGGATACGCCTGGGGTATCCTGATAGTAGCTTTCGACCTGATTCTGTTATCGAAGGTCGAAGCTGCCCTGTGAGGCCAACCCCAGCTCCTTTCAGATTTGTAATCGAGCGCGCAGCCATAAGTGACCTCAAAGATCTCGCCGCACTCTCCATGATCAGTTTGAAGTACTTCTTGTATGATGAACGGCGGTCGAAGATGCGTCCAAAAATTAAAATTACCATCTCTTAAACGAGTAGGGACACAGACTTGTGTCATCATCAGAGCGGCATCAGCGGCAGTCGCGGACTTGAATTTACGCGATGCCCTGGCGTACGCTATGTACCTAGCAAAGAGAGTTACCTTGTACAGTGTCACTATTGAATCGTCATTGGTATGAAGACAGGGAGCTACATCGTACCGTGTCACTATCGAATTGCTATTGATAGTTAATAACATCCTAGTTAACATCTAGTTAACATCCTCACTGTCCTGGATACCCTTACTATACTTTTTATAATTTCTCCAGTACTACCACACCATACGCAAATTTCATGCCACACCACAGGCAGGTGTCTCCGTCGTCCATAACAGTTGCTTCAAATAGAAGAGGCTAAAGCGCAGCGAGCAGACCGGAGATGCGGACAGGAATACCAAAGCGAGTACCGACACCCCCCTCCCTGTTTTGTCTCGGCGACCCCCCGCGCCCTACATGTCCCTGGCGAGCTGTGCCTTAGTCCGGAGTCGTCCCCTAGGCATAGCGCTCAACGACCGGCATTTACTGACCTTCCCCGGCACCCTGCTGCGATGATGAAGCCGCACACCGTCCGACGTGAAGGGCCGGCTGGGGAGCGGCATCGACGAGAAACAACTGCGACTTGACTTTCTACTGCCAAAGACTCAATCCCCACGGTGATAATCAACAGACTAGCCAAACCGCGCAGATGCTCTGAAAAATCCATTTCCGGCGGGAGAAATGACATCTCCGAGGATCGAACCCGGGGCCTGAAAGATGCGCGTGCAGAGAAATGCTCCGCTTCGGTAAGTGGCAGGCAGGCCGGGGTGCTTAGCGCGAGTGAAAAGTCGCATTTCAGCCGACATCGAACTACATGGAAATATAAGGGGCTTATATGAATCAAATTAATAGCTTTTACGCCTTACGAGCATGTGGCTCTGGGTTTCGTTTCACCGATATACAGGTCCAGAAGCTCTACTGCTTTATCACTACGAATCCTAGTCCACGGTAATGCCTTACATCGACCAGAAAGAGGCGGTGAGCACTTTGAATTGAGTCGTTATGGGCTAGGTACGGCAATGGGGTCCCCTCCGCAAAGATTTTGAATCGACGGAAGAGAAGACGGCGGCGGCCAGGCTAATATGGCCTCCATGATCGACAGAGTGCATTCAGGTAAGAGGCTTGATGAGGCGGTCCAGCAATTCGTCAATCAGTACACCGAGACTCCATCACAAACTAAATTCAAGAACGCGAAAACTCGGTAACCCTAGCGAAAACCCTAGATTCCTGGAACGACTGGTCCTAGCGGAGGAAAAATTTGATCGCCCATTCTGCGGGATCAAGTTCGGGCGTTTTTGTGACGAAGTGGGGAGAGCGGTAATGCCTGCAGTTGATTCTCTTGATAGAGACGACCCTCTTCTTTGCTGGACACTTCCACTCCTTCAGTCTTGTCCATTTGGCTATCTTAGTTTTAGTAGTCTCCTTCTTCTTGCATCCAACTCTACCTGCCCAGCGCCTGATATCCCTGTTAGTCCTCGGTAGGAGGTTGGTAGCAAAGTAGGTACTCAAGAAGCGCCTAGCTTTGGGGTAGCCGAGCGAACCATTGTAGGGAACGATATCGTCATCGAGGCAGTGTATGCTGGCCACCCTAGGCACCGGAGGCTTCGGGCCGAGAGAGGCATCATTATAGAGGTTATCACAAGTCTTGAATGATCCTTGCAGACCAGGGTTCAAAGCCAATACGCCATTGACCGAGACCGCCATTTGAATGACTTTATGGCACAGGAGAGATTCCACCATCATACCACCATTACTGAGGCCGTAACCATAGACTGGCAAGTTGTTCTTGTTCTCCCTCTTGATGATCATCCTCGTGTACTCAACGTCATCGATATCTTGTCTCTTGACGCAGCAGATGCCCGCATTCCATCCAGAGATGCTCTTGAAGACACTCGAGTACCATCCATATTCACTCCCACAGGCAATTATCAATATCAAACCATACTTATCGGCGAGAGGGAATTGGCTTGTGTCTCCTCTCCCAGCTCTCACAAGTCTTCCGCCAACTGTGATACTGAATGAGTATACCCTTGATCGGTACCCCCTGGGGCACATGACGATAATAATGACGTGTTAACGTCCAACTATCAGAGACCTTCATGTCGAAGCTGAAGCTTTCCATTCCCGGGATCCCGTCTCTTTGTACTCTCCTGGCCGCAGAAACCTCGGATGTCGCACGCCCTCCTCGAGGAGTTGGCATTATGTCGACGATGTGAACGGTCAGCTGAGGAGTGTAGCTTGATCGGTTTTGATTGGGCTGGTCAATGACGGTGTGAATAACATAATCTTGAGGAAGTACACGAAGCTGGTTCTCGTGAACTGCGCCTGAAATGGCCGAGATCGATATATGGACGATCATGCTATGGTGAAGGCAACCGCAGTAACAAGTCACTCACCCTTGTCTGAAGACACCACATTGTAGAGCTCAACGGTGTAATAGGTTTCACCACTGACGTCTCGTCTGCAAAAAGAAACCTCAGCCAGTCTTCGATGGGGCAGGAATCCATACAGGGCCTGAGGCCCTGGCCCTCCGCTTACCTCCGTCGCCTGAGCTCCTGAGTTATCTGAGGAGTGGCTGCGCTCACCACCATGTGGTTCCAGAATATCGGTACGCAGTTCTCGCTGAAAAAGACGAGCGAGATCCGCCAGAAAGCTCAGATATTCTTGTGGAGTCAAGTTCACGACCCGGGAATTACGTCTCGGAGGCAGCTTCGTCGAAATCCTCGAGACATTCTCCAGGGGATTGGCTGCATGGCGCTGCTTAGAAATCTCCCGATGGCCTCCCGCGATATGTTCTCCCATGGCCTCAGTGAGTACTGCGACGGAGCCGAGCAGCAAGGTTAGATACTTTGAGGTTGACATGTTTCCGGAAAAGCACAGCAGAAGTCACCCTGCCAGCGTCCATCCGAGACAATCCGGCCACGTTCGATCAAGCCTAGTCCCCGCCTACGAATCATGCGGTACCCAAGCCTCCACGAAGTGCTCTCATCTGCACTGAAGCGAGGACTCGCCTCACCAAGTGGACCGGAGGTAGTCCTCAGAGTCTGAAGCAGGCGTTACTCGAAACGTCCCTCGGTGGTTTCGTAGAGCGGCAAGGCAGCGTGTCACCCCTCGCCGCAGCTAATCTTGGTACGCAAGCTGACAGCTTAGCTACTTCGATCCTCTGGGGGTGCGCATTCTTCGGTGAGCAATTAATGTTACTGGGGCTGTGGTTGGCAGGGTATGGCAGAGATACCATCATATCATCTTGACAGATGAAATCCGATTAATCCCGTGGTGTCTTTCGAGCTCGTCGGGTTCGACGCATGGGCATGTTAGCTGAGGTAGTTAGCTTAGAACACGTGCACGCTAGTGCTTGCCTCCCCAGTGGCTGTCTGGGTTTTGGGACAGTGAGGCAGCTAGTGTAACACTAGTGGTATTGGAATACACTGAGGGTGGATCTCTTGTCGAGAGAGGCTTGGCGGCCATGGACGTGCACAGCATGGTGGAGAGGAGATCCCTAAGGAGGACGACACGCGTGCAGTCTGTGACGGCGTCGCAGCGCTACTTGGCCCGCGTCTTGGGGTACCTGCTAACCGCTCTCGAACGTCGGATCGTTATCTCCGATAACTGGAAGAATCTTTCGCGAGGACTGCAGTTCTCGGAATTCTTCAATGCCTGAGGTGGGCTTAGGGCTCGGCGAGCCCTTTGTTAATTGGTGTGCCTCGTCGTCGCAGTAATTTGTTTTCTGATTCAGAATGGCCAATGCTGACATCTCAGAAATTCTGAGATTGGCCGGGAAAAGCCATACTTCACGTCCAAATCCAAAGCATTTCGCCTCTCAGGCAGCGATGTAGTTTTTGCAGGCCTTCCTGATGGAAGACTGTCTATGTTTCCAAGTTTCTGTGGATTCCGGGCCAGCCCTCGGCAGCCATCGAAGAGCAGATCCGGGGACTTTCAGGTTGTGATCAGTGATGCATCCGGACGAACGAACTCATGGTATGCAACTCGGCGAAGTCGACCTGCATGTCCATTCGCACAGTCTGTTTGCGCAAAGATTACTCTAGAGGATCTTCGATGCGGTATGCTTTCGGGGGAGGACTGGTTCTCGCTACTTCAGCATGTTCAGCATGCTCGGGTTGCCAGCTAGCCTTGACTTTCTACTTGAGTGAGCACTGGTTTGTGTTTGGGAGGGTTAGGAGGGACCTGGTCACTTGTAGTGGTGATCTCCCTCACGTGAGTTCGTCATTTTTCGCAATACTTTTCTCTTTTTGGTCTGGGCATAGGCACGCCAATGTAAACTACAAGTGGCACAGCTGCATGAATTGATGAATCAACGCTCAAGGGAGTGAATACCTATCGCCTTGATCGTCACGCGAGGGAGTATCGGTTTGGCCATCATTTACGAAGATGCGGGCATTGTTCTTTCTACACAGAAGATAGGTTGAATATAACTTTCCGTTTTATTATGTCACAAGAGCATTTCGAGCTTCCATCTGACGTCAATCGAGAACGGAAATGGGAGTATCTCGACCATCCTGCAGATGTTATAATACATGCATGGGGCCGGGACTACAAGGAGGCTCTCGAGAACAGCGGAGAAGCGCTCACGGGGTACTTCTCGGGGGGTGCTCACCAAACGCTTGGACGTTATTCGTTGACTACTGTGACATTGATGAACGTACCGTCTCTCCGCACGAAGGATACTATGGTAGACTCTGGTGTGCGGACTGGACGCGGCCCGGGTTTTTACTCGCTTGAAGAGAGTAAACGATGGGAAGAGAGTCTCTTCCCATCATGAGGGAGAGTTTGATCTAGAGTTGCGGCCCGAGACTTGAGTGTCATTCATTTTGATTAGGTATATGACCGAGATAACGGAAGTGAACCCTGTTCTGAAGGAGCCATTTAGTGTTAGACTGGAACCCTTATGAGGAAGCTAATAAACACAATCTGACGTAAGTGATTGTTGAAGGTAATCCGAGTGTGGAAGCCTCCGTAAGGAGAACGAAAGTACCTGTCCTTTTTTGAACACTCACCGGCATTTCACTCACTGTTCAGCTAATCCCTGTTGCTATTTGCATCACTGGCTGGCTTCATCTGATCAGAAACAGGTACAAGTTCCTCGAAGAGCTCCTCTTCCTATTCTACGAGAGGGATAGCTTTCTCACGAGGTGTGTCCGTATCGAGAGACTAGATCTGAAGCAGGGAGCTATCGATGCTCATGTGTAATAAAGGAGGGATCAGGGCGGGCCGGTCGAACGTTACAATAAATTCGTGTAGTAGACATCATCAGTTTCGAAGCTTGTCGAGTGGCTGACTGCCACTAGCTGCGACTAAATACTCTCTGATTTCTTAAGTGCCTGTAACTTCATCATCACCTAGTTGTGCAAAGATCGCTCATGTGGGAAATACTGCGGGAGGGCCCCTCTTGGAGACGTATGCTGATGAATCCGAGCCCAATCCTTGTGATGTATTATTATGGGCAGCAGCATGAAAATCATCGCGGATCATCTCATCATATCGTTTCGGTAATATCGTTATGCTAGCGGAGTTACGTCGCGGTCTGTTCTTCCAGGCCGTTTAACTCGCCGCGGCAACTACACGACCTTATATATTCTTTGGTGGGCAATCACATCGGTTACTAACGAGAACATTTATAACCTGCGCGAGCGATGTCGTGCAATATTTTGTGGGGATTTCCGCGCGACTTGTTTGAGAATACGCGAAATTGAAGACTCGATTTAAGTGTGCCAGCTTGACAACTTGTGCGTTATAACTAGGCGGCCTAGTTAGGCCTACTACCGCGCCCTCGCTCAAATCAGACAGGAGGGCGTCTCTCATCTTTGCTATGCAGATACGGTGAGCATATGGACTTGAGTCGTCATGAACAAGGTACGGAAATAAAGGCCATCACGTTACATGGTATGGAAATCGATGAAGGGGAAGACGGCGGCAACCGTTGTGATATACACTTTCTTATTGACATATAGCTTGCTTCTCCCACAAAAACTGAACCGATTCATTGTTAAATCATTGAATGTACTGATTAAATACTGCTTGTCCAGCAAAGGCGATTGTTATTAGTCTCTCTCTTGTCGTGTGAGCGAAGTTCACTTGTTGAGTAGTAAACTAATGAGCAGCTGAAAATTCTTCATTGATGTGTCCCCGGCTCCTCCTGCCATATGACGAATATCTCGATAGAGTTGGAGAGTCGTACTTTGCGGAAATGGGAAGAACTAGTACGGAAGTATTAAATTGGCTACATTTTTGCGTGGAATGGACGGAGAAATCGGAGGTTTTAGGAAATGCAAGCGACATAAGTTATGTTATTGCAAGAGAGACTGGGTTCTACTCACTGGGTAGTATTAGGACTCATGTGGTCCATTCATAGCATTGCGCTGTCGTGCATTAAATAGGTTATTCGATTGTCTGTGAGCGATTGGCCCATTTATTCAACAGCGCATGCGATGTGAGGGCGGAGGAGTTATTTCTGTAGAGTTGTTTGGGAGGCTTTGCCAATCTCGATAGTTGTAGACTAATCACAGTCTGAGCTTGACGGTAGGCTTCTCCTCCCTGGGCGAGACCGGCCGTTGTGGCCCGCAAGTGTTTAGGACGGCGATATCCAGCTGGGCTAGCGTCATCCAGCCCTGACTAGAAATGGGACGGCTCGTGGTGGTAATAGCAGTGCGGGACCGTCCCACCACGAGCGTAGAGTAGGTCCCTATGAGAAATTTCGCATAGGGTGCTATATGTTGGTAAATGAATGGCGGAACGCAATAGCTGCATCACCCGATATATGGATCGATCCGGATATAGTTTGTGCGACGTGTGTCGAAGGCTGATTCATCGTCACCCCTTATGCTCAGGCTCTATGCCAACGAGACGGTTGAACAGTCACCTTCCTTCCCTCGGTCCACTACGTTTCGTGACCGAGAAGATTTTCCTCTCTCGGCTGACTTTAGTGCACTCAACTCCCACGAACTGCTCAAATAAAAATGAAGCCGGGCTCAGCGGCGACGAGATTTAGCGATCTCGATTACGGCTTGTTGTAATGGAAAATAATCGGAAATCGATATTGAGTCATCCGTAAAACATCATAATGTGTCATACGTGATATGCTGGCCTTTGATAACAAACTTTCGCATCACGAACTCAGCGTTCGTGGTTCGGAACAGTTGATGAAAAAAACCATCAACAGCACAGACCAACCAATGGCTAACACTGGACATCAAGGTAAGCGTGGTGCACATCGTTGGCATTTGCGTGCTCGAAAGAAGAAAAGCTAGGGGTTATCAATGAAAAATTTCACCGCCCAATCAGCGGGGTCGAGGTCGAAGGTTCTGACAACAGCATGGGGCGAACCATAGTAGCTGCAGTTGGACCTCTTGATAGAGACAGCCCTCTCCTCTGCTGGACACTTCCATTCCTTTAGTCTAGTCCACTTGTTCATCCTAGTTCTAGTAGTGTTCTTCCTCTCGCACCCGATTCTGCCGGCCCAGCGTCTGATATCCCTGTTAGTCCTTGGGAACAGGGTCTCTGCGAAATAGTGGAGAGTGGGAGGGCTCAGGACTGAGCCATTGTAAGGCACAACTTCATCATCGATGCAGTGTACACTGGCCACCCTTGGCACCGGAGGCTTAGGGCCCAGGGAAGCATTATTATAGAGATTATCACAGGTCTTGAAGCTTCCTTGTAGGCCGGGATACAGAGCCAAAACAGCGTTCACTGCGACGGCCTTCTGGATAACTTTATGACATAGCAAGGACTCCACCATCATACCACCATTACTGTAACCATAACCGAAGACTGGCAAGTTGTTCTTGTTTTCTCTCTGGAGAATAATCCTCGTGTACTCAACGTCGTCAATATCTTGTCTTTGGATGCTGCAAGTACCCGCATTCCATCCATGAATGTGTTTCGCAAAGGTCGAAAATCAGCCGTAGTTAGAACCACAGGCAGTTATGAGTATCAGACCGTACTTATCGGCGATGGCAGTAGTTTTGGAGTACCCTTCCCATGACACGCATGTGTCGCTCCAACCGTGGTACTGGATGAGTATACCCTCGATGTTGCCACCCTGGGGAACGTGGCGATAGTAAGAACGTGTAAGAGTCAGATGCTCGGAGACCTTCATGTCAAAGCTGAACTTATCACTTCCGGGGATGCCACCCTCTCCCATCTTTGTAGTCAGCGGAGGCTGGTGAGCCCCGAACCCTCTTTCTCGAACCACAGGAAGGTCATCGTCGACGACGCGATCAGTCAGCTGAGGAGTGCCGGCTGATTGGTTCTGGTGGGGCTCGCCTATCACGGTATGGATCGTGTAGTTTTGAGGAAGTACACGAAGATGATTCTCGTGAGTAGCACCTGAGACAGCAGAAGTCAAGATTGACGACGAGGGGCAACGGTCATATTCTAAAGGAGGAAGCTTCACTCGGAAGTTCCGAGTCGGAAGCACCTTACCATTCTTCAGATAGGTCACATTATAGAGCTCGACGGTGTAATAGGTCTCGTCACTGACTTCTCGCCTAATAGATGGATAATATTTCTCTGAGACATGTCGCCCACCTACTTCTGTCGCCGGAGCTCCTCAGTTATGTTAGGAGCAGCTGCGCTCACTACCATGTGGTTCAAGAATACCGGCAGGCATTTAACCCTGAAAGGGAAACGCCTTCAGAATACCCCGAGGAGCTTGGCACCCTTGCTACAGACTCCGTAGCAACGGTGTCAACCTCGGTAGAAGAGGTCGGACTCACGCGTCGAACCCGGGATGTAGGAACCCGTTGATGCAATCACCAGGAACGGGTTCCAGCTTGCTGCTCTGAACGCTTCTGAGAGCTGACCCACGGACGTCCCCACCAAGTGCCTCGTCTGCTGTAGCGAGACAAAGCAGTGGTATGAGATACTGGCGAGCAGCAGGCATAGTGTGGGAGATTATCACACAGCCTACGAAAGTCGACTGAGGGCAGCCGTCGAACAAATTGTCGTTGTTCAGGACAACGACGAAGAGATGTGCTCACTAACTGGGCAATGAACTGAACTTCACTTGGGGGCAGCACACGCGTTCGTGGCACGAACTTCGTGCGCGTACGAAGGGATCTCCTGTTATCCGCTGCACGAGACACGACCGCAGCCCAGCGTCTGCAATAGATGAGAGACAAGGAAGAATTCCTCCGGAGTTCATTCACATTACTGTCCACCATCGCACCAAATTACCACTGAACTCAATATCACCGAGGATAAGTCAATCACTGCAGTGAAAGTTTCACTGCTAGCAAGAAGGGACCGGAAGACAGGCAGCTAGCTGTCTAATAATCGATGCCTGCCGATCGTTTTGGACTTCCTTGACGAAGAATTTCTAAATTCTCCCAGACAGCTCGAAAAGGCTCTGAAGCAGCACAGCACGAGAGCTTCGTTCTGGGCTTGCCACCCTTCCGTTCTCGATCACTTTTCCTATAGCCGTCGATATCCTCAACTGATACCGCAGTTCGAGAACAAGAGACATGAAGTCCTCCTAGTTTTCTACTAACTGAGTTAGTAACTCTCAGTGTCACGCGTCCCTCCCAACCCGTAGAACCTCTGAACGGTTCAGAGTGAACCTCTGGAGTGTCCGAATCTCTATGCACTGACTACTACAGGACAGGCGACTCGTTGTCGTACTGTCTATTTTTGAGTGGGAATCTTTAGTATGCTCGTCAGCATTCCGCCCTGACACCGTGCTTCGAGAAAATGCTGAGTGGAGACCTCCTACTTGCTTACTAGCAGTGTGACGCTGCCACTGTCACGTTCCCCTTTCCGGCCGTGAACCCTCAGAACCTTCGGCCAACCTGCCGGGTGACTGCAGGCAGCTCGGTGTCGCACGCGAGTGAAGGGGCCTTATATGTTTTCATATGCTCTCTTATGTGAGAGATCGTTCCCAACTTCTCCCAAAGATGGCTAGGCCTCTAGAGTGAAAGAGCAAGTGCCAATTCTCCTAATTCGTCATGGTTTGGATGGCATATAGCTGCGACCATGACCTGACCGAGTTATATATACCGAGCAACGGAGCGCCTTGGAGGCTTCCGAGCTCACAAAGGCAGGGGAGGCCGAATCGGCTCAGCCACTAGAGAGTAATCTCACAGTACGGTAGAAATGCACCTGTCGGACGGGCAGGGGGGTTTGGCTCGTAGTGTTCCAGGCGGGGAACATGATATGCTGTGTAGTGTCGTGGTGTCCCTGACGCCACCCTGCGTTATCACCTCAGCTCATTGACCTGGCTGTTTAACACTCCATATCGGGTGGAATATCAGTACCACAGACGTCGTAAGGCGTGCAGCACGCCGCGTGCTACCAGCACGGTGCCGGTTCGCGCTCATTCTTGCACTGCCGGAAGGGTTTCGACTACTAGTCATAGGCTGTTCACGGTGTTGCCAATGATAACGCATACTGGCTGTGCACCCCCCCTTGGCGGCGCACATGATTGATGCCATCAGATTGCAGCCAGTTGGCCGGAGAAGTGTTCGTCTGGTTCTGGTGGCGTGAAACGGTTCACAATAGGACCTTCGTGGAGCCAATTAACCAGACGAGGTAGTATCGAAGCGTCCAACGAGGAACTTATGCGACGAACTGTTTGGCCCAAACACCACTATCACAATGAACCGAGGTTCCGGGAAGCATCGTCTACACCATTCGAGCTGCTCGAAAGGTGCAGCAGCTCGAACCGAGCATGACTTCGACACTGGTGTTAGTCAATGCGAGATGCGGTGACATTCAGAGCTAGCATAGGGAGTCCCTTTTAGGGGTGTTTCAAGGAGTCCACGTGGCCCTCCATCAGCCAGTGTCATGAGATGAAAATGGGGGGACGTCAGCCTGATGTGACTCAAATCATTTCAGGATCCGACAGATCCTCACGTCAGCCGAGTTCGTACCAATGTTCAGGGAACTCACGATCGTGGGAGGTTCACGCCGTGAACTTCACGGCTTTTCCAGAAACAGCGACTGTGATCAGTCTCTCCCAATATCGCAACTATATCATCAGTAGGACGTACTGCATCAGATCTGGGAGGGCTACGTTACTGAGTCATCATGGTTGTCAACAACAGTACATTGTGGTTCTCGTGACTGGTGGCCAAATGGGGTTATAGTATAAGTTATACTGTGACTGTCTAAACTTATACACAGCGCAAGTGCAACTCCAATTACGATAGAATCGCAAGTGAGATTTAGGCAGTGAGCTCCGCGAGAGCGAGTGGGCTCCAGAAGCGGTGAAGTCCATACGGGTTACGTAGTGACCACATGGATCAACACGACCACCGTGAATATGGTGATGAGCTTCATCAGATGAGGAGAAAAGCCTTACAGATAGTAGTACTATCTGGCTGTAGTCTATGCGAAGAGTTAATGTGCATGCCATAGTGACAGAGATCACACAGAGAGATGTGAGAGCACGGACTCTATAACAAGCACGGGGGCCTTCCATCATCCGGTATAGCCGGCCGCTCCTTCCAGCTCGGCTTCTGACTGTTACCGTTCAACTCAGTCGGAACAACTGTCATTCCAGCCTGGAGTTATCAGCGGAAGCAATACGGAAGAATCTGATCGAAGTTGCTGGTAGGCTATTCACAGAATTTTATGTTCAGTTAGTGCGAATGCTGCGTCGGATGGATCGGACTGAGACACAACATTTCGAATCGAAATTTTCGATTATCGCTCAAGGGAGGAGAAGTTCCTTACTTCTGGTAACTACTTCAAGTAAGATCTCTGCGTATAATCGTACATACTTGTTAAGCATGTAGATGCCACTTGAGCATTGCTCAAATGGGTACGAATCACAGGTGATACTTGAGTGAAATAGGAAGTCGGAAATTCGAGGGCACGCCGTGCAGTGCACGGGAGGCATTCCAGTTCAGTGGACGTTCTCGTAGTATTCGTTCTTCTCAAGACCTCCTCCGTTGAGGCAGTTGCGCTGAGGTCACTCCCGGAGGCTCTCCTCGGCGGTGGAATTGTGACGGACGGGAACACGATCTGTGTACTAGCGACACTTGCTAGATCACTAGCCAGGGTGGTGGAAATTGCCGTAGTAATGATCATCGTTTGCGATATTCTCGAGTCGCAACATTCTAGTATCGTGGTATTCCGTTCTGAGAACGCCGAGACTCGACAAAAAAGAGGCGTTTCTGCGAGACGCATGAACCGCAGCCACGTTTCGCTTCTCAGTTTGTCATAGTGTCTCTAACGATGTGAGCGGCTCTGCAGCCTCTACGCGAGATGATCAGTCCCACCCGAGCCACAAACACAGACCACAGGTGAGTCTGAACATACCCCGATATCCAGTTGTAGCCTACACCTTGTAGGCACTTGCTGGCTTGGTCGCACACACAAAGGAGTTGTGTACCTGTGGTGCGCAGCCAGACGCGGGATCCGGCGGCATAGGCAGAGGGAGGGTAGTCGTCGTCCCTCCTTGTTACCCACACTGCCTTCAGGTCCGTCACGGCTACAGCCCCAACTCGGAGTTGGGGCCTAACATAGAGTTGGCAACTCTCAGTCCTGGATTGGAAGTTGGTTCAAACGCGAGGGCCAGACATCAGCTAAGCCGACCTACAGCCTTCCACAAATTTTTAATTTTATGATATGGTGCATATAGTATATGCCATATACACCTTTTCGACTCGTGCGCACTGCGCTGTTACCAGCAAGAATCCGGTACTGTAACTCAGGGAGGTATGTTCTAATAATTGGGAAAATATAACCTCCAAGGGCCTAACTTTTCATAGCTAGCGAGAATTCGAGAAGTCCGACTTCTCGAAACCTTGAAGAACCCCGGAACCTTCTTTTACGACTTCAAGTCGTAAAATATTATCTCCACAAATTCTTGGCATACTCGGCTTGAAATCGCACCTCGAAATACCAACTTTTACTGGGGAGGTATATCCACAACTTTGCGCCTGATCTGATGCCAAACCTCAATGGGACTCCCATGATGTTAAGAGTGTCTTTCAGAAAGCTATCCCTTCATGTTCTCCCCAAGGGGTGTTCGTGAAGGGGTGTATAATATACACAGTGTATAATACACTGTATATCGTTCTCGCTTTGAAGATCCGTGGCATTACTCGGGGTCTTCTAGCCGGATAAGTGTGTCTTCGGAACGCTTACCATATTGTGGCCTTCGTACGGCAGCCTCGGAAGTCTGACCTCGAGAGTCCCGTCGATTTTCAATGCCGTGAGTTTTCCTTGATGTTACTTTTCCAACGCAACTCGTAGGGTTGACCTGCAATGAAACCGGACTCACCGTCGAATATGGATGTATCACGAAATGAAGGATATCGGGGAAAGTATGTGGCTTAATCTGAAAAACTCGATGGTACTACGCAGCGCAGACAACCGATGCAATCATCGCCGACAGAGAAGATGGGGAAATTGGGCCACTTCAAGGGGCGCATACACTTCGTTGCCTTAGTAAAAAACGGGAAATAGTAAAAACGGGAAACTGTACGCAAGTGATGTGAAAATATAATCATCAAGGTTGATCACGAGCCGCTCTCAACCCTAACTAAAGATGCGAGCGGCCCGTAACGAGCCTACATTGTGAGCGGCGTGGTCACTCTAGTTGAATGACGGAGCTCTGAAAAAATCAGCTCTAGTGGGATTGACACTTGCCGATAAATTTTGCAACAACTGCAAAACTGCTCAAGTCCTAAACTGCTAAGGCCCGGATAAAAAGTTAATTTCAGGCCAAGAAAAATTGGGCGGCCCATTCAGCGGGGTCGAAGTCAAAGGTTCTCACAACAGCATGGGCTGAACCATAGTGGCTACAGTTGGATCTCTTGATAGAGACCGCCCTCTCCTCTGCTGGACACTTCCACTCCTTTAGCCTCGTCCAGTCGTTGATCCTAGTTTGGGTAGTCTCCTTCTTTTTGCATCCGATTCTGCTGGCCCAACGTCTGATATCCCTGTTCGTTCTGGGGAACACGGTTTGTGCAAAATAGTGGAGAAGGGGAGGGCTCAGGACTGAGCCATTGTAAGGCACAACTTCATCGTCGATGCAATGTACACTGGCCACCCTTGGCACCGGAGGCTTAGGGCCCAGGGAAGCGTTATTATAGAGATTATCACAGGTCTTGAAGCTTCCTTGTAGACCGGGATACAGAGCCAAAACAGCATTCACTGCGACGGCCTTCTGGATAACTTTATGACATAGCAAGGACTCCACCATCATACCACCATTACTGTAACCATAACCGAAGACTGGCAAGTTGTTCTTGTTCTCTCTCTGGAGAATAATCCTCGTGTACTCAACGTCGTCGATGTCTTGTCTTTGGATGCAGCAAGTACCCGCATTCCATCCATGAATGTGTTTCGCCCAGGTCGAAAACCAGCCGTAGTTAGTACCACAGGCAGTGATGAGTATCAGACCGTACTTATCAGCAATGGCGGTAGTTTTGGAGTACGTCTCCCATGACTCGCATGTGTCGCTCCAACCGTGGTACTGGATGAGTATGCCCTTGATGTTGCCACCCTGGGGAACGTGGCGATAGTAAGAACGTGTAAGAGTCAGATGCTCAGAGACCTTCATGTCAAAGCTGAACTTATCACTTCCGGGGATGCCACCCGCTCCCATCTTTGTAGTCAGCGGAGGCTGGTGAGCCCCGAACCCTCTTCCTCGAACCACAGAAAGGTCATCATCGACGACGCGAACAGTGAGCTGAGGAGCGCCGGCTGATTGGTTCTGATTGGGCTCGTCTATCACGGTATGGATCGTGTAGTTTTGAGGAAGTACACGAAGCTGGTTCTCGTGGGTTGCACCTGAGACAGCAGAGGTTCAGTGTGACGATGAGAGGCAATGAGCGTATTGTGAAGGACACTTCAGAAGGAGGAAACTCCGCTCGGAACCAGCCCACCATTTTTCAGTTCGGTCACATTATAGAGCTCGATGCTGTAATAGGTTTCATCGCTGACGTCTCGCCTGAAAAGCGGATGATAATTCATTTGTACATGACATCAACATACTTCTGTCGTCTGAGCTCCTCAGTTATATTGGGTGTGGCTACGCTTACTACCATGTGATTCATGAACACTGGCAGGCATTCAACTCTGAAAGGAAAAAGCCTTCAGAATATCTCACCAGAGGAGGTTGGCACCCTTGCTACGGAGTCGGTAGCAACGGAGTCAGCCTCAGCAGTACAGAGGTGGGACTCACGCATTGAAGCCAGGGTCTAGGAAACCGTTGATGCAATCATCAGGGACGGGTTCCAGCTTGTTGCTCTGAACTCTTCTGAGGGATAACTCTTGCACACCCTCGACGAATGCCTCAACGTCTGTTGTAACGAAGCAAAGCAGCGGGAGAAGATACTGGGAAGCAGCAGGCATTTTGTGTGAGATAATCACTCAGCCTACAAACATCAGCTGGAGGCCATCGAGGAACGACCATGTTCAGGGAACCATAGCTAACTGAACAACTCAACCCAATTCCATTCGAGGGCAGTGCACGTACTCGTGTGCGTACGCACGAAAGCATTCGTCCCTGATCCACTGCACGAGTCACGGCGGTAGGACAGTCGTTAAAGTCGATCTGAAGAGACTCTCTTCAAGAGAGCGATACATCCGGATTTTATCGACATTACAACGTTTTCATTACGCTACACCATCATGCCCAATCCGAGAGTTGAGTCGACCGGTGGAGGTGTTACTGGTAGCAACGATCATCGATCTTATCCGTTTGATCGTGTCACGGAGAGACAGGCTGCTCGCTGTCTAATAGACCTTGTCTGCCAGTTAAAACCGGCTTCTTCCTCGATAACTTTAAGGAGTATTGACGACCGCATCACGAACGCGCGACACTGAGCCGCCCGTAGTCCCTCCAGAGACTCACCGAAGGTTCGGAGGTCTCACGGACTGAGATGCACGCCGTGTCCTGGACGCGTGCCACTGGGAGTTAGTAAGCAAGGAGGGCTCCATGTATCCTATTCTCGGAGCCACGTCATCAGTCAAGGATATCGACGAGTATAGGCAGAATGCTCGGGTCGAGAATGAACTAGTAGCAATGCTCGGACCGCAGTGTGAACCGCAGATCCGCTTGCAGTGGTGCTCACGGAAGAACTCATTGATCACGAATTATGCAACAGGGAGAGAGGGGACATGCAGGTACCGTGATGGCGCGAATCACCCATCATTGACAGTCGTCTTGCCTCGCTCGTTTCTGAGAAATACCTCGTTCTTCATGGCGCACACCTCCTGATTATCCTCAATATACTCGATCATTCTCGAACTGCTCTGGGTTAATTTTCTATACTTAAACAGTTGCTAATCGACTAGCGAGTGTTATAACGCCACATTTTCAACGCCGACCTATTCGGTGTGTCGCGTCACTCGCTGGATGAACTCACGGGAAACTATTTCACTGCAGTCGAGGATATGAAGCGGACGGCTACTCCGCACTGGCGAGTCGCCAGTCAGGCGAGAGGAGATCAATAACTTGGGGTTAAGATATTTCCAGTGCACTTTCTACATAACACTTTCTAGCTGTGGTCATACCAGCTTCGCATCATCAACTCGATTCTCTCGACTAGTACTCTTTACACGTGCTCTTTCTCGTCCACTATGAGCCCAATGACTGGGCCCCAATCTACTCATGTTGTGTTCTGCAACTAAACCTACTGCAACGCGAGAGTTAAACCAGCTGGGAGTTCGTCAAAACTTTTCCCTCGAAAGACTGTTGCCACGCGGTGGGTTAGGGGTTCCGTCATATCGATACACAGTGACGTGTATTAACTGGGAAGTTGGCGACATGGAGTTGCCATTGGACCATAGTACATGCCAGATCCATGGTTTGAATCGTTTTCTCTGATTCCATGGCCGGGTCCCCTTCTACACCATCGTCATCTGATGAAGGTTTGAGCGCCACAGCGGCCAACGTCTTGATGGGCCTGGTGGCATTTGTTGCAGTACTATCTTTGTTGTTCGAGTGGGCTCAGCATATGATAATGAAAATAATGAGCAGAAAACATGACCCTGAGCTCTTCATCAAACTGGCCGAAGGCTTCTTCCGGGAGCTCACCATACTCGGCTTCGTCGGAGTGGTCTTGCATATCATTGAACGCTCTAATATCTTAGAGTCGTTGGCCAATACTTTGGAGCTGGGCCATTATGAACTTCTTCACCACTTTCATCTGGTACACTTAATAGTCTTCCTGGTAATGGTCACGTATGTCCTCATTGTGTCTTTACTAACATGGAGGCTATCGGCAGTCGTCGTCGAGTGGAATGCGGCAGAGTACGCCAATACCGCTCGAGTCTGCATTGCGGTTGATCGAGCCAAGGAGATGCACAACAAGGCTAAGAAGACCCTCATCGAGCTATACCACTACAAGCTCCTGAGATTCTCTTTTCTCTTCCCGTACGCTGGCGGGATCGACCCTAAGAAACGCGGCGCGGACCCGCGAACCTTTCCATTTCACAAGTACCTTCGTAATTGCTTGGTGGAGGACACCATTCGGATTGTCAATCCTTCCAAGGCCGTCACCATTGGCCTCCTGGGCCTTGCGATGGCTGCAAGGCCGCTGTATACCCTTGGAGGGACTTATCTGATGTTAGCAGTAGTTGTGATGGTACTGCTGCTGGATTTGGGATTGCTTCTCCTCACTCGTCACGTGAGACGCATTTTCGTGGCGCTTTTGCCGGCGAAGCTTCCCTTGTCGTTTGTGGAACAATTTGAAGACACTAATGGGGGCATATCGAAGAGAGAAGTGGATTCGGCGAGGTCCGGCGCGCTTGCTAGGACATATACAATGCAGCTAGAAGACAAGGCAGAGGACCGCCTGAGGAAACTGCATGATACGATAGGAGCGGTATGGACTGTGAATAGAGCTGTGAAAAGATTCAGAAAAAATGCCTCTAGAATTTCTGTAGCTCCCGTGGAAAGCCAGGAAGAGGCTGTCGCAGAGGATCAGGAAAGCGACATCCGATCGGCCGTGCCAAATTCGGCGGTTGGTAGCTTTCGACTGGAAGGTGGCGGAGGAGACTGTAGCGGCTCAGATGATGAGAGTGCTAGAGGATCCGTAGCAGTCGATTTGGCCGGGGCGATCGTGAGCAATGGTAAAGGGGACCCGAACGCTATGGAGAATTGTAGCGGTTCACTCGAAGGCAGCGGAACGAAAGGCATCGGTAAGTCCAGATCGGTTAGGATGGACGTACCCGAGGCAGCTGGGGAGGAGAGCACGAAAAGCCTTGTGAGCAGCGGAGAGGAGAGGTGGGTGGAGATGGTCATCCCTGCATACGTCCCGTGTCGGCCTCGTGATGTATACCACTGGACCAGTGGCACTGGTATACGCCAATTGAAGTCTGAGACTTCAAGTCTCAATGATTAAGAGCTTTCCAGTAATGCTTGGTTAGTGAAATCTCTTGGAAGTTGCTTCCGTCGGACGGAACCATCATGCCCCCATCATGGGCAAGCGAGGCTCACTTGGGCGACGCTTACTCAAGTTTTTTCGTTCTTTTAGTCAACAGTCGGAGCTTCTGCCCCCTCCATTCCTCCTGCGAGGGCATTTTGGTATGATTACTGGCGCTGCAACCGGTACTGGATGGATACCTCTGCTCACGAGCAGATTGTATCTCCTCATCACGGGAACGGATGCACCTAACCAGCAGGAATCTATGTTTTGGTTCTGGGCGAATGGACCTGTGAGTCAGCGGCCGTCCCTTCGGTCATGAACGTTGTCGGAAAGAATCGAAATGGCTAGTTCGATGCAGCAGCGTTGGGAAGAAAAGCATTTTCCCTCATAGCGACTGTGGTCACGTGGGTGACTCGACTAGCCCACCTTTGGCACAAAGGCTTTGTGTATTTCGTGTTGTACAACGGCCTGGCAGCCCACTGTGAACAAAGTTGATGGTGGTCGACCAGTGATTGTTCTTTTCAGACGTTCATTTTCGGCGTACTACAGCTCATACTGCTCCTTGATGCGGTTCTACTATCGCTGGTTATACGCATTCTAGTGCTCGGCATCAATGGCGAACTCTTCCCCGAGTAAGCCGGGGCGAAAAATGGGGGATTTGACGACGGTAGCAGAAAAAGAGTCTCCGTGTTCGCCTAAAAGATTTCTCGTCGACTGGAAAACTATGCATCCTTTGACACCAAGGGATGCCATCGGAGTTGTTTTTCTCGAGTTTGCCCACGCTTTGAGAAAAGCTCGAGTGACACGCTTCGAACCTCTCGACTTTTCATCTGACTGGCGTAAGAGAGCCGCCTCTTGCGAGTCACTCGCAAGAGTGAAGGGTGTCCGATGTCGCAGCCTGCGAGGGAGTCATTCCTCATTCACAATATGCAACCCCACGACGGCCGGCATGTGTAATCTCCATCCATGATAATCGCGTGCTCTGCCTTTTCTCAGTGACGATGCGGAAACCGATCACAGTGCGGAGTTGGCGCTTGTAGATGTTTTTGCTGGTATAGTTGTTATCCTCATCTTCCACCAGATTTGGCGAATGGTCGGTATTGCTATAGCAGCACGCTTAAAGACGACTGTTATCTGCCGATGGGGTGTCGATCAAATCAGGTCCCGGGGTTTTTGTACTACTTTACTCCGGCAACGGCGACCGAGTTGATGAAGAGGGCTAATATCATAGAGCAGACGGTAGAGAAGGAAGTGAGAGTCAAAAGGTGAGGAACAGTTTCTGTTAGGCAGAGTACTAATCACGCGCGTACTTCGAGCGAATCGGCTTGTTTATAGAATCGTTGGAACATCTTCTTAGTATAAGTCTTATACTACAAGAAAGTTGCAACAGTTCCCACTTGCAACTGGCGAGCTTAAACTGTACCAGAGGACACTGCAAGAGGAGCAACTGTACTGAAAGCCACCGCACGAGCGGCGATTGTACCAGAAGATTCTGTACGAGGGGCAACAGTTGCCCGGCAGCTGTAATACAGCTACTGCGTCAGTTGACACGAGACGAGAATAGGACGTACTGATCAAACACGTACCAGATGGACTCTGTACGAATTACTCCCTGTATTACTGGCAACTGTAAGAAGTGATATCCGCCTCTGCCCAGTGATTCGGGTTCACGCCTGAGAGTGTTTGAGGCAAATGCACGACGAATTCGACATAAACTGCGTCATGCGGTAGCCATGAAACCTCTGACTACAGGGATCGGGAGTCGGGGCGGCGGCCACGACGGACCTGAAGGCAATGAGGGCAACAAGGGGAGACACCGACTGCCCTCCCTGCGACCTTACGCCAACAGCTCACGCGTTTGGCTGCGTACAGCGGGTACACAACCCCACGCGTGCAGCGGCCAGCCCAGGCAGGGCCTACACCTGAGTGATCAGGTAGGTCTAGGCTCACGGTGAGCCGCTCACCCGTAGTCTCGGTTAGTGGGTTGGGTGCAGGGTGGCTGAAGGCTGAGGAAGAATCATTCTTCCTTTCCCCAATAATTCCCGTTTTAGTTCCCGCCGGGAACTTCCCGGGAATAATGACCGGCGTGGATGGGGACGAATGGACCCCATTTGGGGAGCTATCGTGGAAATCGCCCTATGCCCCTGCCCGCTTAAGCTCAAAGCCCGGGAAATGTTGAGGAACCATTTCGGTAACCCCTTCAACTGCTAGGACGGAGAGAATTAGCGGGCTCACCTTGCAGCCTGTCATTTTTCACGAATCAACCGTCAGGGCGAGTGCTCACCGAAGAGCGCAAGTACTGGGGTCCCTTCTATGGCACTCCGTTATCTAGCCTCTTATCATCATCGACACAGCGGGTCGGACCGGTAAGACACGCTTTCATCGGAGCGAAGTCGTTTTATATAAGCAAGATGGCAACAAGGGCACAAAAGTCGCTCAGAACTACAGGTTCATCGGTATTTCACACATAATTTCTATAATTCCCGAAAAAGCCGACATTATTCCCCGAAATAGTTCCTTTCTTCCCTTCCCCGGGAATATTTCCGGGAACTATGGAGATAATTCCCCACTTTCGGCCACCCTGGTTGGGTGGGATTGATCGGCTCACGCAAAGACGGCAGAGCCGCTCAAATCGTAAGCAGACGAGCGGTGGCTTTGGTTCACGCGTGTCGCAGAACCGCCTCCCTCTCGTCGAGACCGACATACCACAGTACTAGGACGTTACAACTCGACAACGATCAGTAGTACGAGAAACTGCATCCATCCTGGCTAGCGCCCTAGCGTATGTCGCTAGGACACAAAACTTGTCCCCTTCCGTCCCGGTTTCACCGTCGATGAAGCCCTCCGGGATTTACCTCAGCATCGTGATGACCACGGTGATATGAACAACGCACTACTCTGTTTGCAATGCGTTCACCAAACCGAGGATGCATCTCTGGCGAACCATTCCTCGTAATCTTGGTATCATAACTTAACCGCTCGCAATAAGAGAATTGAATTCTCTTATTGCGAGCTTATTCCTCCCTTGAATTTCAAGCATCTATTCAGGCTGCGGTTTTTGCGTATCTTCCGCGCACTACGAAATAAGGTGGTCCTTGATGAAGCGAGAGATGCAATCTTGGCGAGCCAGACAGAAGGGAGACCGAACCCGACGTACAACCTGCAAGAGAGTCTTTTCGAGTTAGCACCGGCAGCCGCATCGACTGTTGACGATGAGTAATGGTGGGAAGCATGGGTGTACACCACTTTCTGCCACCAGGTTCGACGCGGTTGCTGAACGTTGGTCAGCCGTGGACAGAATGGCCAATAGGATGAGACGGTCGACTAGAATGTCGCGTCGCTTGGTGAGTGTCGCTGTGCATGCGTGCTGAATGGTCGCGTCGGCTGAGCCGACTCGGCTCCATGATGACTCATCATTGATGAGCTAGTGTGGACCTTTCCCAGATCATCGCGACATGTACCTATCATAATGAACTGTGATAAAAGATAGGGAATACGAAACAGCCTTCTTCGCTGCTAGCTAGAGCGTGGGTGTCCCGTCGAGTTTTCGGGGCGCGTCAGGAACGCTGACGTTTCGCTATGATTGGATTTGGCACGGGTCGTATCCTGGTGTACTTGAGCACAGTCGTGCCGCACGGGACTATAAGGAAGGAGGCATTGGGAGAACCTGTCACATTTCAGCATGTTCCAGGGGTAACGGAGCTAGTCTTCAAATTGTACGATATCGATCACAACGGTCGACTCCAGCGAGATGAGCTACGGCGAGCTATAGTGGCACAAGGGATAAACAGAGGAGATGCTGAGGTATTCGCCCATGCACGTCTCACTGAGAATAGTGCCGACCACTGCGTTGCTCGGCTATCTCTTGTATGCTGTTTCGCTCCGCTTTAATTCTGTGACATGTTAGGTAGTTTTGAATGATTGGGTGGATATTTTCGACGTCGACGGCGACGGATGCCTGAATCTTCGAGAGTTCAAGAATCTCGTGGTGAGACTACACCGGGGTTCGGTCGCGCTGCCAGAGTATACTGCGTGCGCAGATAGTCTCTTTATTATGAAGTGAGATCGAGGATTCCGGTGTTGAGTCAACAACGAGTCAGTCGCTAACAGCAAATGCGCGCTTCTCTTTAGCGCCTGCGTTCGACGAGTATTGTATGAAATTTTCGTGACGTAGAAAGACTCTCACCGAGATTTCTCTCTGCCTCGACACTTTCTAGCGGAGATGTAGCGTAGAAGGGCTAGCAGCGCCACATACTCCGTCGCACATATTAACAGTACCGCAGATTCCGTTATACATATCAACAGTGCCACATACCCCGTTGGCATATCACGGTCGGTGTACACTACACTATACACTGCATTGCAGTATCGATCTTCCTTGCTTGCAGTCACTGCATCGAGATGATAGATAACCTCGCACTCGCAACAGTTCCAATGGAAATTCCCTTCCCTATTCCATTATGGAAGAGGAGAATGGATATACAGCCGGTTGGAACATCTTCGGTTTTATACTGCTCAGGCAGTTCTGGAGTACTTGGAATCATCTTTCGACGCCCCAGCTTGCCGCAAGTGGCTAGCGCGGGTGTTTAAGGTCAGTGATAATAAAGAAAAGATCACACCGAAGATATTCCAGAAGGGTATCCTTGAGCGATTAGGGACACCGTTGCGAGAGTCTGAGGTAATGGTGCTGCGGTTAGTACAGTATACTTGCGGGCCGTATCGTCAGCTTTCAGGTGGCAGAATTCTTTCGAGCTGTGCTCAGGGCTGAGCCGTCGAGAGCGGATGGTAATGGTCAGGAGACAGAAGTGAGTAATGGTGTAGTCTCGCTGTTGAACATTCGGCCATCACTCGACCTGCATCGTGACGCTTTGCCTCGCTTGAAGACGATGATTTAACGTCACTGAAATTGGTAACATCGTGTCTGCGTGCCGGAGAGAGTAACCTTGCAAATCGCTTTGGTAATAGCTCACACCATAATGGGCATCTAAGGGAATCCCGCAACTTTTGGAATGGTTGTGGTTGAATAGTATCCGGGCGAGGGTCTCTCGCAGCTAGCTCTACTGGGCAATGAGATGGGCTGGCTCCCATCAGGTGTCTTTATCGGCTTTGTCATGGTGGATTGAGAGGTATTCGGTTGATTTGGCATCAGACAACCTCCTGGTTGGTAATAGTAGCAGTAGAGGGGAACTTGATACAACTGGGAGATGGCGGAGGATGATGTATGCGAAATATCGGAGTGTTTGTACCAGGTTGCTCGGTTGAATCATGGAGCCTGTAAAATGATGTTCTTTTCGATTCGTGCTGTCTTTGTTCCGTTGTGAAGCATCGACTGATGAGGCTAGGCTGTGAGCGATATGAGACAACTAGTTGCGCTCCGAGCCCAGCACTCGGAATCTAGAGACCCTTCGACGCCTTTTGGGTGGCCATTACTCGCTTCGCGGGACGAATAATTATTGATGTATTGAGGATTGTCAGTCATTCGGGAAGCGCGTGAATTGTACCAGGACGTTCGGATGACTCAATTTCCAAACTGGTGCGAAGTCGAGCGCCCCCGAGGAGTTCATACTCCTAACACAACACGAGAATGTCACGCGAGAAGCGTCTTGAAAGAATAATGTCTTTAGCGATTCTGTTATCCCATCTGGAGAAAATGAATGGTACTACGCAGCCCAATACTGTGCGTACCTCCGAAGTGCCCGGCATGAGCGCATCGGGTCGCGAGCGGCTCACCACGTGCCGAGGGAACAGGAAAAGCCTGGCACATGCGCGTTTCGATGCCACAAGTCGTGGGCCCCACGACTTGGGACAAGACAATAAATAATGCGGAATTGAAATACGAAAGTGATGCTCACTCACTTAATCGGATCTGAGCACGATCATCATCCTGCTTCTGGTGCAAGCTAGGCGTCATTAGCGTAATCGTCATGGATGATGCAATTACTGAAAAAGTTGAAACATGTGAAGTGCCGGGCGAACGTGTAGCAGTTATCCAGCTGTTTTAATAGAAAATTTTCAGGGGAGACCAAGAAAGAATTTGATGGCCCATTCAGCGGGGTCGAGATATTGAGTTCTAACAACGCTGTGGGCTGAACCATGAAAGCTGCAGTTTTTCCTCTTGATAGACACGACTCTCTCTTCTCCAGGACACTTCCACTCCTTCAGTCTCAGCCACGGCTTGATCCTTGTTGTATTCGTTACCTTCCTTTCACATCCAAATCTACTCGCCCATCGTCTAATATCTCTGTTGGTCCTCGGGAGAAGGTCGGAACTGAAGTACTTTTTATATTTCTTCCCGTAGATAGAACCATTGTAGGGAACCCACTCATCATCGAGGCAGTGTATGCTGGCCACCCTAGGCACCGGAGGCTTCGGGCCGAAGGTGGCATTATTGTAGATATCGTCACAGGTCTTGAAAGCCCCATTCAAGCCAGGTTTCAGAGCCAGTACACCATTAACCGAGACCGCCATTTGAATAACCTTATGGCACAGAAGGGATTCCACCATCATACCACCATTACTGTAACCATAACCATAGACTGGCAAGTTGTTCTTGTTCTCCCTCTCGAGGATAATCCTCGTGTAATTAACATCGTCGATA
Organism: Perkinsus olseni; assembly: GCA_013115135.1. Lineage (NCBI taxonomy): Eukaryota > Perkinsozoa > Perkinsida > Perkinsidae > Perkinsus > Perkinsus olseni. Next base: position 17,713 of record JABANP010000159.1, on the reverse strand, counting down.
TCGTCTCGCTTGACGCAGCAAACGCCTGCATTCCATCCGCTTGTGGATTTCAAAAAGCTTGAATACCAACCATACCAAGAACCACACGCAGTGATCAATATCAGGCCGTATTTATCAGCTAGGGGAGTAGTTTTAGAATAGTTCTCCCATGTCTCACATGTATCACGATAGCCATGGTACTGTACGAGTATTCCCTTGACCTCGACATCCTTAGGGGGGATGTGGCGATAATACGAACGTGTTAAAGTAGTTTTGCCAAACCACCCATCAATATCCATTTTGAAGCTGAACTTCTCACTCCCTGGGATCTCCTTCAGTCTGACTTCTCCAGCAGGCGCGTCCTTGTTGATCACAATATGTCTTCCTCTAACCACGGGTAGGCCAGTTGAGATGCGAACATTGAACTGAGGAGCGTCGTCTGACTGGTTCTGGTAGGGCTCGTCAATCACGGCGTCGATTGAGTAATTTTGAGGAAGTACAAGAAGCTTGTCCGTAAAGGTTACACCTGAGACGGATATGCAAGGAGCAGATACTATGTGACATAATTCATCTCAATGATACAGTGATGCCTTCGAGAAATCAGCTCAGCTGACCTGAAACAGCTCGAACCCGCCTTACCTTTGTCTGAGAAGTCCACACTATACGAATAAACTTCGAAGTAGGTATATTCGCTGACGTTCAACCTGAAAGGCAGGCGATCACCACAGCAGGTGAAGTATCCCACTCACTTCAGTCGCCTGAGCTCGTCCCTCATTCTGGGAGTGGCTGCGTTCACAAGCATATGGTTCAAGAAAGGCGGGATGCATTCCTCACTGATGAGAGCAGAACATCCTCAGGATAGAGGGGAGGCCGACGTGTATTAACTGGGAAGTTGGCGACATGGAGTTGCCATTGGACCATAGTACATGCAAGATCCATGGTTTGAATCGTTTTCTCTGATTCCATGGCCGGGTCCCCTTCTACACCATCGTCATCTGATGAAGGTTTGAGCGCCACAGCGGCCAACGTCTTGATGGGCCTGGTGGCATTTGTTGCAGTACTATCTTTGTTGTTCGAGTGGGCTCAGCATATGATAATGAAAATAATGAGCAGAAAACATGACCCTGAGCTCTTCATCAAACTGGCCGAAGGCTTCTTCCGGGAGCTCACCATACTCGGCTTCGTCGGAGACTCCGACTCGGAGTGGTCTTGCATATCATTGAACGCTCTAATATCTTAGAGTCGTTGGCCAATACTTTGGAGCTGAGCCATTATGAACTTCTTCACCACTTTCATCTGGTACACTTAATAGTCTTCCTGGTAATGGTCACGTATGTCCTCATTGTGTCTGTACTAACATGGAGGCTATCGGCAGTCGTCGTCGAGTGGAATGCGGCAGAGTACGCCAATACCGCTCGAGTCTGCATTGCGGTTGATCGAGCCAAGGAGATGCACAACAAGGGTAAGAAGGCCCTCATCGGGCTATACCACTACAAGCTCCTGAGATTCTCTTTCCTTTTCCCGTATGCTGGCGGGATCGACCCGAAGAAACGCGGGGCGGATCCGCGAACCTTTCCATTTCACAAGTACCTTCGTAATTGCTTGGTGGAGGACACCATTCGGATTGTCAATCCTTCCAAGGCCGTCACCATTGGCCTCCTGGGCCTTGCGATGGCTGCAAGGCCGCTGTATACCCTTGGAGGGACTTATCTGATGTTAGCAGTAGTTGTGATGGTACTGCTGCTGGATTTAGGATTGCTTCTCCTCACTCGTCACGTGAGACGCATTTTCGTGGCGCTTTTACCGGCGAAGCTTCCCTTGTCGTTTGTGGAACAATTTGAAGACACTAATGGGGGCATATCGAAGAGAGAAGTGGATTCGGCGAGGTCCGGCGCGCTTGCTAGGACATATACAATGCAGCTAGAAGACAAGGCAGAGGACCGCCTGAGGAAACTGCATGATACGATAGGAGCGGTATGGACTGTGAATAGAGCTGTGAAAAGATTCAGAAAAAATGCCTCTAGAATTTCTGTAGCTCCCGTGGAAAGCCAGGTAGAGGCTGTCGCAGAGGATCAGGAAAGCGACATCCGATCGGCCGTGTCAAATTCGGCGGTTGGTAGCTTTCGACTTGAAGGTGGCGAAGGAGACTGTAGCGGCTCTGATGATGAAAGTGCTAGAGGATCCGTAGCGGTCGATTTGCCCGGGGCGATCGAGAGCAATGGTAAAGGGAACCCGAACGCGATGGAGAATCGTAGCGGTTCTCTTGGAAACAGCGGAACGAAAGGCATCGGTAAGTCCAGATCGGTTAGGATGGACGTACCCGAGGCAGCTGGGGAGGAGAGCACAAAAAGCCTTGTCAGCAGCGGAGAGGAGAGGTGGGTAGAGATGGTCATCCCTACATGCGTCCCGTGTTGTTGAAATCTATGATAGATTACAGAATACTCAGACTGAGCAGGTAGAATATCTGTGTGCTCAACGTGAGTGCTAGAGAGTCCCGCCACGGGTTGTGATCGAAAAATTGCGCCGAAAACCTTAAACCTGGTCGGCCTCGTGGTATATACCACTGGACCAGTGGCACTGGTATACTCCAATTGAAATTTCAATGATTAAGAGCTTTCCAGTAATGAATGATAAATTGAAATCTCTTGGAAGCTGCTTCCGTCGGACGGAATTCGTCCGATGGGCCCCCTATCATGGGCGAGCGAGGCTCACTTGGGCGACACTTACTCAAGTTTTTTTTGTTCTTTTAGTCAACAGTCGGAGCTTCTGCCCCCTCCATTCCTCCTGCGAGGGCATTTTGGTATGATTACTGGCGCTGCAACCGGTACTGGATGGATACCTCTGCTCACGAGCAGATTGTATCTCCTCATCACGGGAACGGATGCACCTAACCAGCAGGAATCTATGTTTTGGTTCTGGGCGAATGGACCTGTGAGTCAGCGGCCCTCCCTTCGGTCATGAACGTTGTCGGAAAGAATTGAAATGGCTAGTGCGATGCAGCAGCGTTGGGAGGCAAGCATTTTCCCTCGTAGCGACTGTGGTCACGTGGGTGAATTCACTCGCCTACCATTATCGCGAAAGCTCTGTGTATTCCGTACTGTGCAACGGCCTGGAAGCCCGCTGTGAACAAAGTTGATGGTGGTCGACCAGTGATTGTTCTTTTCAGACGTTCATTTTCGGCGTACTACAGCTCATACTGCTCCTTGATGCGGTTCTCCTATCGCTGGTTATACGCATTCTAGTGCTCGGCCTCAATGGTGAACTCTTCCCCGAGTAAGCCGGCGCGAAAAATGGGAGGTTTTGACGACGGTAGCAGAAAAGAGTCGCCGTATTCGCCTAAGTTAGAGATTTCTCGTAGAATGGAAAACTATGGATCGTTTGACACCAATGATGCCACCGGAGTTGTTTTTCTCGAGTTTGCCCACGCTTTGAGAAAAGCGCTTGAGTGACGCGCTTCGAACCTCTCGACTTCTCGTCTGACTGGCGTAGGAGAGCCGCGGCGGCTCTATATATGCAACCCCACGACCGCCGTCATGCGCAATCTTCATGCATGATAATCGCTTGCTCTGCCTTTTCTCAGTGACGATGCCGAAACCGATCACAGTGCGGAGTTGGCGCTTGTAGATGTTTTTGCTGGTATAGTTGTTATCCTCATCTTCCACCAGATTTGGCGAATGGTCGGTATTGCTATAGCAGCACGCTTGAAGGCGGCTGTTATCTGTCGATGGGGTGTCGATCAAATCAGGTCCCGGGGTTTTTGTACTACTTTACTCCGGCAACGGCGACCGAGTTGATGAAAAGGGCGAACATCATTGAGCAGACGGTAGAGAAGGAAGTGAGAGTCAAAAGGTGGGGAGCAGTCACTGTTAGGCAGAGTACGAATTACGCGCGTACTTCGAGCGAATCGGCTTGTTCGTAGGATCGTTGGAACATCTTCTTAGTATAAGAAAGTTGCAACAGTTGCCACTTGCAACTGGCGAGTTTAAACTGTACCAGAAGACACTGTACGGGGAGAAACTGTACTGAACGCCACCGGACGAGTGGCAACTGTACCAGAAGACACTGCACGGGGAGAAACTGTACTGAACGCCACCGGACGAGTGGCAACTGTACCAGAAGACACTGTACGGGGAGAAACTGTACTGAACGCCACCAGACGAGTGGCAACTGTATCAGAAGACACTGTACGGGGAGAAACTGTACTGAACGCCACCGGACGAGTGGCAACTGTATCAGAAGACACTGTACGGGGAGAAACTGTACTGAACGCCACCGGACGAGTGGCAACTGTATCAGAAGACACTGTACGGGGAGAAACTGTACTGAACGCCACCGGACGAGTGGCAACTGTATCAGAAGACACTGTACGGGGAGAAACTGTACTGAACGCCACCGGACGAGTGGCAACTGTATCAGAAGACACTGGAGATGCACCCGTGTTGTGTGAAACGCGGGTGTTTCACGCGTTACGGAAAACACAACGCGTTATGAGCGTAAAGTCAGAGTATGACGCGTAAAACGCGAAATGGGCTCATAATGCGATATGTGTAACGCGTTATGATAACGCCAAGCGTAATGTTGAGCACTGAACGTGGAACACAACCGGAAGGCATCGACGTACGAGAAACTATCAAGTCACGCGATTGCGCTGAGCTGTATTTAAGTTAATGTCGGATTCGGCAGTAGAAGAATAGGCGCGAACCGCCGCAACGCGTTGTGTTATACGCGTTTTTCTACCGCAATAACGCGTAGTACGCGTTATACCGCGTTATGGCGTTGCCGTTTAACGCGTTATGGCGTTAAACGCGCGCATTATACCGCGAAGTGGTATCACTACACAACACATCGCGTTTTACGCGTGAAACACTTCGCGTAAAACTGTTTTACGCGTTTTACGGGTGTATCTCCACTGTACGGGGAGAAACTGTACTGAACGTCACCGGACGAGTGGCAACTGTACCAGAAGACTCTGTAAGAGGGCCAACAGTTGCCTGTTCAACAGGCAACAGTTGCCCGGCAGCTGTAATACAGGCTGTATTATACAGCTACTGCATCAGTTGACACGAGACGAGAATAGGATGTACTGATCAAACACGTACCAGATGGACTCTGTACGAATTACTCCCTGTATTACTGGCAACTGTAAGAAGCGATATCCGCCTTCGTCCAGTGATTCGGGTTCACGCCTGAGAGTGTTTGAGGCAAAAACACGGCGAATTCGACGTAAAGCTTATGCCATAAACTGGGTCATGCGGTAGCTATCGTGATCCACGGTGAAATAAACAACGCACTACGCGGTTTGCAATAGCGTTTACCAAACCGAGGATGCATCTCCGGCGAACCATTCCTCGTAATCTTGGTATCATAACTTAACCGCTCGCAATAAGGGAATTCAATTATCTATTCACTGAATAGTATTCAGGCTGCGGTTTCTGCGTATCTTTCGCGCACTGCGGAATAAAGTGGTCCTTGATGAAGCGAGAGATGCAATCTTGGCGAGCCAGACAGAGGAGAGACCGAACCCGACGTACAACCTGCAAGAGAGTCTTTTCGAGTTAGCACCGGCAGCCGCATCGACTGCTGACGATGAGTAGTGGTGGGGAGCATGGGTGTACACCACTTTATGCTACCAGATTCGACGCGGTTGCTGAACGTTGGTCAGCCGTGGACAGAATGGCCAATAGGATGAGACGGTCGACTAGAATGTCGCGTCGCTTGGTGAGTGTCGCTGTTTATGCATGCTGAAGAGTCGCGTCGGCTGAGCCGACTTGGCTCCATGATGAGCTAGTGTACACCTTTCCCAGATCATCGCGATGTGTATCTATCATAATGAACTGTGATAAACGATAGGGAATACGAATCTGTCATCTTCGCTGCTTGCTAGAGCGTGGGTGTCCCGTCGAGTTTTCGGGGCGCGCCAGAAACGATGACGTTTCGCTATGATTGGATTTGGCACGAGTCGTATCTTGGTGTACTTGAGCACAGCCGTGCCGCACGGGGCCGTGATAAAGGAGGCTTTGGAAGGGCCTGTCACATTTCAGCATGTCCCAGGGGTAACGGAGCTAGTCTTCAAATTGTACGATATCGATCACAACGGTCGACTCCAGCGAGATGAGCTACGGCGAGCTATAGTGGCACAAGGGATAAACAGAGGAGATGCTGAGGTATTCGCCCATCCGAACCCCACAATGAGTAGCGCTGAGAACTGCGTTGCTCCACTTTCTCTTGCATATTGTTTCGTTCCGCTTTAATACTGTGACATGTTAGGTAGTTTTGAATGATTGGGTGGATATTTTTGACGTCGACGGTGACGGATGCCTGAATCTCCGAGAGTTCAAGAATCTCGTGGTGAGACTACACTGGGGTTCGGTCGCGCTGCCAGAGTATACTGCGTGCGCTGATAGTCTCTTTATTATGATGTGAGATCGAAGATTCCGGTCTTAAGTCATCAACGAGTCAGTTGCCAACAGCAAATGCGCGCTTCTCTTTGGCGCCTGCGCTTGACGAGTAGTGTATAAAATTTTCGTGCCGTAGAAAGACTCTCACCGAGATGTCTCTCTGCCTCGACCCTTTCTAGCGGAGATGTAGCGTAGAAGGGCTAGCAGTGCCACATACTCCGTCGCACATATTAACAGTACCGCAGATTCCGTTATACATATCAACAGTGCCACATACCCCGTTGGCATATCACAGTCGGTGTACACTACACTATACACTGCATTGCAGTATCGATCTTCCTTGCTTGCAGTCACTGCATCGAGATGATAGATAACCTTGCACTCGCAACAGTTTCAATCAGGGTCGTTGGTTTCGCAATAAATATTTGTTTCCTTCCGAAGGAAATTAGGAAAAATTCCAATGGAAGAGAAGTCGAGGAAAAAAATTAAAAAAAGTGGAAAAAACTGTTTTTCCGACTTTTTCAATGACTCTTTATCTGCTACTCGTCAGTGCATGCTAGTGACCGAAAAGATGTCCGAATCTATCAAGAACATCGTGCCTGTGGCCATGGAGCTGACTTGACTGACAATGCAGAGAAATGATGCGCTATGAATTGAACCTGGGACTTATAAGCTGACGATTATCTTGCAAGTTGCATGTAATGCGGTCGATCGACGATCGTACTACGGGTCGGAACTCACGGCTAAGCGGGAGGAGTTCTGTCACACGCTTCTAACCTGACTGGTTGAGTCGGGCAGCTCAAGCTGTCTCATCTTTGTTGGGAGTCCAACGGACAATAGTCGGTCGCGGATAAATAGAAGCTCGTATTACGAGTCTCGTGTCACGAGACTCGTGAGTTCAAGGTCGATATCGCCCGAATGATAAGATATTTGCACACACTCGCGAGTGACATAGATTCGATCCTGGTCGCCGACGAGTCGTCGGCGAACCTTTCAGCCGATAGTAGTGAGGGCGATCTGCTTATCAGGCCCTCATCCAACAGTGGGCCGCTGTCTGTCGGAGCCTCTCTCCACTGGAGAGTCTAAAGCTTCAGCACGCGGTTGCGGTCATGCTGCAGGGGAAAGTCAAGAAGAGCAAGACTGCAAGAATTTCAAAAAAAAGAGCGCAGTCACTGAGTTACCGTGAATCAATCCCATATTTTTCCTTTTTTTCCTATTTATTTCAATTCGGGAAATAAAGTCGGACTTTCTTTCCGTGGACCAACGACCCTGGTTTCAATGGAATAGCAGAATGGATAGACAGCCGGTTGAAACATCTTCGGTTTTATACTGCTCAGGCAGTGCTGGAGTACTTAGAATCATCTTTCGACGCCCCAGCTTGTCACAAGTGGCTGGCTCGGGTGTTCAAGCTCAGTGATAATGGAGAGGAGATCACGCCGAAGATATTCCAGAAGGGTATCCTTGAGCGATTAGGGACACCGTTGCGAGAGTCTGAGGTGATGGTGCTGCGGTTAGTATACTTGTGGGCCGTATCGTCCGCTTTCAGGTGGCAGAATTCTTTCGAGCTGTGCTCAGGGCTGAGCCGTCGAGAGCGGATGGTAATGGAGAAGAGACGAAAGTGAGTGATGGTGGAGTCTCGCTGTTGAACATTCGACCAGCACTCGATCTGAGTCGTACGCTTCACCTCGCTTGAAGACGATGTTGTAACGTTACTGGAATTGGTAGCATCCTGTCTGCGTGCCGGAGAGAGTAACCTTGCAAATCGCGTTTCGTAGTAGTTCACACCATAATGCGCATCTAAGGGAATCCCAGTATTTTCGGAATGGTTGTGGTTGAATAGTATCCCGGCGAGGGTCTCTCGCAGCTAGCTCTACTGGGCAATGAGATGGGCTGGCTCCCATCAGGTGTCTTTATCGGCTTTGTCATGGTGGATTGAGAGGTATTCGGTTGATTTGGCATCAGACAACCTCCTGGTTGGTAATAGTAGCAGTAGAGGGGAACTTCATCCAACTTGGAGATGGCGGAGGATGATGTATGCAAAATATCGGAGTGCTTGTACCAGGTTGTTCGGTTGAATCATGGAGCCTGTAAAATGATGTTCTTTTCGATCCGTGTTGTCTTTGTTCCGTTGTGAAGCATCGACTGGCGTGGCTAGGCTGTGACCGATATGAGACAACTAGTTGCGCTCCGAGCCCAGCACTCGGAATCTAGAGACCCTTCGAAGCCTTTTGGGTGGCCATTACTCGCTTCGCGGGACGAATAGTTATTGATATATTGAGGATTGTCAGTCATTCGGGAAGCGCGTGAAGTGTATCAGGACGTTCGGATGACTCAATTTTCAAACTGGTGCGAAGTCGAGCGCCCCCGAGGAGTTCATACTCCTAACACAACTCGAGAATGTCACGCCAGAAGCGTCTTGACAGAATAATGTCTTTAGCGATTCTGTTATTCCATCTGGAGAAAATAAATGGTACTACGCAGCCCAATACTGTGCGTACCTCCGGAGTGCCCGGCATGAGCGCATCGAGTCGCGAGCGGCTCACAACGTGCGGAGGGAACAGGAGAAGCCTGGCACATGCACGTTTCGATGCCACAAGTCGTGGGCCCCACCCCACGACTTGGGACAAGACAATAAAAAATGCGAAATTGAAATACGAAAGTGATGCTCACTCACTTAATCGGATCTGAGCACGATCATCATCCTGCTTCTGGTGCAAGCTAGGCGTCATTAGCGTAATCGTCATGGATGATGCAATTGCTGAAAAGTTGAAACATGTGAAGTGCCGGACGAACGTGTAGCAGTTATCCAGCTGTTTTAAATAGAAAATTTTCAGGGGAGACCAAGAAAGAATTTGATGGCCCATTCAGCGGGGTCGAGATATTGAGTTCTAACAACGCTGTGGGCTGAACCATGAAAGCTGCAGTTTTTCCTCTTGATAGACACGACTCTCTCTTCTCCAGGACACTTCCACTCCTTCAGTCTCAGCCACGGCTTGATCCTTGTTGTATTCGTTACCTTCCTTTCACATCCAAATCTACTCGCCCATCGTCTAATATCTCTGTTGGTCCTCGGGAGAAGGTCGGAACTGAAGTACTTTTTATATTTCTTCCCGTAGATAGAACCATTGTAGGGAACCCACTCATCATCGAGGCAGTGTATGCTGGCCACCCTAGGCACCGGAGGCTTCGGGCCGAAGGTGGCATTATTGTAGATATCGTCACAGGTCTTGAAAGCCCCATTCAAGCCAGGTTTCAGAGCCAGTACACCATTAACCGAGACCGCCATTTGAATAACCTTATGGCACAGAAGGGATTCCACCATCATACCACCATTACTGTAACCATAACCATAGACTGGCAAGTTGTTCTTGTTCTCCCTCTCGAGGATAATCCTCGTGTAATTAACATCGTCGATATCGTCTCGCTTGACGCAGCAAACGCCTGCATTCCATCCGCTTGTGGATTTCAAAAGCTTGAATACCAACCATACCAAGAACCACACGCAGTGATCAATATCAGGCCGTATTTATCAGCTAGGGGAGTAGTTTTAGAATAGTTCTCCCATGTCTCACATGTATCACGATAGCCATGGTACTGTACGAGTATTCCCTTGACCTCGACATCCTTAGGGGGATGTGGCGATAATACGAACGTGTTAAAGTAGTTTTGCCAAACCACCCATCAATATCCATTTTGAAGCTGAACTTCTCACTCCCTGGGATCTCCTTCAGTCTGACTTCTCCAGCAGGCGCGTCCTTGTTGATCACAATATGTCTTCCTCTAACCACGGGTAGGCCAGTTGAGATGCGAACATTGAACTGAGGAGCGTCGTCTGACTGGTTCTGGTAGGGCTCGTCAATCACGGCGTCGATTGAGTAATTTTGAGGAAGTACAAGAAGCTTGTCCGTAAAGGTTACACCTGAGACGGATATGCAAGGAGCAGATACTATGTGACATAATTCATCTCAATGATACAGTGATGCCTTCGAGAAATCAGCTCAGCTGACCTGAAACAGCTCGAACCCGCCTTACCTTTGTCTGAGAAGTCCACACTATACGAATAAACTTCGAAGTAGGTATATTCGCTGACGTTCAGCCTGAAAGGCAGGCGATCACCACAGCAGGTGAAGTATCCCACTCACTTCAGTCGCCTGAGCTCGTCCCTCATTCTGGGAGTGGCTGCGTTCACAAGCATATGGTTCAAGAAAGGCGGGATGCATTCCTCACTGATGAGAGCAGAACATCCTCAGGATAGAGGGGAGGCCGAGAAACTCAATCACCTTAGAGACACCGGATCCATGGCACCATTGAGGCATTGTGGAGGAATGGGGTGCAAGGCGCCGTTGCCGACTTTCCTGAGTGTTCCGCCAGCATTGTCTGGCAGTCCCAGAACCGCTGCTGGGAGAAGGTAGAGCAGAACAATGAGGTGCTGTAAGGCAACCATACCTACGAGGATATCCAAGTCTGCGCAGCGATAATGTCTTCAATGTCATATCATGCATTACCGGTACACAACTCAATTTCTTCACCGCCTAACGCCATCACGGTTGATTATCAATTTATGCCGGGGGAGTCCCTTCACTGCGGGCGCTCATCACACATCTAGTCCGGAAGTTGTTGCTGCTATTAAAGCTTATCCTGTTCAGTTGTGCATGCGCGTAAGCTAGGCTAGCAGTCCATCGCCCAGAATAGAGCATACAATAGACGCTCTCACATATACCCCGACTAGTATTCAAGGCTGTGAGCCACGCCTGAGCAGCAGCTGGTGCTTAGACACTCGGTGGACCTCCCAAGATCCCCTCTTAATCGTCCGCGTCTGTCGAGGAGCTCGCAAAGTATCTGGAACTCCCCAACCTCGAATGTGCCGGGACAGTGTCCCCACGTCGCGACGTCATCGGTGTTGACCTTCTGGAGTACTTCGCCCTCCCCCCTTCGTTCTGGGGTAGTACGGTGGTATCGTCGGCATCTCCGACGTTCCCGAGATCCCCGATTGACGAACGTGACATGGGTGAGGTGAATGCCAGAAGCAATGAACAAGACCAACATGGGCTAGCCTCAGAGGGTGACGTGGTTCACGTCACGGAGAGACAGAACGGAGCGCTCGCCAACTCGCGCAAGCGACACTCCCCCTCCTTCGGAAAAAGCAGCTGTTAGGGAGATGCCGCTGGAAGTGAAGCAGAGGGCAGTTTGCAAACAGCTGCAGGCGAAATGAACTTCAAGTGGTGACGATGGACTCGCTTGGTCGACCGCAGGTTGGCTAAAAGCGACCTTATAGACTCGGGGAGAAACGACTTGAACAATCCGACACGGTAGGAAGGGACGGTAGTACTTTTCTGCTCTCCAAACGGACGAGCTAACCAAATCACGCCAACGGCAGGAAGGCGGCCGGAACGGAGTCGTGGTAGAGGCGGGGCAGAATCAGGGTAGTCTGCATCCGTGATGGTATCACGATGCACTCGCTCGACTTTGCCATTCACCCAAGAGCTCGCGACAGAGGACGGAACGGAAGAAGCGTGCATCCAGTTCAACGTGGAGAGGAACTCAGCCGACGCGAACTGGGAGCCGCCATCATGGTAAAACCGTCCGCGGAACCGTGTTGAAGCACTCGAACACGGTCCCGGACCGTGTTCGTGTTCGACCGTCGGTCCGCAACAAGGCGGAAGCAACTTGAGAAGTAGGCATGGACTTGGTGACACGTGTGAGGAGGTAACCGCTGAAATTATCAACGAGAGTTACCACGTACAGCTCGTATTCCTTATAAGGACCGACAATATCCATGTGAACCCGGAACATGTGAATAAAGCTATGAAAAGATTCAGAAAAAATGCCTCTAGAATTTCGGTAGCTCCCGTGGTAGGCCAGGAAGAGGCTTTCGGAGAGGATCAGGAAGGCGACATCCGATCGGCCGCGCCAAATTTGGCGGTTGGTAGCTTTCGACTGGAAGGGGGCGAAGGAGGTTGTAGCGGCTCAGATGATCACAGTGCTAGGGAATCCGTAGCGGTCGATTCGCCCGGGGCGATCGAGACCAATGGTAAAGGAGACCCGAACGCGATGGAGAGATGTAGCGGTTCACTGGAAGACAGAGGAACGGAAGGCGTCGCTAAGTCCAGATCGGTAAGGATGGACGTACCCGAGGCAGCTGGGAAGGAGAGCAAGAACAGCCTCGCCAGCAGTGGAGACGAGAAGTGGGTGGAGATGGTCGTCCCTACATGCGTCTCGTGCTTCTGAAATCTGTGATAGATTACAGAGTACTCACGCTGCGCCGATGGAATGTCTATGTGCTCAACGTGAGAGCCCTGACAGGGGTGAGCTGCCACGTTCTGTGACCGAAAAGTTGCGGCGAGGACCTCCAGACCTGGTCCGCCTCATGATACACGCCAATTGAACGAGCTCAATGATCAAGAGCTTTCCAGAAGCGCTGACCCAGACGCGCTGCCATGCGTGCAATAGCCGTTCCGCCCTCTCGGTCCATGCTGATCGATTAATAGCCGTGTTCATTGTTTTGCAACGGTTGATGCAACTGTCGGTGTCAACTGGAAAAGGCTCGAAATTTTTGTTCTTTTAGTCAACAGTCGGAGCTTCTGCCCCCTCCATTCCTCCTGCGAGGGCATTTTGGTATGATTACTGGCGCTGCAACCGGTACTGGATTGATACCTCTGCTCACGAGCAGATTGTATCTCCTCATCACGGGAACCGATGCACCCAACCAGCAGGAATCTATGTTTTGGTTCTGGACGAATGGAACTGTGAGTCTGCGGCTGTCTCCTCTAGAGACTCTCTAGGGGTCCCGAAAGTTGTCGGAAAGAGTCGAAATGGAGAGAGCGAGAGGAGGCAAGCATTTTCCCTCGTAGCGACCGTAGTCACGTGGGTGACTCAACTCGCCTACCATTATCGCAGAAGCTATGTGTATTCCGTACTGTGCAACGGCCTGAAAGCCCGCTGTGCACAAAGTTGATGGTGGTCGACCAGTGATTGTTCTTTTCAGAGGTTAATTTTCGGTGCACTACAGCTCATATTGCTCCTTGATGCGGTTCTTCTATCGCTGGTTATACGCATTCTAGTGCTCGGCCTCAATGGTGAACTCTTCCCCGAGTGAGCCGGCGCGAAAAATGGGAGATTTGACGACGGTAGCAGAAAAGAGTCGCCGTGTTCGCCTAAGTTAGAGATTTCTCGTAGAATGGAAAACTATGGATCGTTTGACACCAATGATGCCACCGGAGTTGTTTTTCTCGAGTTTGCCCACGCTTTGAGAAAAGCTCGAGTGACACGCTTCGAACCTCTCGACTTTTCATCTGACTGGCGTAAAAGAGCCGCCTCTTGCGAGTCACTCGCAAGAGTGAAGGGTGTCCGATGTCGCAGCCTGCGAGTGAGTCATTCCTCATTCACAATATGCAACCCCACGACGGCCGGCATGTGTAATCTCCATCCATGATAATCGCGTGCTCTGCCTTTTCTCAGTGACGATGCCGAAACCGATCACAGTGCGGAGTTGGCGCTTGTAGATGTTTTTGCTGGTATAGTTGTTATCCTCATCTTCCACCAGATTCGGCGAATGGTCGGTATTGCTATAGCAGCACGCTGAAAGACGGCTGTTATCTGCCGATGGGGTGTCGATCAAATCAGGTCCCGGGGTTTTTGTACTACTTTACTCCGGCAACAGCGACCGAGTTGATGAAAAGGGCTAATATCATAGAGCAGACGGTAGAGAAGGAAGTGAGAGTCAAAAAGTGAGGAACAGTTTCTGTTAGGCAGATTACTAATCACGCGCGGACTTCGAGCGAATCGGCTTGTTTCTAGAATCGTTGGAACATCTTCTTAGTATAGGTCTTATACTGTTATGTCTCCAATTGTGCGATCCTGTCTACGGATACTGTCTCCATTTGATTGTGTTACGCTGAGCTAGATATCGTTACGTTTGTAATCATAAGTATACAAATAAATAAGGTTTTATCGATTCTACGTCTAGTATGTCGGGTTCACCAACCATGGGGTCACAACAGATTGGCTCCGATACCGGGACCTCATGGGCTAAGGTGATTTCTGGTTGGTTCACTTCTGAAGACCTAGACTTGGACGTGGAGTTGAAACGGTTGTTCGAAGCGATATGTCCTGTTGCTGATGGCAGTGAAGGTATATCGCCCGACCAAGCTTTTACGAATGCTCTGGATCTGGTACTTGGATCCGAAGAAGTTCGGCTTCGGACGGTGTTGCTGGTGATCTTGGCATTCCGTGTGGATGCTACGAGGAAGGAGACGAGTCCCGCTCGTAAGGCTCTTCTTTCTGATTGGTATTCTCCTTTCTTCCGTGGTCATGGTTCTCTTCAACAACGACTTGATTCTGAGTTCTCTACATCCTTGAAGGAGGATGATGTTAAAAACCGCCCTGCGATTAACCCTGTGAAGTATGAGTATCCGGTTCTTGATGACTATAGTGTCCGCTTTGCAGGTGTTAAATCTGAAGGCGATCTGCCTACTGGGAATGTTACTGGCCCTACTGCTACAGATGATGTTGTCATATTGGACGATGATATTGATGCTAAATCGATCCGAGAATCTCGGAAAGAGGTAGAGTCCGTTGAGATCATTGACGGTACATGTTACTCTGGTTTCACTGACACTCGTAGTTTCCCATCGTGGCGTCGGAAGTTCTATGCCTTATGCGACTCTCGTGGCTATAACGGCTATGTGCTAAGGTATTATGCTTTGACGAGGAACATTGCAGATAATGTTCAATTACGACTTAGGCCGAGGGCTCCGCCCCCAAATGCCCCGGCTCGAAAGTGGAAGGAGGAATATGACCGTCTCATGAAGGAGCTCGAGATGTTAACGGCTGGTCTTGATGGTGATACTGGCTCGTGGAAGTCTGAGCAGGAGCTCTTAGCCCTACGACAATCAAGGTCAGAATCGACTGCCTCTTTCCTTAATCGCTTTGAGACCACTGTAGCGGATCTTGCTTCTCATGGTGCGGTCTTGGATAATGGAAGATTAGTGGCCGCTCTGCTCAGTTCCCTTCGACAAGATGTGAAGGAGGTTGCTGTGGATCGTATGGCCAATGCTGGTGGTCGTCTATCTTATAGCCAATTGGCCACTACCTTGGTTATGCGCGAGCGTATGATCACTGGACCTAAAGATGGTTCCCGTGGAGGTTCGGGAAAGGTCAACTCGGTTTCCGAATCTGGCGGTGATGCCTCTAGAAGAACGCCTAGTAAGAAGATCTGTTACAGTTGGCGTCGTTCTGGGAAGTGTCGTTTCGGAAAAAGTTGTAAGTTCGCTCACATCGACCCCAGCGAAGATCGTCCTAAGCCTCGAGACCCCGAACAACGACCAGCGGTTACCACATCCCAAGCTTCTCCTGTGTCCTCGAGTCCTGTGTCGGTCGGTGTTCCCCAGGTGAACTCTGAAGCTGTCTACCCTTCTAAGACTGTGGAGATAACCCAACGGCTGTTGAACATTGCGGACAATGACCCAGATACTTGTGCTGTGTCTAAAGCTAAGGAGAAGCTGGCTGGTCCTATGGTAAACATCCCTCTTGAGAAGGACAAGGTACTGCCGGCTTTGCTGGATACGGGGGCCTACTATAATTATATTTCCGCCTCGTTGGTGGAAAAGTTGGGCTTAGGGAACGTCCAGTCGTGGGGGTATCCGAGTCCTTGCACGCGAAGGTGACGTTAGCTGATGGAGTCCGTACGCCATGTGCTAGCAGTGGTCGATGTCCGGTAATGTGCAGTCTCAGAGTCGAACGCAAGGAGCATGCAGTAGAGATGCTATCCTCGGTGTCCGCGGTATGTGTGACTGCGGAGTCACGTTGAGAGTTTTGGCGTGAACAGAGACTCCTGGAGCGATCCGGTTACAGTAAGAGGTGAGCTGGAGGCAGCTGACTACTTCCTCCGGCCCGCAGGCCGATCCTGTAAATGCTGTGGACGAGTATATTGATGATGGGCTCAGTGGCCTCTACCAAGTTGAAGATGGCGACGAAGCGAACTCCGTGCTCCAACCAGATAGCTGATACTCCTGGTTTTCGTGGTGTCCGGTGGTGTCCTTAATCCATCCGTCTCAAAGAGGCGAGTCGGCGAAGCATCGACACCAATGGATTTGGCTTCCTGTTGCGGGGCGCCGAAGACTATCGATGGCGGATGAGGCGTCTCCTACCAACTGAGGAGAAAGACGTCCCTGAGCAAATCTACTGTGCAGAAGTGGATCTTCCTCTCAAGCCGATCGATGATAAAGCATCTTCCAGGCCGAGAAGAGACTATACTGGACGACTGTTTTCAAGGCTGTCGCCAAGTGAGTTAGCTGCATTCCAGGAGGAGCTCAAACGTTACTTGACGAAGGGATGGTGGTGGAGCTCTAAAGGTGAGGAGGGGGAAGGTCCATCACTTTTGGTCTTTCCTCTCCCCAGTCCTGGCCGGAGTACTCGATGTAGGCCCATCATCGACGCCAGAGACTACAATCGGTTGCTCCCAAGGTGCAGCTATGACGGACCAACAATCACTCAGATTTTGAATGACCTGAGATTGCGGTGGAGACCATCTGGGAGGCTTATTACGTTGGATTGTGCTCAAGCCTTCTATCGCATCCATATAAAAAGACCGGTGAGTTTGAAAGCCCATAACCGGTGCTATCGAAGCATGCGATTGGTCTTCGGCCTAGGGATAGGCCCGTCCGGCCTATACACTGTGTTGCTGCACCTTATGAGCGTTGCTTATTCTCAGCTGAGTGCCGAGGATAGAGGTCTGCTGGAGACGGCGAGCTTCCATGTTTACCTTGACGACATCACCATCTATGCCCCGAGATGTGCTACTAGTGCTGTTGATCGGTTTGTACATGAGATGGAGAAGGTTTTTCTATCTGCGGGTTTCGAGTTGCCTTCATCGAAGCGACACGATTCTGATAAGGACCCTCAGTTCAAGCATCTTGGCTTAGACTGGAGTTTTCGTCAGGGGAATCTCGTGCTTTCGTGTAGGAAGTCGACTCCTTCCGGTCTCAGATTGTCTGACGGGTCCTTTAATATGCGATGGTCCGCACGGCTACTCCTCGGTATAGCCGGTTGTGGTGGCACTGGAGTAGACCCTTGCCGACTGCACTGTGATGCTCGTCTGGCTGGCGATCTTCTGAGGTCGATCGCCGGGGAAGGCATCGAAACATGGTATGGACAATAAGGTCTGCTTTGATGCGATGACGCGCCAAAAGCAAGATCCTTCCCATCATGCTTTACTACTCGAGAACTACTCTGTTCCACGCTGTGCGCATTGGTGTTATGGTGGTTCGCGTCTGGAATGTTTCGTGGATGCGTCTCCAGTGGGTTATGGTTGGTGTATAGAGGTCCCTAGTGGGACC
>JABANP010000158.1:0-103816 GCA_013115135.1 Perkinsus olseni | reverse complement strand
CAGTGCTATCGAGACTATTCTGACCAGGAATGAAGTGCCGGTCCACTCATTCGTTCGCGCCATCAGGCGCACGCTCATAAATGGTCGCAGCAGAAACCACAACCTGATGTTGGCGGGGCCCTCAGCCTGTGGCAAAAGCTACTTGATCAAACATATCTCCGTTTTGTTCAAGGCTGTCGGGCTGTCGTCCGGCAGCTATCCGCTGGCTATCCTGGACGAGTGCAAGCCTGAGATATTTGTATTGGACGACTTCAGAGTTTATCAGCAGCAGGCTGGTTTCGCTATATCAGATTGCCTCTGTTTTCTGGAAGGCAAGACTCCGTTCGTGGTGCCTCTCCCTAAGACCTCTAATAGGGCCGACGTACTTTACTATGATGATGCCCCGGTGATTGCAACTGTCCCGGGGCCTTTCAACTGTCGGCATCTATCTCAGGAAGAAAACCGCATGCTAAATGAACGTTTTGCGTGGATAACGTTGAACAATCCTATTCCTATAGATCGCCGAGTAGATTTGCCCCCATGTGGCAGCTGCTTTGCTAAACTAATCCTGTCCTACAATGACTAGCTCGTACTCCGGGTGACGGTCGGGTATTCGCCTGCTCGGTATGCGATATATAAGTTTGTGTATCGGCCTTGATGCTATCGAGTTGAGAGCAATTAACCCGGCGAGCAGGAAGTTGCAGTTCTTTTCCGAAGGCATGTCTTCGACTTCGCAGGCCAGAGCAGCATCCGTGAAGCTGTCTGCTGCAGTTAAACGCAAAAGTAATTGTGAGAAGCGTGGGTAACATTGAGTTGTTGCGGACGAGCCCCCTCTACCCCCCATCCAATGTTGAGAGCCGATGACCCGGTTGGCCGAACATGGCAGTCTCAAGCAACATTGGACGGGGGGCCGGGGGGGAGGAGCGTGCGAGTCAAGTGTTTTGATTTCATCTGCAGCACGCGGTCTGTCGGCAGTTTTGTGCGCAGTCATTCTTTTTTTCTTCAGGACGGGCGATACATGCGGCACCGTACAGCTTCTTCTTGACTGCCGCAGAAAGGCATGATATCACTACACTTCACCGCCTCGGTCACTCTACGCGGGCGATTAGCCAGCTCATCGGGCGGAGCCAGAGTTCGGTGTCGCGGGTTTGTCGAAGTCAGTCTACTCGTCGAGGAGCGCAGAAAGCCAGAGCCCGACAGAACCGTACATTAGGCCGTCCACACATTCTCTCTGAGAGGGAGCGGCGAGCACTGTTGAGATCGTTCAATGCGGCCAAACATCGGCAGCCACATATCACCGCAAAAGCCTTCTACAACTCCAACAATGCCCCGATATCGTACGACACCTTTCTGCGGCTCCTCAGAAGCAGCTCCTGGAAATGCCGGAAGACAGTCCGCCGAGTTTTGCCCAAACACGGCGATAGAGCGGCCCGACTAAAATGGGCACGTGATATTCTGAAGCGGTGCGGCGGGAAGCGGTCTGAGGTGCTGAAATTCTTTCGTCACGGTATCGGCTTATATCTTGATGGTGTATCGATAGGCTTCGACAAGCATGGTACCCGGGCCAGTGCCCGAGAGCGAACCTGGACACATCCAACGCTGGCTGCTGATACATTCAAAAGCTGCTTTTCATGCAGCTGTAAGGTGAAGTTCGTCGGGATGATTGGATACGGCCAGCAATCAGATATCGTTAAGATCAGGGATAGTTCTGCAGCATCGTATTGCGAAGTGTTGCAGCGGGATGCTATTCCGAGGTTGCAGGAAAGATGCAAGAAGAACCACGATAACCGCAAGGTTATCATCGCGGATAATTTCGCGAGTCAAAGGACAAAATCCTGTATACAGGTTTTGGAGAGGGCAGGATGCAAATATGCTGCATATCCGGTACGCAGCCCTGACATCAACCCAATTGAAAATGCGTTCAGCGCATTGAAAGGCCGCCTTCGTGCCGAAGCGATGGCTAGCCGTCCGTGTACAACCGAAGCCGACTTTATTGATAGAGTCCGCCGTATCTTCCGGTCTATTGATACCAACAGCTTGATAAATACGATGCCGGAGAAGACTACAGGCTCTCCTGGCTACTCGTGGCGGCTTAATCGACTACTAGCCTTTGGTAACCCACCCGTTGCAATCTCCGCTCCATCACACATAGCATGTATTTGTCTCTTAGGCTCTTATTCCGCCAGCTCATGTCAAGTCAATAATAGTATTGGTTACGTTCTACGCCCTTGAAGATTATGCGCCTACGACGCAGCTTGTCGGGCAAGCCGATATCCCCAAAGATTGACGTTTATCGTCTTAAAAGGGTGTCATAGCACGAGGTACGTCAGGTCTTCCATCGGATGTGCTGTCCAAACTCTTTCGGCATTTCAGGCCTTTCTCTTCAGTCACTCGTGCTCGTGACCCATCATGTTACTCTATTCCATGAGTGGCGTCCTATCGGCATTATCTCTCGATACAGCGTGAATATAGCTACCCAACTACCATCAATCGCTGTGGATGAGAAGTACTCTGTATGTTTCGAAGAAAAATTGTTGCGTTTTATTTGTTATAGTAATATAGCAGGGCGTCGATGAGAGCCGTGTGATATACGTCCCGAGCGCAGCTCTCTCATCGACTGGAGGGCGGTGTGTTTCATGATCAGCGAATTGTATCAACGCTTCCGCAATACAAGATGGACTTATTCTTCCTTCTTGCTGTTTGCACTCATCGACCCGTGAAGGGATAGTACGCCCAGACCGTTTCGCGCGAATTGATCAATTGATCGATCGAACAACTGAAAATCTGTAGAATATAAAAATATATCTATATAATAATCAGCTGATCATTTGATCAAAATATCAGATTTTTCCTCGCAATGGAGTATCTCGACATCGAAGCGGTCGCCTCTTCACCGAGTCAGCCGCCAAGCGGCGCTGCGGGGCCGGAAGATACTGCATCCATTGGGGACTTCATAATTCCGGACAGTAGCCAGGTTACCATTTTTGGCACTCAGGCAGTTGGAGAAGGATCACAGGTAGAAGATCTGGGGCACTTCTAGTCGGAAAGCACGCACACGTGCTAGAGACGTACGCATTCTGCGTCGTGTCAGACTCAGCAATACGGTTTATCTGGCTTCAATATCCCCAATGATGCTCCGTTGCGAGCGTCACCAGACTACTCTTGCTTCTATCTAATAACATGGTCTCACCCATGCGATGGCAGTGAATCACTGCTGCGGCCAGAACTGGATTTGACCAAAGCAGACTTCGGCAAGGTCATTCAAGAAGCCTTCAAAGAGCATGACGTGCCCTTACTCTACTTTTGCGTCGCCAGTGAAAAGCATTCCGACTCCAAAACTCACTATCACGCCGCAACCAGGTCTTCTCGTCGGCACCGCTGGAGAAGAATAGCGCGCTGGTTGTTGCGCCACCGTGTTGCCGTGGGCTTCAAAGCCTTCAAATCCTATCTCGCCTCGTATAAATACTGCGTCAAAGAAGATGTTGCTCCCTTCTTGAGCGAGGGTCATCCGCCGTATCCCTCGGAACCTCTACAGCGGGAGCTGCGCATCGTGGACGAGAAACAGGAAGCTGGTGAAGGTTGCAAAATCCGTCGCCTGAGCGATATTGCGGGGTGGGTGGTGAGCAGAAAACTGAAGACGGAGCGGGAGTTTCTGGCTGCGGCCAGCAAAGAAAAAAACCTGAAGAGCTTCATTCTGGATCACCGGGATACACCGGGTACTATGCTCAAGAGGATATGGGGGATGGAGTCTGCGGAGCGTGATCTGATAAGAGCATCCAAATCGCGGATGCAAATTTTGGAGGAGACAGCCGATTCCGATGTATGTGCGTGCAACGGCGTCACCTCCAGTGCTATCGAGACTATTCTGACCAGGAATGAAGTGCCGGTCCACTCATTCGTTCGCGCCATCAGGCGCACGCTCATAAATGGTCGCAGCAGAAACCACAACCTGATGTTGGCGGGGCCCTCAGCCTGTGGCAAAAGCTACTTGATCAAACATATCTCCGTTTTGTTCAAGGCTGTCGGGCTGTCGTCCGGCAGCTATCCGCTGGCTATCCTGGACGAGTGCAAGCCTGAGATATTTGTATTGGACGACTTCAGAGTTTATCAGCAGCAGGCTGGTTTCGCTATATCAGATTGCCTCTGTTTTCTGGAAGGCAAGACTCCGTTCGTGGTGCCTCTCCCTAAGACCTCTAATAGGGCCGACGTACTTTACTATGATGATGCCCCGGTGATTGCAACTGTCCCGGGGCCTTTCAACTGTCGGCATCTATCTCAGGAAGAAAACCGCATGCTAAATGAACGTTTTGCGTGGATAACGTTGAACAATCCTATTCCTATAGATCGCCGAGTAGATTTGCCCCCATGTGGCAGCTGCTTTGCTAAACTAATCCTGTCCTACAATGACTAGCTCGTACTCCGGGTGACGGTCGGGTATTCGCCTGCTCGGTATGCGATATATAAGTTTGTGTATCGGCCTTGATGCTATCGAGTTGAGAGCAATTAACCCGGCGAGCAGGAAGTTGCAGTTCTTTTCCGAAGGCATGTCTTCGACTTCGCAGGCCAGAGCAGCATCCGTGAAGCTGTCTGCTGCAGTTAAACGCAAAAGTAATTGTGAGAAGCGTGGGTAACATTGAGTTGTTGCGGACGAGCCCCTACCCCCCATCCAATGTTGAGAGCCGATGACCCGGTTGGCCGAACATGGCAGTCTCAAGCAACATTGGACGGGGGCCGGGGAGCAGCGTGCGAGTCAAGTGTTTTGATTTCATCTGCAGCACGCGGTCTGTCGGCAGTTTTGTGCGCAGTCATTCTTTTTTTCTTCAGGACGGGCGATACATGCGGCACCGTACAGCTTCTTCTTGACTGCCGCAGAAAGGCATGATATCACTACACTTCACCGCCTCGGTCACTCTACGCGGGCGATTAGCCAGCTCATCGGGCGGAGCCAGAGTTCGGTGTCGCGGGTTTGTCGAAGTCAGTCTACTCGTCGAGGAGCGCAGAAAGCCAGAGCCCGACAGAACCGTACATTAGGCCGTCCACACATTCTCTCTGAGAGGGAGCGGCGAGCACTGTTGAGATCGTTCAATGCGGCCAAACATCGGCAGCCACATATCACCGCAAAAGCCTTCTACAACTCCAACAATGCCCCGATATCGTACGACACCTTTCTGCGGCTCCTCAGAAGCAGCTCCTGGAAATGCCGGAAGACAGTCCGCCGAGTTTTGCCCAAACACGGCGATAGAGCGGCCCCGACTAAAATGGGCACGTGATATTCTGAAGCGGTGCGGCGGGAAGCGGTCTGAGGTGCTGAAATTCTTTCGTCACGGTATCGGCTTATATCTTGATGGTGTATCGATAGGCTTCGACAAGCATGGTACCCGGGCCAGTGCCCGAGAGCGAACCTGGACACATCCAACGCTGGCTGCTGATACATTCAAAAGCTGCTTTTCATGCAGCTGTAAGGTGAAGTTCGTC
This sequence comes from Perkinsus olseni, assembly GCA_013115135.1. Taxonomy (NCBI): domain Eukaryota; phylum Perkinsozoa; order Perkinsida; family Perkinsidae; genus Perkinsus; species Perkinsus olseni. The sequence continues at coordinate 98,362 of JABANP010000158.1, read as the reverse complement.
GGGATGATTGGATACGGCCAGCAATCAGATATCGTTAAGATCAGGGATAGTTCTGCAGCATCGTATTGCGAAGTGTTGCAGCGGGATGCTATTCCGAGGTTGCAGGAAAGATGCAAGAAGAACCACGATAACCGCAAGGTTATCATCGCGGATAATTTCGCGAGTCAAAGGACAAAATCCTGTATACAGGTTTTGGAGAGGGCAGGATGCAAATATGCTGCATATCCGGTACGCAGCCCTGACATCAACCCAATTGAAAATGCGTTCAGCGCATTGAAAGGCCGCCTTCGTGCCGAAGCGATGGCTAGCCGTCCGTGTACAACCGAAGCCGACTTTATTGATAGAGTCCGCCGTATCTTCCGGTCTATTGATACCAACAGCTTGATAAATACGATGCCGAGAAGACTACAGGCTCTCCTGGCTACTCGTGGCGGCTTAATCGACTACTAGCCTTTGGTAACCCACCCGTTGCAATCTCCGCTCCATCACACATAGCATGTATTTGTCTCTTAGGCTCTTATTCCGCCAGCTCATGTCAAGTCAATAATAGTATTGGTTACGTTCTACGCCCTTGAAGATTATGCGCCTACGACGCAGCTTGTCGGGCAAGCCGATATCCCCAAAGATTGACGTTTATCGTCTTAAAAGGGTGTCATAGCACGAGGTACGTCAGGTCTTCCATCGGATGTGCTGTCCAAACTCTTTCGGCATTTCAGGCCTTTCTCTTCAGTCACTCGTGCTCGTGACCCATCATGTTACTCTATTCCATGAGTGGCGTCCTATCGGCATTATCTCTCGATACAGCGTGAATATAGCTACCCAACTACCATCAATCGCTGTGGATGAGAAGTACTCTGTATGTTTCGAAGAAAAATTGTTGCGTTTTATTTGTTATAGTAATATAGCAGGGCGTCGATGAGAGCCGTGTGATATACGTCCCGAGCGCAGCTCTCTCATCGACTGGAGGGCGGTGTGTTTCATGATCAGCGAATTGTATCAACGCTTCCGCAATACAAGATGGACTTATTCTTCCTTCTTGCTGTTTGCACTCATCGACCCGTGAAGGGATAGTACGCCCAGACCGTTTCGCGCGAATTGATCAATTGATCGATCGAACAACTGAAAATCTGTAGAATATAAAAATATATCTATATAATAATCAGCTGATCATTTGATCAAAAATATCAGATTTTTCCTCGCAATGGAGTATCTCGACATCGAAGCGGTCGCCTCTTCACCGAGTCAGCCGCCAAGCGGCGCTGCGGGGCCGGAAGATACTGCATCCATTGGGGACTTCATAATTCCGGACAGTAGCCAGGTTACCATTTTTGGCACTCAGGCAGTTGGAGAAGGATCACAGGTAGAAGATCTGGGGCACTTCTAGTCGGAAAGCACGCACACGTGCTAGAGACGTACGCATTCTGCGTCGTGTCAGACTCAGCAATACGGTTTATCTGGCTTCAATATCCCCAATGATGCTCCGTTGCGAGCGTCACCAGACTACTCTTGCTTCTATCTAATAACATGGTCTCACCCATGCGATGGCAGTGAATCACTGCTGCGGCCAGAACTGGATTTGACCAAAGCAGACTTCGGCAAGGTCATTCAAGAAGCCTTCAAAGAGCATGACGTGCCCTTACTCTACTTTTGCGTCGCCAGTGAAAAGCATTCCGACTCCAAAACTCACTATCACGCCGCAACCAGGTCTTCTCGTCGGCACCGCTGGAGAAGAATAGCGCGCTGGTTGTTGCGCCACCGTGTTGCCGTGGGCTTCAAAGCCTTCAAATCCTATCTCGCCTCGTATAAATACTGCGTCAAAGAAGATGTTGCTCCCTTCTTGAGCGAGGGTCATCCGCCGTATCCCTCGGAACCTCTACAGCGGGAGCTGCGCATCGTGGACGAGAAACAGGAAGCTGGTGAAGGTTGCAAAATCCGTCGCCTGAGCGATATTGCGGGGTGGGTGGTGAGCAGAAAACTGAAGACGGAGCGGGAGTTTCTGGCTGCGGCCAGCAAAGAAAAAAACCTGAAGAGCTTCATTCTGGATCACCGGGATACACCGGGTACTATGCTCAAGAGGATATGGGGGATGGAGTCTGCGGAGCGTGATCTGATAAGAGCATCCAAATCGCGGATGCAAATTTTGGAGGAGACAGCCGATTCCGATGTATGTGCGTGCAACGGCGTCACCTCCAGTGCTATCGAGACTATTCTGACCAGGAATGAAGTGCCGGTCCACTCATTCGTTCGCGCCATCAGGCGCACGCTCATAAATGGTCGCAGCAGAAACCACAACCTGATGTTGGCGGGGCCCTCAGCCTGTGGCAAAAGCTACTTGATCAAACATATCTCCGTTTTGTTCAAGGCTGTCGGGCTGTCGTCCGGCAGCTATCCGCTGGCTATCCTGGACGAGTGCAAGCCTGAGATATTTGTATTGGACGACTTCAGAGTTTATCAGCAGCAGGCTGGTTTCGCTATATCAGATTGCCTCTGTTTTCTGGAAGGCAAGACTCCGTTCGTGGTGCCTCTCCCTAAGACCTCTAATAGGGCCGACGTACTTTACTATGATGATGCCCCGGTGATTGCAACTGTCCCGGGGCCTTTCAACTGTCGGCATCTATCTCAGGAAGAAAACCGCATGCTAAATGAACGTTTTGCGTGGATAACGTTGAACAATCCTATTCCTATAGATCGCCGAGTAGATTTGCCCCCATGTGGCAGCTGCTTTGCTAAACTAATCCTGTCCTACAATGACTAGCTCGTACTCCGGGTGACGGTCGGGTATTCGCCTGCTCGGTATGCGATATATAAGTTTGTGTATCGGCCTTGATGCTATCGAGTTGAGAGCAATTAACCCGGCGAGCAGGAAGTTGCAGTTCTTTTCCGAAGGCATGTCTTCGACTTCGCAGGCCAGAGCAGCATCCGTGAAGCTGTCTGCTGCAGTTAAACGCAAAAGTAATTGTGAGAAGCGTGGGTAACATTGAGTTGTTGCGGACGAGCCCCCCCCTACCCCCCATCCAATGTTGAGAGCCGATGACCCGGTTGGCCGAACATGGCAGTCTCAAGCAACATTGGACGGGGGGCCGGGGGGAGCAGCGTGCGAGTCAAGTGTTTTGATTTCATCTGCAGCACGCGGTCTGTCGGCAGTTTTGTGCGCAGTCATTCTTTTTTTCTTCAGGACGGGCGATACATGCGGCACCGTACAGCTTCTTCTTGACTGCCGCAGAAAGGCATGATATCACTACACTTCACCGCCTCGGTCACTCTACGCGGGCGATTAGCCAGCTCATCGGGCGGAGCCAGAGTTCGGTGTCGCGGGTTTGTCGAAGTCAGTCTACTCGTCGAGGAGCGCAGAAAGCCAGAGCCCGACAGAACCGTACATTAGGCCGTCCACACATTCTCTCTGAGAGGGAGCGGCGAGCACTGTTGAGATCGTTCAATGCGGCCAAACATCGGCAGCCACATATCACCGCAAAAGCCTTCTACAACTCCAACAATGCCCCGATATCGTACGACACCTTTCTGCGGCTCCTCAGAAGCAGCTCCTGGAAATGCCGGAAGACAGTCCGCCGAGTTTTGCCCAAACACGGCGATAGAGCGGCCCGACTAAAATGGGCACGTGATATTCTGAAGCGGTGCGGCGGGAAGCGGTCTGAGGTGCTGAAATTCTTTCGTCACGGTATCGGCTTATATCTTGATGGTGTATCGATAGGCTTCGACAAGCATGGTACCCGGGCCAGTGCCCGAGAGCGAACCTGGACACATCCAACGCTGGCTGCTGATACATTCAAAAGCTGCTTTTCATGCAGCTGTAAGGTGAAGTTCGTCGGGATGATTGGATACGGCCAGCAATCAGATATCGTTAAGATCAGGGATAGTTCTGCAGCATCGTATTGCGAAGTGTTGCAGCGGGATGCTATTCCGAGGTTGCAGGAAAGATGCAAGAAGAACCACGATAACCGCAAGGTTATCATCGCGGATAATTTCGCGAGTCAAAGGACAAAATCCTGTATACAGGTTTTGGAGAGGGCAGGATGCAAATATGCTGCATATCCGGTACGCAGCCCTGACATCAACCCAATTGAAAATGCGTTCAGCGCATTGAAAGGCCGCCTTCGTGCCGAAGCGATGGCTAGCCGTCCGTGTACAACCGAAGCCGACTTTATTGATAGAGTCCGCCGTATCTTCCGGTCTATTGATACCAACAGCTTGATAAATACGATGCCGAGAAGACTACAGGCTCTCCTGGCTACTCGTGGCGGCTTAATCGACTACTAGCCTTTGGTAACCCACCCGTTGCAATCTCCGCTCCATCACACATAGCATGTATTTGTCTCTTAGGCTCTTATTCCGCCAGCTCATGTCAAGTCAATAATAGTATTGGTTACGTTCTACGCCCTTGAAGATTATGCGCCTACGACGCAGCTTGTCGGGCAAGCCGATATCCCCAAAGATTGACGTTTATCGTCTTAAAAGGGTGTCATAGCACGAGGTACGTCAGGTCTTCCATCGGATGTGCTGTCCAAACTCTTTCGGCATTTCAGGCCTTTCTCTTCAGTCACTCGTGCTCGTGACCCATCATGTTACTCTATTCCATGAGTGGCGTCCTATCGGCATTATCTCTCGATACAGCGTGAATATAGCTACCCAACTACCATCAATCGCTGTGGATGAGAAGTACTCTGTATGTTTCGAAGAAAAATTGTTGCGTTTTATTTGTTATAGTAATATAGCAGGGCGTCGATGAGAGCCGTGTGATATACGTCCCGAGCGCAGCTCTCTCATCGACTGGAGGGCGGTGTGTTTCATGATCAGCGAATTGTATCAACGCTTCCGCAATACAAGATGGACTTATTCTTCCTTCTTGCTGTTTGCACTCATCGACCCGTGAAGGGATAGTACGCCCAGACCGTTTCGCGCGAATTGATCAATTGATCGATCGAACAACTGAAAATCTGTAGAATATAAAAATATATCTATATAATAATCAGCTGATCATTTGATCAAAATATCAGATTTTTCCTCGCAATGGAGTATCTCGACATCGAAGCGGTCGCCTCTTCACCGAGTCAGCCGCCAAGCGGCGCTGCGGGGCCGGAAGATACTGCATCCATTGGGGACTTCATAATTCCGGACAGTAGCCAGGTTACCATTTTTGGCACTCAGGCAGTTGGAGAAGGATCACAGGTAGAAGATCTGGGGCACTTCTAGTCGGAAAGCACGCACACGTGCTAGAGACGTACGCATTCTGCGTCGTGTCAGACTCAGCAATACGGTTTATCTGGCTTCAATATCCCCAATGATGCTCCGTTGCGAGCGTCACCAGACTACTCTTGCTTCTATCTAATAACATGGTCTCACCCATGCGATGGCAGTGAATCACTGCTGCGGCCAGAACTGGATTTGACCAAAGCAGACTTCGGCAAGGTCATTCAAGAAGCCTTCAAAGAGCATGACGTGCCCTTACTCTACTTTTGCGTCGCCAGTGAAAAGCATTCCGACTCCAAAACTCACTATCACGCCGCAACCAGGTCTTCTCGTCGGCACCGCTGGAGAAGAATAGCGCGCTGGTTGTTGCGCCACCGTGTTGCCGTGGGCTTCAAAGCCTTCAAATCCTATCTCGCCTCGTATAAATACTGCGTCAAAGAAGATGTTGCTCCCTTCTTGAGCGAGGGTCATCCGCCGTATCCCTCGGAACCTCTACAGCGGGAGCTGCGCATCGTGGACGAGAAACAGGAAGCTGGTGAAGGTTGCAAAATCCGTCGCCTGAGCGATATTGCGGGGTGGGTGGTGAGCAGAAAACTGAAGACGGAGCGGGAGTTTCTGGCTGCGGCCAGCAAAGAAAAAAACCTGAAGAGCTTCATTCTGGATCACCGGGATACACCGGGTACTATGCTCAAGAGGATATGGGGGATGGAGTCTGCGGAGCGTGATCTGATAAGAGCATCCAAATCGCGGATGCAAATTTTGGAGGAGACAGCCGATTCCGATGTATGTGCGTGCAACGGCGTCACCTCCAGTGCTATCGAGACTATTCTGACCAGGAATGAAGTGCCGGTCCACTCATTCGTTCGCGCCATCAGGCGCACGCTCATAAATGGTCGCAGCAGAAACCACAACCTGATGTTGGCGGGGCCCTCAGCCTGTGGCAAAAGCTACTTGATCAAACATATCTCCGTTTTGTTCAAGGCTGTCGGGCTGTCGTCCGGCAGCTATCCGCTGGCTATCCTGGACGAGTGCAAGCCTGAGATATTTGTATTGGACGACTTCAGAGTTTATCAGCAGCAGGCTGGTTTCGCTATATCAGATTGCCTCTGTTTTCTGGAAGGCAAGACTCCGTTCGTGGTGCCTCTCCCTAAGACCTCTAATAGGGCCGACGTACTTTACTATGATGATGCCCCGGTGATTGCAACTGTCCCGGGGCCTTTCAACTGTCGGCATCTATCTCAGGAAGAAAACCGCATGCTAAATGAACGTTTTGCGTGGATAACGTTGAACAATCCTATTCCTATAGATCGCCGAGTAGATTTGCCCCCATGTGGCAGCTGCTTTGCTAAACTAATCCTGTCCTACAATGACTAGCTCGTACTCCGGGTGACGGTCGGGTATTCGCCTGCTCGGTATGCGATATATAAGTTTGTGTATCGGCCTTGATGCTATCGAGTTGAGAGCAATTAACCCGGCGAGCAGGAAGTTGCAGTTCTTTTCCGAAGGCATGTCTTCGACTTCGCAGGCCAGAGCAGCATCCGTGAAGCTGTCTGCTGCAGTTAAACGCAAAAGTAATTGTGAGAAGCGTGGGTAACATTGAGTTGTTGCGGACGAGCCCCCTCTACCCCCCATCCAATGTTGAGAGCCGATGACCCGGTTGGCCGAACATGGCAGTCTCAAGCAACATTGGACGGGGGGCCGGGGGGAGCAGCGTGCGAGTCAAGTGTTTTGATTTCATCTGGTGTCTGCATTATCAGCTCTATTGTTGCACACGCTCTTGGAAGTGCCAACGCCTTCTACTACAGTTCAAAGTGCTTCTTGACTCAGTGGGGTAAATGCCTTGATCACGAGTGCCGTACTCTTGGTCCCGGTGTTCTTACTATTCAGCCGGGTGCCATGAACGATACCAACTTCAGTGTCGCTGCTGGATGCAAGGCGTCTCCTTTGTTCACACTCTTCGACATGCCCTCCGACAAGTGCACCGATGAGGTCGTTTGGAGGCTTCAGAATGATGATCCTCGGATCGCTACTGGTGTCCACACCATCGGCTTCAAGAATCAGTTCTTGGTTTCCCTCGAGCCCTGGCTTAGCGATAGCTTCGCTGCCTGGGTTGGTAGGATGGAGATGCTTCAGCCCAACACTCCTTATCTCCGGAGTATGAGTGCCAGGGAGAGCAAGTTGGCCATCAAATCCCAATAAGCAAATGGATTTGTATCATCGTATCATCTAGCCGTTATAAATTCGTATTTCATTTGTGTATCCATGGGGCATGGCCTTGCACGTGCCGCCCCATGAGAACCTGTTTCTCAACTATCATGTCACGTTAAGTGGCTCCTGCTCATTTATCTCTCACACACAATAATATCTTAAGCTATTATGAACTACTAGAAGTTGTGTTGTGTTCCCTCGTAGGTGAAGAACATGCTTTTCTCCGGTGGATGCCATCGTGCCTTCTCCGTTAGCAGAGTGATCGCTAATAGGCAGGGTGCAAGTCAGTGGGCTTCAAGTCCTAGTGTGACCGGATGACCATCCGACCGCACTCCTTTGCTCCCTAGCCGACGCCTTTGTGAGGTGAAGTGTGGCCGCAGAACAGCGATCGCCATGTTAATCACAAGATAAACCGTGCTAGGAGAACACGTAGACTCTGTGTTGTGTTACCCGTGCTGCCGCTTCACCACGTGTGCAAATTGCGACTACCGTAACTTTCCCAAATCGGGAGACTTGAAGTTCCACGCAGGTGACCGAGAGCCTGGTACCTTCTCGCCAAACTCGTATTTGTTCTGTTGGCTATGGATAGAAGGTCACTACATCTTATGCTAATGTGCGTTCGAATCACTCGCATTCAACGCTCGACCCAGAGTGGCTCGAAGGATGGCTCAGATTTTCCATCGGATGCTACTACCTTGTATACGAGGCGGGAAGTGGAAAACTGATATGCGTTTCCGATGTCGTCTTGGCTCGGCTGTCGGCTCAAGGAAATGTATGGTCATGGCATTATGGAATGTTCCAAGCCTCTTTAGCGTGCGTATTCCCCTCCCTTATAGAGCACGCTGAAGTTTGCGGCCATAGCCTCAAGACCAGGGTAATCTCTCAGTTCTGAGTACCATTCCACCACAAGCAAGCTCTTTTTTCACCTCGTACATAGACAATGCCTGTGTTCAAGCTGGTGGACTTTAGATAGTTGGGAGTGCATCCCAACGCGGAGCTTGCACGCAAATGGACAAGGCGAGTTGCCTTTGAGTAGATCGAGGTAACACAAAGAGGAGTGAATACAGATGGCCGAGCCGCGATGGGCGTTACTAGCGAACACAGAGCCATGAACAAAAGTATCACAAGGTGTCCCTCTAATGAAGCTCGGTAGGTTTAGCTCGAGTGTATAACTAGCAGTGGCTTGTGATGCATCATTCGGGGTTGAAAGTATGATTCGTGGCTTGTAGGTGTGTACTGGGGTAGCCTGCTTCGTCAACTAGGTTAACTTCTTCATTTCGCATCAGTTATTGCTCATTTCTATTATAATTATGGCCGAAAAGCAGAGTCTCCCAGTCATCCTTTCTATGGGTGCTTATCCGTTCAACTTTCCTCGAGTGGGTTGCTATGATACTGATAATGCTATTATGCACTCCTATCATTCTCATCGGTTTGCTGTTGAATGTGTTGGTTCACCTTCTACAACGATCGCTCTTCAATATGGGTTATCCTTATAACCTCAAGCCAGTGAGGGCTTCTCGCGACGAGTATGCTGTTGTTACCGGCGCGTCGAAGGGCATGGGGCGTCAGTTTGCGATGAAGCTGGCGAAGGCAGGTTGGAGTTTGGTTATTTCTGCTCGTAACGAGAAGTTGTTGAACGAGTTGAAAGATACTTTGGTGAAGACCTACGGCCCTAGTTGCAAGGTTATCGTCGTCGCCTGTGATTTGTCGTGTGATGAAGGTCTTGCCAAGCTCCGTGCTGCCGTTGACGATCTTCCAGTCACCCTCGCTGTTCTAAATGCTGGTGGTATGTATTCATGTGATATCGTCAATCTCGAGCCCGAGAAGTTGGAAGCTCAGATCCGTCTGAATGTCATCCAACAGGTGATGCTCTCACAGTACTTCATGGCCCATCACTTCGTTCCTCGTGGAAAGGGTCGTGTCTGCATCATCAGCTCTATTGTTGCACACGCTCTTGGTAGTGCCAACGCCTTCTACTACAGTTCAAAGTGCTTCTTGACTCAGTGGGGTAAATGCCTTGATCACGAGTGCCGTACTCTTGGTCCCGGTGTTCTCACCATTCAGCCCGGTGCCATGAACGATACCAACTTCAGTGTCGCTGCTGGATGCAAGGCGTCTCCTTTGTTCACACTCTTCGACATGCCCTCCGACAAGTGCACCGATGAGGTCGTTTGGAGGCTTCAGAATGATGATCCTCGGATCGCTACTGGTGTCCACACCATCGGCTTCAAGAATCAGTTCTTGGTTTCCCTCGAGCCCTGGCTTAGCGATAGCTTCGCTGCCTGGGTTGGTAGGATGGAGATGCTTCAGCCCAACACTCCTTATCTCCGGAGTATGAGTGCCAGGGAGAGCAAGTTGGCCATCAAATCCCAATAAGCAACTGGATTTGTACCGTCGTATCATCTAGCCATATTTCATTTGTGTATCCATGGGGCATGGCCTTACACGTGCCGCCTCATGAGAACTTGCTTCTCAACTATCATGTCACGTTGAGTGACGCCCGCCGAATCTCTTAGCTTCCATTCTCCATTATTTCGTACTGTTTCGCGTTCACTCACATATGGAGAAGGACGGGATAAAGCTGTTGGGCGTCGCTTCTCTCGGGTGTGCATTAGCGGGACAAGGGGGAAATACTCACGCAGTTGCTCTCTGCAGTAGCAGAGGGACTGCCAGGCTCAGAGAAAGTCCCTGTTTCCCAGCTTCCAACTGAGTGAGCCAACTTAGGTGCCCTCACGCCTTCGTGTAAAGGTTTCTACGCCGGCCCCTGGGGAGGTTCAACAACGAGCCATACGACGATGAATTAACTGAAGAGTGGATGATAGACCCGGCTATTCTCGGTGTTCTCGGACCTTGGCTACAACGACTCCAAACAACGTCCCTGAGCGCTTGTAACTCGTTGCTGGCTGGTACCTTGTGGTCCCTGTTGTGTGTATCACGTCCACGCCGCGAAGCCGCGAGCCACTTCTGTAAACCACTGCCACTAAGCCACTTCCGCAACCACTAAGTTCGGTTATATCTCCCTGGGCCTTGCTATTCCAATGTTGGCTGATGGAGGGTGGAGATACCACAGAACCAAGTGCGACAAACAACCAAGAATCTACGCTTGTTATGCACAAAGTGCGTGAAGAGAAATACCCAGCGAAGTGACTAACAGCGTATGTCATTCGACTCTTATCTCCAAGACTCCAAGGGCTTCAGGAGCGATGATGTTGCGGAGAGCTAGCCGTGCTCGTCACCGAGAAGTGGACCGCACGGAATGATGCTTCAAGTTAAGGTGCACAGGACACTAGTAGCTGTGGACGGAACAACACCACTGGACGTGAAGAATGTCTCCATCGGACACGAACGTCGTGGATGGACTGAAACACCTTACCGCTCTGGGTTATCGTGATAGAAGCATTCGGATGTGAGGAGGTTGTCCGCCACCGATGAGAAATAAAAAGATTTTGCGGACATGAGCAATGAGCAACGACGATGAGCGTTGCTGAGGCTAGAGAACTCCACAACGTGTCCCTGCTACGTAGCTTTAGCTCCAGCCGCGTTTTTCGTTGCATCTTATAGCGTATCATTAAGTAGAAAATGAGTTTGATATGTGATGAGTCCCATGCTTCAGTATACACTTCATGTCATGTTAGTTATTGCTCGTTTCTATTATAATTATGGCCGAAAAGCAGAGTCTCCCAGTCATCCTTTCTATGGGTGCTTATCCGTTCAACTTCCTCGAGTGGGTTGCTATGATACTGATAATGCTATTATGCACTCCTATCATTCTCATCGGTTTGTTGTTGACCGTGTTGGTTCACCTTCTACAACGACCGCTCTTCAATATGGGTTATCCATATAACCTCAAGGCGGTGAGGGCTTCTCGCGATGAGTATGCCGTTGTTACCGGTGCGTCGAAGGGCATGGGGCGTCAGTTTGCGATGAAGTTGGCGGAGGCAGGTTGGAGTTTGGTTATTTCTGCTCGTAACGAGAAGTTGTTGAACGAGCTGAAAGATATGTTGGTGAAGACCTACGGCCCTAGTTGCAAGGTTATCGTCGTCGCCTGTGATTTGTCGTGTGATGAAGGTCTTGCCAAGCTCCGTGCTGCCGTTGATGATCTTCCAGTCACCCTCGCTGTTCTAAATGCTGGTGGTATGTATTCATGTGATATCGTCAATCTCGAGCCCGAGAAGTTGGAAGCTCAGATCCGTCTGAATGTCATCCAACAGGTGATGCTCTCGCAGTACTTCATGGCCCATCACTTCGTTCCTCGTGGAAAGGGTCGTGTCTGCATCATGAGTTCATTGGCAGCCCATTCGATAGGAAGCGGCAACGCCTTCTACTACAGTTCAAAGTGCTTCCTGACTCAGTGGGGTAAATGCCTTGATCACGAGTGCCGTACTCTTGGTCCCGGTGTTCTCACTATTCAGCCGGGTGCCATGAACGATACCAACTTCAGTGTCGCTGCTGGATGCAAGGCATCGCCTCTGTTCGCTCTTTTCGACATGTCCTCTGAAAAGTGTACTGACGAAGTCGTTTGGAGGATCCAAAATGATGATCCCCGTATCGCTACTGGTGTCCACACCATCGGCTTCAAGAATCAGTTCTTGGTTTCCCTCGAGCCCTGGCTTAGTGATAGCTTTGCTGCCTGGGTTGGTAGGATGGAGATGCTTCAGCCCAACACTCCTTATCTTCTAGGGATGAACGCCAGAGAGAGTAAGCTCGCACTCCATTTTCCATGAGCTACTTTACTTTTCTTTCTAGTCGGCCTGGTTTCGATGGACTTGTCTTTTTGCGACGAGGACACTCATGAAAATAGGTGTCCGAGTCGAGACGGTCCTAACCAGAGTTATATGTCACGTTTAGTGGCCTGCTGAGTGTTGTTTGTGAGTGAGAGAGGAACCGTGCAAAGTGTGGTTCCCCTCCAGCGACGTCTCTCAAGCATTTTTGCCGTCTTTTCCTCTAACCGGTTCTTGTCGAGTTTACGATTCATCGTTTTGTTCAATTAATGGTGGCTGTCACTTCGTCTATGAGGGTCTTGGAGGAAACTGAATGCCCGAGAGCGGTCCCGTCATTTCTTATTTCATCAAAAACTGCGAATTTCGGTGAAAGTATCTTTCTTATCCCGGTGATATTATGCCCATCGAGGGATTTTTACGGATAGTTCTGTCTACGAGGACACAGTTTTCTGTCCCATCGGACCAGCCTCGTACGTTTCTGGCTATATTGTTTACTCACATTGTGTTGTCTCCGGCACACAGTGTTGGACTTCCCGAGGTGTAGAGGGGACCTCATGCAGTACCCACCAGACAGTAGGATAGTTCTGTCTTCATCATATGAAGGAAGAGCCCAGACCGTTGCAAAGCTGGATTGAGAACGACGCTCGTACATTTGATTTCTTTTCTCCGCAAGAGATTCTATCATCGTGGAATGCCGGCGCAAATCCTCAGTCCACAACAAGCACTTCAGCGGTCTTCGTATCGGTTTCGCGTCTTGATCGCTGAGCATTCTTAAGCCGCCCTGAGTTCTTTTATGTTCCAAGATTTCCTGGTGAGTGACCGAGAACCGTGGCCTAGCTTCCGCCGGAAGCCTTCCGGTATTCTAAGTTGTCCCCCTATGTGTTCTAGCTAGTGTTTTGAGGTTTCATTTAAGATGCGCTAGCGTGACTTATACGTTAGCCGGTGTTGAAGTTGAGTTGGTGGTTCATTTCGAACGTTACAGTCCAGTTGATTTGTAAAATGGCTGAAAAGCAAAGTTTGCCAGTGGTCCTTTCTATGGGTGCTTATCCGTTCAACTTCTTTGAGTGGTTGAGTCTCATAGCGATTATGCTTTGTTGCACACCCATCATCTTGACGGGTCTGGCTTTATCTTGGGTCGTCCACAAACTTCAGGGCCCTATCTTCGATATGGGTTATCCTTATAACCTCAAGCCTGTGAGGGCTTCTCGCGACGAGTATGCCGTTGTTACCGGCGCGTCAAAGGGCATGGGGCGTCAGTTTGCGATGAAGTTGGCAAAGGCAGGTTGGAGTTTGGTTATTTCTGCTCGTAACGAGAAGTTGTTGAACGAGTTGAAAGATATGTTGGTGAAGACCTACGGCCCTAGTTGCAAGGTTATCGTCGTCGCTTGTGATTTGTCATGTGATGAAGGTCTTGCCAAGCTCCGTGCTGCCGTTGATGATCTTCCAGTCACCCTCGCTGTTCTAAATGCTGGTGGTATGTATTCATGTGATATCGTCAATCTCGAGCCCGAGAAGTTGGAAGCTCAGATCCGTCTGAATGTCATCCAACAGGTGATGCTCTCGCAGTACTTCATGGCCCATCACTTCGTTCCTCGTGGAAAGGGTCGTGTCTGCATCATGAGTTCATTGGCAGCCCATTCGATAGGAAGCGGCAACGCCTTCTACTACAGTTCAAAGTGCTTCCTGACTCAGTGGGGTAAATGCCTTGATCACGAGTGCCGTACTCTTGGTCCCGGTGTTCTCACTATCCAGCCCGGCGCCATGAACGATACCAACTTCAGTACGGCTGCCGGATGCAAAGCGTCTCCTTGCTTTACTCTCCTTGGCATGCCGTCCGAGAAGTGCACCGATGAAGTCGTTTGGAGGCTTCAAAATGATGACGCTCGCACCGCCACTGGTGTCCACACCATTGGTTTCAAGAATCAGTTGGCTGTCGCCCTCGAGCCGTGGGCTAGTGATAGCCTTGCTGCTTGGCTTGGCAGGATGATGGTATTCCAATCTAACACTCCCTATCTTCGGAATATGAACGCTAGAGAAAGCAAGTTGGCCATTCTTGCTCAGTGAGTTGATTTCGTCTTTCAGAGTCGCTCACTGTACTTCGTTCGCTTCAGTTCGGGCCATCGATTTTCATGAGTTGCGCCCCGTTTATCGGTTATGCGGTTCATTTGTCGAGCCAAGAAGTTCAGCATTACTATTTTGATTTTAATTTTGGGATCCCGTGAATAGGGGGCAAAGAAGAGCGTTAAGATTAAATGGGCGTTGACCGCCGCTTCTCCCTCTGTTCGTGTGTTTCAATGCTCTGTGTAAGCGTGCTGCCGCTGTTGTAAAGGCCAGCGGAATTCTTTAGTACGATTATGGTCGAGGCGTTGTTCCTCGCAATCACGCTGTTTCCTATTCTATTAACGAGTCTGGTATTAAGTTGTTGTTGTCAATAACAACCGTCAGCTCATTAACCCATCACCTTCATCACGACGATACCTCTGCCACGAGAGACTTTAAATGCGCCGTGGGAATGTTTACGAAGCTTTCGACTCTGGAGCATGATGGAGATTCAGGCTTAGAGTCTTCCATTGCCAGCTTCAATCGCAGCTGGACTCCGGCGAGGTCACGCAGCACACTCTCTAGTCGAGTATTTTCGTATCTAGCTTTGCACCGACGAACCGTCGACAGGCTTGAACCGATGAGATCACTCTCCTCAGCATTGCCCAAGACTTCGAACAATTAGGATGGGCTCTTACCTCATGGACCCAAAGGATGAGGCTAACTTGATAACCTCGCCAATAGGCTGAACTCGAGAGGGTCTTACCCGGAATAGCCTTACCGGGAGCGCACAACCGCAGCTGAACATGAACCTTCTTCGAATCTAGTGGAGGAAGCTCAGCAGCAGTCTTCCGAGCCCGCAGGTGATCAGGAGGATAATCTCGCATTAGCTCGCGCACTTTCCGGAGTTGCTCATCCGTCTCCTGATCTGCTACCGTTACCACAACGAGACGGAGGAGAAGGACGTGGAGTCGCTACGACGAGCCACTATATGGTGGGCCATCCGAGAACAGAGTATCATTCTCACGGCGGCCTTCTTGTGTGCTAGCTGAGAGATTCCGGTCTGAGTATCAGCAACCGAAGCACGGTTCGGTCTAGAATCAGGAGCTCTAGGCGGTTGGAACCCAGAGAGGACCTCTATCGAATCGTTTAGCTGGACCAGATTTATTACAAGGCGAAGTCGTAGACACTGTCACAATCGTGTTAGACTCTTCAAGCTGGCCTGAGATGTCAGGGACAGGGAATTACACAACTCCCAGCCTACTAGCGCGAATTGAAGGGGATTACATCAACAGTAGCTCGAATCTCGTTCTATCAACGGAGTAAGGCTTTGCATTTGGCGATAGTTCCACGAAGAGTCGTTCGTGCAGTGCGCGTTCCCTAGCAGAGACCTATCACTCATCACGTGTGACTCACACGGTGTGAGGTACGCTCTCTTCGTTAGAGTAGCGCCCACATCCAATAAAAATACGTGAAACTACTGATGCGTGAACTACGATTAAAGTTATGATACTTGTGATGACCTGGTGGGAGGATGGCGCTAACCTCAACGCCGGTATGAGGCGTTCCAAGCTTTCAGGCAGCGGTCGCATAGCCTCAGGCTCCCTAGCAATCGCGGTCAGATGCGAACACTCGGTGGACGCATGCGTTTGTTTTAGTTGATTTGTATAATGGCTGAGAAGCAACATTTACCAGTTGTCCTTTCTATGGGTGCTTATCCATTCAACTTCTTTGAGTGGCTGAGTCTCATAGCGATTATGCTTTGTTGCACACCCATCATCTTGACGGGTCTGGCTTTATGCTGGGTCGTCCACAAACTTCAGGACCCTATCTTCGAAATGGGTTATCCTTATAACCTCAAGCCAGTGAGGGCTTCTCGCGACGAGTATGCCGTTGTTACCGGCGCGTCGAAGGGCATGGGGCGTCAGTTTGCGATGAAGTTGGCGAAGGCAGGTTGGAGTTTGGTTATTTCTGCTCGCAACGAGAAGTTGTTGAACGAGTTGAAAGATACTTTGGTGAAGACCTACGGCCCTAGTTGCAAGGTTATCGTCGTCGCCTGTGATTTGTCATGTAATGAAGGTCTTGCCAAGCTCCGTGCTGCCGTTGATGATCTTCCAGTCACCCTCGCTGTTCTAAATGCTGGTGGTATGTATTCATGTGATATCGTCAATCTCGAGCCTGAGAAGTTGGAAGCTCAGATCCGTCTGAATGTCATCCAACAGGTGATGCTCTCGCAGTACTTCATGGCCCATCACTTCGTTCCCCGTGGAAAGGGTCGTGTCTGCATCATCAGCTCATTGGCAGCCCATTCGGTAGGAAGCGGCAACGCCTTCTACAACAGTTCAAAGTGCTTCCTAACTCAGTGGGGTAAATGCCTTGATCACGAGTGCCGTACTCTTGGTCCCGGTGTTCTCACCATTCAGCCCGGTGCCATGAACGATACCAACTTCAGTGTCGCTGCTGGATGCAAGGCGTCTCCTTTGTTCACACTCTTCGACATGCCCTCCGACAAGTGCACCGATGAGGTCGTTTGGAGGCTTCAGAATGATGATCCTCGGATCGCTACTGGTGTGCATACCATCGGTTTCAAGAATCAGTTTGTCGCCGCTCTCGAGCCTTGGTTTACTGACAGCGTCGGGGCCTGGCTTGGCCGGATGATAACGTTCCAGCCTAACACTCCATACCTCCGTGGTATGACCGCCAGGGAGAGCAAGTTGGCTATTCATGCTTAGTGACTTGAGCCTTCCCTTGTGTGGCTAAGCTGTCTTTTGCAGTCGTTCAGTTTCGCATTTTTCCGTCGGTATTGCTGTCGTTGTCAATTACCTCATGTCTATCCTTGGGCTTTGGTAGAGGTATCCTGAGATGTCCCGTTCGCGCTAGGCTTCGTGGTCTCTCGCATCGGCTAGCGTATCAGTGGAGAAGAGACGGCGGGACTCTATATTTTGTGCCTTCAGAATTTCGTCCATCCTCAAGACTCGGCGCGCCATCCGAGAACGAGGCTTCATCGCCGCTGTGGGCTGCTTGTGTGCTGGCTGAGAGATTCTGTCTTCAGCTAGCCAGAAGCTCTTGCTGACTAGTACTAGAATGATAACTCTCATCAAGAACAAGTTCTTGAGTTGAGCCTCTTGACTCGAGACACTTGACAATAGGGTTAAGACGAGCGCAGATGCATCCAACAGAACATTTATTGGGATTAGCAACCACGTCTCGTTGTCAATCATGCAGCTCGGCCATTGGAGATGGTCGTGCTAATTATAATGGCCTTAGCGACTACCGCGTAGATTGGCAAGTCTCGTGAGTGAAAACCACTGCATAGCTTACATTGGTTGAGTTGTCTTCATATTTTGCCTTTCGTTCTACCGTGGTCTGACCATCGTGGGGCAAGCTGACTACTGATCACTTAGCTCTGAGCTCGAGTCTCTGGTAGTTGATTTGTATAATGGCTGAGAAGCAACGTTTACCAGTGGTCTTTTCTATGGGTGCTTATCCATTCAACTTCTTTGAGTGGTTGAGTCTCATAGCGATCATGCTTTGTTGCACACCCATCATCTTGGCGGGTCTTGCTTTATGTTGGGTCGTCCACAAACTTCAGGGCCCTATTTTCAATATGGGTTATCCTTATAACCTCAAGCCAGTGAGGGCTTCTCGCGACGAGTATGCTGTTGTTACCGGCGCGTCGAAGGGCATGGGGCGTCAGTTTGCGATGAAGTTGGCGAAGGCAGGTTGGAGTTTGGTTATTTCTGCTCGTAACGAGAAGTTGTTGAACGAGTTGAAAGATACTTTGGTGAAGACCTACGGCCCTAGTTGCAAGGTTATCGTCGTCGCCTGTGATTTGTCATGTGATGAAGGTCTTGCCAAGCTCCGTGCTGCCGTTGATGATCTTCCAGTCACCCTCGCTGTTCTAAATGCTGGTGGTATGTATTCATGTGATATCGTCAATCTCGAGCCCGAGAAGTTGGAAGCTCAGATCCGTCTGAATGTCATCCAACAGGTGATGCTCTCACAGTACTTCATGGCCCATCACTTCGTTCCTCGTGGAAAGGGTCGTGTCTGCATCATGAGTTCATTGGCAGCCCATTCGATAGGAAGCGGCAACGCCTTCTACTACAGTTCAAAGTGCTTCCTGACTCAGTGGGGTAAATGCCTTGATCACGAGTGCCGTACTCTTGGTCCCGGTGTTCTCACTATTCAACCCGGTGCTATGAACGATACCAACTTCAGTACGGCTGCTGGATGCAAAGCATCCACCAGTTTCACACGGTTCAGCATGCCTTCCAATGAATGCACTGACGAGGTCGTCTGGAGGATCCAAAATGATGATCCTCGTATCGCTACGGGTGTTCATACCATCGGTCTCAATAACAAGTTCACTGCCGCCCTGGAGCCATGGTTGTGTGATAGCGTCAACGCCTGGCTTGGTCGGATGGCAATGTTCCAGCCAAGTACTCCTTATCTTCGAAGTATGACCGCCAGAGAAAGCAAGTTGGCTATCCATTCTCAGTGAGTCGACCGTTTTCCCGTTCGGTTTCGACACACTGTGCTCGTTTCGAGTCTGATTCATTCACACGAGCTGCTTTATTTGTATGATGGCCAGCAGTTACTTGTATGCTTTTCGATTGTTCGGCCTATCATTATCCCCACTCGCGGTTAATGACTGCTGCTTCCTGCTCTGTTTGTGCGTGCAACGCTGTGTGCATGCGTGCTACCGTTGTTGATACTATGGGCCAAGTACACCGGAAAAAATTCGAAGTGCTTTCCCTCCCTATCAGCATGTTCTAGGATGCTTGTTGTCAATGATAGTATACGCTTAGCATGGGGGACCAGGTAGTGTGAGGGTCGTCAAATTCCCATCAACTAACCTGTCAGAAAGTCTGGTGGAAATCATGGGTTAGCACGCTACTAACATATTTCTGTCCCGTTTTTCGAGGTTTCAAGTCCGTTAAGATCGTCGCGGTATTGGCGTCATCAGAGGTTCTCGCAGTTCATCGGTTGCAGAGAATTTCCTCAGCAGCATTCGATCGGTGGTTGGAAGATTTTTAGCCCAGTTTTTTGCTTTCGAATGCGCAAGTGGTTCCGCCGCGAGTTCTCTTCTGAGTCACGCAGCACTCGGTGCGTTAGCTCCTCCGATTGCTCTTCGCGACAAGGCGCCCGTCCGCTAGCTCCTAGATTTGCGCACTCCACGCGAGCCAGCATTGATGGGATAGTCAGAGTATCCTGAGCAGTCCCGTTGGCGCTTGATTTAATGACCTCTCGCAACGGTCGGCGTATCAGTGGAGAAAAGATCGGTGGACGATGGGACCCGACTCGCGACGGTTTGAAACCTATCGACCTCGGCAGGCTCAGTCCTGACACAACAGGCGCATCTGCAAACTTCTGGGCAGGCCTCAGAGGTGAATACTTCCCACCGAAGAATCATTGCCTTATGCTTGCGTCAGGTCGTCGTGTCCTGCTGGATGATCGCTGGCATGGTTACATACACCGTGTCACCGCGCTTGGTGACACACCCGCGGACGGAGGATCTCCTGCCCATTCTATCACTATAAGGTGATCACTCCAGCTGCCCTGTACTCGCTGTCCTACAGCCAGCTCATTTCAGATTGGTGTCGCAAGAAGCCCCGATCACCATCGACCCTACGAATGCCGCCAGGCATAACCTCAAGGGCTTCCCCAGTCAGGGCGACCGGCTGGACGCTTCTGATCACGAGTATTGTTATGGTGCGTCCTTCCAAGTCCGAGATGGGCTAACTCTCATGCTCGGTTCATCTTTCAGGGAAGTTCGACATCGTCATCGTGGGTGGCGGAACTGCGGGCTTAGCAGCAGCGACCGCCTTCGCTGACATTGCCAGACCGGATAGCAATTGTCTTCTCCTCGAGGCAAATCCGACGCAGCTCGGAGGCAGAGCGATGCGGAGCGTCGCTATTGATGTAAGGCGGCATCCATATACCCGCGCGGGTTCGAATCGCGGCCGGTGCATTATTGATGCGATCTTTTGTCAGCAAATAAACACCGTGAACACCTGTGCCTGGTTCGCGACCGCATCTCCTGAGACCTCCGAGCTCACGTACTTATTGAATAACAACAGAAAGATCAACAGCAACACGAAGTTTCGCTGGGAGAGTCTCACAGCCGACGACACCGGCTTCTTCTTTGGCACCTCTCCCGTCAGCCGGGACATGGTGGACGCGTGCTTTGCCTTCCATCAAGCGTGCGTGGTCGGAGCTTTCCTCCTTCCTTGTGAGGACGACGCCTTTCTACCTGTGTACGACAAATTCCGTTCTCACTATTTGTCAATGGTGAGAGACGGCACTGTCAAGGAGAAGCAGTTCATAATTTTTGTCACCGAGAAGACGAGCGACGGGACGTCGAAGACTCCCGAGGCCGAGGCCGTGTTGGACTACATGCGTGCCTCAGAGTTCTCGCACACAGGAGCGCCAGACCTCTCTCGAGCTGTGGTCGAATCAGAGTATCTTACTCGTAAGATTATCATGAATATGAAGAACGTGGCCAAGGAAGAAGCGGGTGGCAGCCCGAAAGCTATTGATTTCACCTTTCGGGACATCCTCACGGTAGTGGCTTCCTTGCGGGGCCTTGATCCTGGCCAGCTCGCCACGTTTGTCGCCAAGGGTTTGGATGAGAAGGAGCTCAGCGACGATACCCCGGAGGATCTGGTTGCTACCATCCGGGACTGGGTACAGTTTGCTAAGGATGACAAGAAGGGAAGAGGTCGACCGCGGGAGTACGGCGGTTTCATCTACGACGGCCGGCAGATCGGCTGGGGGCGTGATGATGTCCGAAGTCGTGAACATGGTGAAGAATCACCAGTCCAGGCTAGAGGTCATCTGCGGTGCTCGGGTGAGGAAAATTGATGGTCCCCATGGCGTCAACCAGTGGACCTCTGTGGTGTGGTTCACTCTGCCAGGCCGTGGCACCAACGTCAGGTTTGTACTCTGCAAGAATGTTATCATTTGCTTGCCACTTCCAGTCGTCCAGAGAGCTGACCCGATCTCCGTCCTACCCTCCCCCATGGGCGCTACAGCCCTACAGATATCGGGGATCCCCGACGACGAGCTGACCCGCTTGAGAGAGTCTTTGTCGAGACTCTGGGCTGGCTTTGACGAGCGCTTGGTCTACGCTTTTAAGGTGGCGCCTTGGAACCAAGGAGAGCGCACGCCGTTTCCCGGAAGAATGGAAGTCTCCTGGCTGTGAGAGCTGGGACGATCTGCCGGTCTTCAAGATAGCAAGTACGAGCTGTCTGCGTTTCGTCAATGTGACGAAATATTTCCCACGAGCGTTCCAGTTCAAGGCGATCTTGGTGGCCTGTATCTCCTCTGCGGCCCCTCGCAACCCTCAAGACTGGCATACATTTGTCAAAGTGGCGCTCACGAGTCTGTTCAAGGGGTGCACTACAATCCCTGATCCTTACGGCAAGCATCTTGTCACTGACAACCTCATCCAGACCGCCTTCTGTAAGGTTCTGCCTGGCTTCTCCGAGAATCTGCACAGCCTGGGTAAGCCTCTCGGTTCCTTCAAAGGAGCCCTCAGACTGGCCGGTGAGTACACTAGTATCAAAGCCTTCGGTACCGTCGACGGAGCTTGGCAATCTGGTCGTGAGCATGCTGTCGAGATCATCAAAGAACATGTCGAAGATCAAGCATCACTGGCCGCTGAATCATCGGCAAATGAGACAGAGGCTGATCTCCTCAAAAGTGGTGAAGACGCGAGCTCGCTTGATCAGAGTAGTGTGCCGGCCTCCGCCGGGGACGATGGAAGGGACTCGTGCCTTCCTCGTATCGTCATTCAGCCTACTCTGAGAGACATCGAAAACTTCTCCTACGGCTTTCGCTACGTCAAGAGGGCCCCTGAGTTCGACCTCGTGTGTCCAGCACGCAAGAATGTCCGCCAAGCTCAGCTCGACCGTGAGGTGGTCGAGGCCTGGGTTAAGCGAGTTCAGCCTACCTACCAAGACTTGAACAAATTCATTAATGCGCTCGTCGAGGAGAGCGCTAAGGGACGGAACTCCGACATTTGTGGTCTCGCCGATTTCTACGCTCGAGCGGTTCTGAAGTCGCGGCAGACGATCGTTCAGCCGTGGGAGCTGAGTGACTATCCAGATCCTGGCACTTTGAAGGCCAAGCGATTGAAGATCGAGCCCGACGATGAGGTCGATCAACGGGCGAGGTCTAGCAGATCGGCTGATGGCATTGAGGCCGCGGCTGAGGGAGGGTTCAGATACTTCGTCCATTGGGAGGGCGAGAAATGGTATCTTCCTCTTCGGGCGAGCGAAGAGCAGTGTGTGGCTGACGGCAGGAGATGGTCTACTCTGATGGAAGGGAATTGTAGCCACGGTCACATCAAGAGAGCTCTGGCAACATGGAGATGATAATTACGTAATCAATCACATTTGTGACGCATTTGTATACTGACGATTCTTTTCTAACGCTGTTGTTGAGTTCTTCCGAGTGATGCGTTCGTTGGCCGCTAACAACCAGAAGATATCGAACGATTGTTGAACAACACGGTGCCGTCGATGGATATCGCATTCGCACGGCTGCACAGCTGCTGTTCAACTTGTTCAGCGAAAGTTATGTGGTGTCAATTGCTTCAACATGAAACGGTTTCATCGAAAACACGTTGAGGGGTTTCATTGAAACCCCTCAAAGTAGCCTTCAGTAGTCGTCCATCATGGCCAGTGCCGCTAACTATGTTAACTCAACATCAAACAAAGAGGCAGTTGCAGTGAGGATTCAATCAACGCAGAAATAATGTCACCACCGCCATAATGATACACGCCAGCGATACATACGGGCTGAGCCGCTCTCCTATCACTGCGAATCGACCGAAGAAGCCTGAAGAAAACAGTGTTGGCGCTGGCCGGAAAGGGTTACCAATCCTCACCTACGAAACCGGGCTTGTGATTATCAATGAAAGATGGGAACCTGGGCTTCAGGAGAGTGCATGTGCAGATGGTGAGAAGAATCACAGTGAGTAGGGACTGGAAGTTGAACAACGCGCTCATTGCTTTGTCTTGGGAACGGAGAAAAAACTGAAAGGTCGGCTGGAATTGAAGAGCTGATGAACGAAAGACGGAAGGAGCTCACAATGAGACACGTCCTTGCTTAGTGTGTTGAAAAAATGTTGCTACTGATTGATGAGAATCAGTTGGATTTTTTTCCAGTCATACAATGGCAACGCCTGGGACCTCGTAAAAATGACACCCCAGAGGTAACTAGTGAACCAGAGCTGCGTGTATGCATTCTGCTGGTAGGTTCTGATGACGATCGGGTGCGGCACCGGAAGGATTCCGACCATCGTCGTGTCCTTCAGAAGCTCCAATACGCCGTTCTGGTCAGTCACACCTTCGGACTCACATTCAGAGACGATCTGCAGAGAATAATGGACTTCTGCAATATGATCAGAAAAAGGGCCGACCTTGGGATACAGAGCGTTGAAGAGGCGATCAATAGTTTCCATTTTTTGCATCAGTTTGTTCTTCCACTCTTCCAGCCACGCCTCCGTTGGAGCCCACTTCTGTTCGGCAGCAGAAGGGTCACCTGAAGAGCTTCGTTTCAGCATGCCGGTGGCTGCGATCAAACCCATACCGCTGGCACCGGCCGCCTGGTGCATCAGAGCCGTCTGTTTCTTCACTCGTTCTTCCGGGCTACCAACAGCCCTACCAAACTCGTCAAATTCATTCACTGGGTGTTCACCTGAGACGACAGCAGATCAACTTCCGAGTGCGAATGATGAGCCACACCGGTCTCCTGCGAAGCCTGCTCCTGTCCTGATGTCCCATGATCGCCATCCACTGAGGATTCTGCTGCAGTGGACGGCACCGTGGATACTGAAGGGCTCGGCTTCGGCAACTAAAAAGAATCTTCCGCCACGCCGGAAAGCCCGGATGCCGGTCGGCCACCTTCAACTGCTTCAGCGAGTCAAAAACCTCCTTATGGCGGAGGATCGAGTAGACTAGCTGATGATTCCCTTCGTATTGGTATTGTATCTGTCATCAGCATCAGCGGCCCCATCGGGTACGTTTTACCTACCACGTTATTGAGGCTTTCGATGATGAAAAACACGGCGTTGTGATTGAGGGGTCCCTTGAAGAGCCAGTGGGGTTTTGAGAAGCGCTTCCAGTAGGTCGAGGATCTTTATACACGACTCCAGACAGAAACTCCTTACATATGCTGATCTAAAGGGAGACCAGAGAATCGAACCAACGACCTCGGGGTTGAAGGAGGGAACGACTATCCACTCCACCGTATTTCCCGCGTATTCGCAGCATGTCGGACTGTACAGCCTACATATTGCAGAGAGAAGTGAGCATCATGTCTATCAGACTCTCGGCCCCTGTTGTTGGTGACTTGGCAGTGGCAGCGACAAACAACGCATCAGACACCACTCGATAGATGCTCAGCGTCATCAGATCGGCCAGGGTGCCAGTGAACTGACTCCGAAACACACTCGACTCCTACGCAGTCGGAGGAGGGAACCCACCACTGGGACGTCCTGAATTCGTCTGCCTTTGAATGGTGCATTAAGGGCCACTGCAAAGTCACGATCTGAGAGGACACCATGCTGGTCGATTCAGAAAATCCGTTCAGCCAGCGTACCGCTGCTGAGCACAAGTAAGATAAAACTGCACATGTGGAGGAGGCCGATCTTCGCCTGGGAGTTCCGCGATGAAACTAGGAGGTCCAAAAGAGGGTGGAGAATCTGAGGACACACGTAGGCGGAGCATAGGGTGGCCACGCGGCATAGCCTGGTGACACGCTAACGGTATCGAGGGAGTGGTACTAGGTATATCAAAACTCATTTACGCGAGTGGCTAGTGCGATGCTAGTCGGAAGAGTTGACAGGCAGGCCCCAAGACTGCCGAGGCCAGAGGCAGGATGATCGCTACTACATCCTCCGTGTGGCGACTACAGAGCCTCTTCCGAAAGGCCGGGTTGATGGTAATCAAATGCCATAGCAATATAAGAGACTCCTGGAAGAACGGTACCTGCGGGACCAGCAGCAGTTGTGGGCGTGAGAGGTGCGGAAGGACTTTACCGGCTTCCGGCTGCTGGGGAGGTAAGTCTGCTTGGCGTCATCGACCGTCGCCACGATTCGAACCAAACCATCAGCCTGAACGTGACGAAAAATGCAAGCAGCAGGGATCGAACCCGGGACCTATCTTACCATAAAATCGAGTTCGGTGGGCTTATCAACTCCCTTAGCCATTATCCTGTAGACGTTGCGTGGTTTGGAGGCATCGCCGTCCGATCCAGTTGGAGGGAAAGCGCAAGAGGAGAACCCTAAAGGCGCTGTGTGCCAAGAAACGTAGCAAAAAAGCATGATCAGAAATTTTCCACCGGTCTGATAGTATTTCTCCATAGTTCGACGACGAATTACATACCATACCGATGCGAGGTGAATACCATCGTCATCGGGAGTGAAATGGGACCTTTTACTACTCCTCCGGGCAGCAGCCTCCTCCGTATTAGAGTCCTCCTTCTCAGAGTTGTTGCTCGCCTCCTCTGGGCCAGTCCCAGTCCGATGTGATTTTACCATCTCCGAGCCGGCAGTCTCCGCAGAGGGATTGAAGTCTAATACGGCACACAACACCTGCACAGGAAAATCGACAGCGCCAGGGTTCGAACCCAGGGTCTCCACCTGCGAGGAAAGGTCCACCAGTGCCTCTTGACTCCCGCTAGAAAATGCCGAACCGTAAGGCAAGCCCTACACAAAAGCAGCTCATCATCACTAGGCATTCGGAGAACCACTATTACATAGCCCTTCGGGTCGTAGGCCACCACAGTACTCATGAGACTACAGAAGAGGTTGGCGGTGTACGGCAGGTCCCCACTGCAAAAGGTGAGCAGGACTCTAGAGGGGTCCGAGGAGTAGGAGGATATTGGCTGAGGGACAAGGAGGCTCTACGACTGCTGATGCTGCTGTCCCCACAGTAACTGTGTTCCGACGGCTATAGTTGCACGCGACTCAAATACGCAATCGCTCGGATCAAATTTTATGCTACCAGCGAAGATATAATAGATTCTAGTACCTCAGCGTTCTGTCGGTATGTCATTCAAACAACGATGCACAGGAATTTCCAATAACAACATATTTTACTAATAATCACTCGAGAAGGATTCCCGGGATGCATGGCTCGCATCCAAAATCCTCCCGTTGGCGCAGAAGGGATAGGTCTCAACCGCATCAAGGCGCACCGGGATGAACAACAACGACAACGACAAGGCTCAAGGAGCCAGGGGCCACTACTACCTGGAAGAGGGGTTCGCTGAGTAGGGTAAGAAGGCACTTGAGTACTTCACAGCGTGCACTCAATACTTCATCTGACAGGTGTGGCGGTGATGATGAGCATACTGTGTTATGGAGCAGCAGCAGCCTACTGTTCTGAGCCACTGGTAGCTTCTCGGCCGTCCCAACCCCTCCCTTCCAAACAAATCCAGACTCCACTCTGTGAGTTGGCAAGGGCAAGGATGCACCTACAGGAACATGCCTGGCTTAATAGAACCAAATGTGCGGTGATCGCAAACGAAGAAATCCATCTCAATAAAAGGGCCTTGAAGCGGGTCTTGCGAGCTGGGAACGACCGCTATTTCCAACTACCTTAAGGATCGACTATCAGTCATCCGAACCGCGTCTACCCACACAGCCGCGAGTACCACAAGTTAACTACCTTGAGGAGTGAGCACGGTGAAGTCCTTAAGGAACAACAGCCACTGCAAGGCCCGGAGTATCCTGTACATGAGTGGAGCGGTGGCTAGGTCCGCCTCGTCCTCCACACTGCTGCCCTCACTGGCGCCATCATCATTCACCTCCTCTGACAAGTATCAAGATCAACACGATGCTTTGAAGACGCCATTACCCTCGTCTTTTCCATTAGTGCTTCGCTCCGTCGGTGGAGGGGCTGGTTCCACCACCACCGAGTCCCCACAGTCTCTCACCACCAACCTACTACAGCGCTTCACAATGAGGCAAGCAGAAGGGCCTCCTACCCTCCGGCATGCCACAGCAAGGTCAAGGTGCCCTCAGCGTCAACATCCTCGAGTAAAAATGGAGCAATCCGCGTGAGCAGGCGGACACACTGCAGAGCCTCGGTTCGCTGCCCCAACGTCAGCTCACGGCTACCCCCTCCTGAATGGTCTAAGTGACTATACAATTGTACCGACTGAAACGATGCTCTTACCTTCAGCCTGTTGGTGTTCGGCAAGACCTGTCGAGCAGACCTACCAGAGGGGCACTACTACCACTACTAGCAATGCTACTGCTCCTACCTCCTCAACCTTGCCAACTATCTTCCGCAGTAAGAACTGCATATTATAAGGCCTCTCGTCTCGAAGATTCCTCACCCACTCTGGTGTGATGATCTCGAAGACCTCCTCGACGCTTAGCGGAGTATCTTAACAGACAACACCACTGTAGGGAGAATCGAATGAGATTCGAGGCCGATTCTGCCTGTAAATTGCAAGATCGAATCGCAGCTCGCTATATATGATCTGGTGGAAAGTTGATATTCCTTTACATATACAGTCTGTAACGGAGAAGAGGAACTTGTAAAATTAAGGCCACAGCGCAGGCCATAACTGAGCTTGCTCGAGCTGAGATTCTACGATACATTCTACGCGAATGCCTTTCGAGACGGTGGCTGGGTGAGTCGGGTGAAACGCTACGCGACACCCCTACGCCGGTGAGTGTCACTACTGGCAGCGCCTCGAGGCGAAACACACTGTGAACCCCTTCTAAACATGAACGATAACAAAGATCCTCCTGCCGGCATGCCGGGGATTCCATCCTCAGTGAAATAAACTCGCTTATAACAGTTTCTCCCGAACGACCGAGTTCGAAAACAGAGAAATAATGAGACAAAGCCCCCTATTACCAAATATTGTATTCCAAAACTCCTCCTTCAGAGGTGCCGCCTCAGTGTCCACTGCCAAGTCACATTGCCCTAGAGCTCATCCAGATAGTCAGATAACACAGCTCGACTCTCTGAGTTACCCATACTCGATATAAAACCCACTAGTGAAAGATACCAATGCGCACAGCGAAGATTTTCCTGACCAACTTGAACCAAAGACCTTATCGTCGCGTAAGAAACCAGAAGGAACGTCTCTAGCCACCAGCAAGGGTTGACTATATCCGATACTGCTCGACAAACTCCTGTTCCATCTCCTGGAGTCCCTCGGTGCCCTACAACGAGAGTGATGAGGAAAAGATGTGCATTAGTGATAATACTACAGTCACTACTACTATTCAGTCAGTAAGCGCTTACATACATCAGGGGACGTGTGCGACCTCGAATAACAGTGAATTTATGTCACTACGCTCAGTGCATAGGATCCTTACGAGCGCCCTTCCATACACCACTACTACTACCCCTACTACCTGAGCGCAGATGACGAGTGAATGGAGAGGGCCACCAAGCCTGTCCGCTGCCTCATCAGAGGCCACATCCTCAGCTCGGCCAAAGACGATGGATTGGTCCTTGCAACCAACGCGGGCTACTCCCTGAGAAAATTTCGGAGTGAAGTCCTTCGCGGAGAGGTTCTGCTACTACCACGACCAGGGAATCCTTCCCGACAATCCCCGGGTTGCCCCGATTCTCATCGATCTCCATCAGCTGCTGCAGTGCGGTTTGAACCGACATGAACCTGTACAGCCTCAATTGTTGTTGTTATACTAGTTCAAAGAGGACGAGGCTCTTTCTGACACCTCTAGCGGTGCGATTGCTGCTCGACCTTACCTCGGGGGTTCGTAGATGTCGTTGCCCTTCATGAGATTAACTATGCTCTGCTCCTTTACTTTGATGTCCAAAAGGCACAAGGTATGCAGTCCCCGCTTAGCGTTGTCTGCTATCTTATCGAAGTAGCTGTCGGGCTTCCAAGAATCATCCCAAAAGCAAATCGACACAGTCTCTCCGAAACGATACCTGCCAGGATAGTTAGTAAGCCATCAAAGGGCGGTGTAGTCAGGAGAGCGCGAAATGCGACTGCAAAACTACAGGCAACTCGAACCTCGTTTCTTGGACGATCTTCACCTAGCAGTGCATTTCTGGTGTATCCAAGTTCAAATTCAGACACCCTTATCAGACCACGTGTGAACGGTGACGCCAACAAGGTTTGTGCCGCCGACTGCCTAGCGCCATTTTTCCCGGAGCGCCTTCTGCCCGTGACAGTTGAATTCAGTCTCTAATATTCTTGGCAGACGTCTTACGCAAGTCAGGACGACAGACTCCGACTGGCCCGCACCAGACCCCACAGTATTACAAATGTAGTCCACAGCAGGCAATAGCGTTCATGATACTAGCGTTGTGAACAACTGATACCTGATAAATTGCACTGGAGTACCACAACACCGGTAAATCGCAAGCGACATCACCTCGATGTTCTTGGCCTTGGCCCGCAAGAACAGGTCCGTATGAGTGGTGGCGCAGAGTGCATCACCAACAACACAGAAGCATACGTTCTTCTCAGTAGCCTATGAAAAGCCAGCTTCGACCTCGGATATGGTCGCTCCCGTAGCACCCTGTCCAGCATCTCTTCGCAGCCACCCTCTACTAGATGCCTATCAGCCTCGATGAACGGCACTTCAATACCGTACCTACCAACTCCACTAAACCACGGTCCGAATATCGCAAGCTCATTACGCCTTCCTCAGGTCATCAGGCTTCTGGCCGACCAAGACGCTGGTGTAGCTCTCGAGGTAAACATAATCAGCCTCGCGTAATGCATCCAGCCCTGAGGGATGCTACCCTGGCAAGATACGAATGAAGCTGGTACTACCCTTCAAGGTGATGTCCTTCGGGTCACCAAGCCCTAGACCGATGAATGTCAACTTCCCCATGATAATGTCGAATGAGGTTGAGCAGTATTTGCGCAAAAATATTAATCGATTACATGGGCGCGCGCGATTGCAGAATGATCAATTTGTATACCAATTTTAGGATTGAACAGCGGGATGCAGCTTCTCTGGAGGGGTGGCTTTAGGATTTAGGGTCACGGAGTAGGCATGACGGATATCAGTAATGTGCTGAGCAACGTGAAATTGGCGGTGGTGACGGATCGGTCTTTGAAGGGCTTTGGCCACGTCACGTGCCATCAAGAAGCCTGATGGGTCACTCACACCGTGCGAGCGAGTATCTTACAAACTCTACCATTCGGCGAAGAGCTTCTCATGATTCAATTCGCACACTAGACCGCTTTGTGTCATACCAACTCAACTGCAACTCACGTCTGGTTGTAAGCCCCTACGAATAGAGAGCACGGAGCGCATATT
This sequence comes from Perkinsus olseni, assembly GCA_013115135.1. Classification (NCBI taxonomy): domain Eukaryota; phylum Perkinsozoa; order Perkinsida; family Perkinsidae; genus Perkinsus; species Perkinsus olseni. Next base: position 67,906 of record JABANP010000158.1, on the reverse strand, counting down.
GAACTCAGTTAGTTCCGCAGGTTGTCTTCAATGCTATCGGTACCATCTGCCATTGTCTGCTGTTCTCTCTGCAGCGGCCTCTACGTCGGTCTACTGTACATCTGGCCCTTACTAGGTGTCCACTCCGACGTCCTTAACCCCAAAACTCGAGATCGCACCGATGTCATCAAATTGCGATCAATATCCGTTATAATCGCTTCCATGCCATCAGCTACCTCATCGTCCACTGTGCTACTGGTCACCGGGTCGAGTCCTTGGAGATCTTCGCGCACCTCTCAACTTCTCTATACTCGGCCGCAGTGGGCCTGACTTTGACACTGACTCTCATGATGGGCCCTCTTCTCTATGGTGAAAGTGCAATGAATGGTCTCAACAAGTGGCAGATCCTCCGGGCGCTCCTCATCGCCCCAGTGACCGAAGAGTTTGTTTTCCGCGGTTGTTGTGATGCTCTACTCCGCGAAGCTTCCGTATCATTCGCATGGCGGCTAGCCCTCTGCGGTCCAGTATTCTTCACTCTTGCTCATGTCCACCATTATACCAAAGAAATACTCGTCGATCCAGTACGAGGTGTCATCTCGGCGTGCCTCACTATGAGCTATACTGGTGTATTCGGTGCATTCTGCACGGCTCTCTTAGAGGCCACCGGCAGCCTGGCGGGTCCGATCGCCTCTCATATGGTCTGTAATTACACAGGCCTTCCCTGATTTCGATTTCCGGTCGGATGATGGCCGGAGGGCGGCGGCATATATCGCAGGAGTGTTACTTTTTCTCACTGAGTGTGTATACTTCGGTCTGTTACATTATGCTCAGAGTGTTGCGTGCCAGTACGGTCGGTGTATACTTCGCAGCCACTCGTGGAAGGCTTCTTCTCTGGTCCCATCGGTCCACGACCACTAAGGGTTAACTCGTAGGAACGGTCACAACACGGTGATCGTGTCCGTACTGCTTGTAGTACTCGAAGTTACCGCAGTTTCTCTCAGTAGGGCTATGGGTACTACTACAGCGGTGCTACTGCTGCTCTCTAAATGGTGTGGTACCACCACCCTAGTCTACACAGTGACAGGTGCGCGGACGAACTTAGCTGGTCTGTCGTCCCTCATCAGTCCTCTCATCGATGAGAGTTGATGGGGCTTGCTGATGTGCTCTTTGTGAATACCTCGACGAGGTTAGCACCCATCGAGGCGTGATGGGCTTGATGATAAAAAACCCATGGGCGATTTCAGTTGGCAACTCCGTCGTTTATTTCTCGTTAAGCCTTCACGTTGCTTTGCTCGCTCCGGCTCACTAGATGAAATAAACTCGCGTTCGCATCAAGAAACTTCATTAGAATATGGTGGCACCAAATTACACTCGCTTTTATCGACTTCGTAATCTGTAACTCTCGGTCTCTTCTCGAATGGACTGTGGCCTGCAGTATCCACACTAGACGAGGTCACTGCCGTTGCTTCTCCTGGTGATGAGGGGTCTTCGTTCAAAAGGTGGCGGAACAAGCCGGTCCGACTGCTCTCGGTTAGGGACCACCTGAGAGAGACGACTCAAAGTGGCGAATTCTCAGCTCTGGTTGGATTGTCAACAGTCTTAAAAGTCCACCCGGGGAGAGATGATTCCCTGATGAAACCGATGTACTGGGAGAGGGGGCTTTGGTATCGATCGCCTGGCTTCGAGACTCTTCGCCGAAAATAAAGTTACGAGTGAAATCTTCTTGAGTATAGGAGACGAGAAGCATGCCCTTCCGACGTACAGGAGGACCTTAGCCGCCAGGTCACCAACAGTCCACCCTTTCAGCTCCACAGCAGCGGCTACTCGACTCAACTCCGCGACTCTTGAATCATCATAGGGGAAGTAGCTGATGTCACGCCCGGCAGTTGAGCACGCCAGCCACTGAAAAAACGAAGCCACTCCGTTCGGTTCTTTCCCAATGAAAGGAGCCATCCACTAGGCCTACGAATGTCGAGTCAACAGGTTTGACCAGTGCTGACTGTTTCCTACGAACCAACGCAAAGGAAGAAAGAGGGAAGAGGGAGCGCAACTGAAATCATCACAGACATCCTAGCAACCTCCCGGAAACTGCTGGGAATTGTTCCAGGCGCTGACGCTACCGATTCCTAGTCCACATTAAAGCTGCACTATCGGCAAGCCAATACGACAGAGTCACCTCAACGACAACATTGGTGTGACTAGACCCACTCGTCCGCGGTACCCAACCGACCTGCAAGATACTCTTCAATTGGGGGTCACCGCCGAACACCCCACAACCCCAGTTCCCTGTAGCGAAGGCCACACCATCAGGCAAGCCGGGAGCCGTCAAGGCGATATGGCACTTGTTCAACTCTCGCAGTACGTGCCTGATGGGGACCTAAGATGCGCCTAGGACCGCTCGACTTGCCTCGGGGCGTACTGGGTCGCTTGGTGTGCTGAATGCTGACCAAAGTGGAGGGCGTCCATAACGATCACCCAGCTGGGCTGCTGAGGTTCGACACCTTCTACGTAGCCGCTACATTCAAAGGAAGACCCGTAACCAACGTAATCCGTGAACCTAGGGAGACTGACCGTTGAGAATTTGCAAGAGAGCAAGATTCTCGACTACTGTATTGCCCCATGAATGTACATAGCCTCATAGTCAGCCAGTGGATCGACAGCTCCCACTAGGGTTGACAGAAGCAGCTCGGGGCAGATCATGAACCTGAACCCCCTTTTAACAAGTAGAACTGTGCGTGTGAGTTTTCAGTCCAACGCCGAAAACCGGCCCAGTCGGACTGGCACCGATGTACCAAAAGTTTCAAAATTTTATATAAAGTTTTTGAAGCCGAACTGTATCAACACTGACCGGATCTCCTCTTGCACGCAGCCGCTCGAGAGCACCCCACCGCCGACTCTGCAGTTGGCGAAGTCCGCTTGCAGCAGGCCAACTGCGTCCTCGATCCGCTCACCATCACCGTGGACCTGGACATGCAAACTCGCCCGGAAACGCTAGCGGATCGATGACCTCTAGCTTGGACATCGGCACGTCTCGTGTACTCCACCATTCCCCCATACGTCTGAGGGGGACCACGGCTGTACAGCCCCCTGAGTGCAGCGGCCCTCACCCGTGGGTGCCTCGAACCCGCGTGATGGTGATGCGCCGGTCATCCGAGGTACCCGTCGCACCGCACTGGCGATTGAAGTACAGGACAATGCAGCGGAGCTTGGCCACTTGATTGTGGCGATCGTGGTAAAACTTGGCGAAGTTGAACCGCACGGACGGCCTGCCACGACCACTACACCCGTCGTCCGACCAGTACCTACACGAGAGGCTGTCATGACAGTAGTCTGAGAACAGCAATCGCCCTACATTGGGACACCGAAGAAGGCCAATGACAACAGTGCTGATGCCTGATAGGGCGTGAAGGAAACCGAATGCTCTTCTCCACCGCCACGCCGTTTCCGTAGTAGTCCAACTGTCTGGCAACAACGAAGACAATCCCATCGCTCATACCACCGAACTCAGGTGTTTAGCAGACCTCCACTCGGGTGAAAGAGCGCATGGGAGGCCAGCACACCAAGGATTGACGTATAAGAAGCCACTTGTCGGTTAAGTACAATCCTCGAAGCTACCGAGACTCAGCGAAGATCCACCGAAGACTCTCTGATTCTTCATAACATGATGCTGATTGACCGCTAATGCACGCTCCCCCTCACTTTGATTCCCATCACAGCCTCGACCTCGATGACCCGTCGTGCCATCTCGGGAACAGCAGTGCCGAGGAAAGCAGCTCTCTCCTTCACTGGAAGTTTCCACAGCATCCTCGGCAAGTCCTTGTAAAACCTGCGGGTCAACCGCTTCTCAAAGACCGACAGTCTTCCACCACGCCACCTGGCTGCTCGGTCCCTTCGAGTGTACACCTCCGCGATCCGCTCAAGGACATCCTGACCAGTGGTGACACCCTGTGCCCAATAGAAACATTCTTAGTTTCTTAAATTGACTCTCACCGCTAAAATGCGTCTCTAAAATCAATTCTGAGGTTAAAAATCAACTGATTGAACACTCCCTACAGTCGGAACAAAAACTAATGGACGGCGGAGCGAAGCGAGACGCATATTAGAGCTCAACCCGAAGGCAAAACGAACGACCGAAATTCACTGTAGCACTGCGAGCATCGAACCCAAGCGGTTCTTCCAGCTTAGCGATAGGCTAGAGACCAGACGGGTGTGCTCGGGGCAGTACCCGCAACTGGTCAGGGGTGGTGCCTTGTTGTGAGCACACAGGCTTTAGTATCTCCTCAAAGACTGACCAATCACTAGAAGTAGTAGGCAAGTAGAGGTACCTTACACACAGAGGAGTCCACTTGCTAGGCTTTGACAGCAGCCTACTCGGAATAGGGCAGGCGCGCCATTATTGCCAACACCGTTCAAGTCTCGTCAATCGATGCTTTTGACTTGTGCTCGGATCTACCTCGGTTCCTTTGGTAAGGCAATCAACTGTCTCCCTCTCAGGGAAGAATGGCGCCACTGAGTCCCACCCGTCGGAACTAGGACAACCCAACACCCAGCCGATGGTCCTACTGCGTAAAGAAGATTGCCAGAAGACAGAACTGGTTGGGCAGTATAATCCGTAACCAGCAAGCCTTGAACAGGCCATAAAAAGTAGTCCACAAGAAACGGATGATTATGGTTCATAATAATAAGGCATTCCCTCTCCGGCGCCTCCGATGCACGCTATATATGAGGAGCTTCTGTTGCGGCAAACGTCAGCCTTGGTGTAGATCGCTTGGAAGCCACGGACAGCAGGAGCTCATCACCGCCCAGATGTCGCGCAGGCACTGAGAACGAGCGATGACGGGCACGAACGGCAGACGCTATCACGCTCACTTTTCCTCTTCCAGTGTCCCAAAGGCATCCCCCAAACGTTACGGCAGTCCTCCGCTTCCCTCACTCTCTGGCACATCATGTGCGCTGCTACTTCACTGCGAAGGAAACTAACCCGATCCTCACCGCCGGAATGGGGCTCCTGGATGGCTCTAGAGGCCAACGTATGCTTTGAATAAGAACACATTCCGGCCGACCATTCGCAGATCTCGCTTGATACGCAGGTGTCCCGATCCGTCAAACCAAGGCAATAGGAGCACCTATTCTCATAGTACTGCCAATCTAGCTCATTCAGCATCGGCCACAGCGACGGCCTGTCGATTGACTGGTAGGCATGGCACTCAGCCTCGTAGCTCAGCTCACAGCCCAACCCTTCAACCCATATGCAGCCGTCACTAGAGCGGATCTCCGCCGGCTGCGCCTCGACCGATAGTGTCGGGAGAAATACAAAAAGGATGGACGTTGTTTGCAGCATTTTGAATGACTATAACCAAACTTGAGGACCGAGCAGGGTCATGATAATATCCCGCAAGACGTTAAGCGCCGAGAAAAATCACACCAATTTTCCCGTTGACAGAATGATGGTACTCTCCCGTGTAAATTAATACTAAGAAGACGTCCCTTTGGCTAACTGAGGACCTCAGTCTCGAGTGGATGAGGCACAGATTTGACAAGTTGGGATCTTTCGAGTTTCGAACTTACCGGGAACTTACAGCCCGGAGCTTTTTTTTCAGAACTTTCGAGTACTTTTCGCCGGAAAATAGAGTTTTTTTCGAACGAATAATATCTAGGAAGCAGTAGTTTTCCGATAAGGAGTCAATGGCTGGTGCAGCAAAGGGGGGCCCGAACCCAACACTGCGACGAGAGTAGTGAAACAAATATCGCAGTCACGCTGGTAAACACACAAGCTGAGCAAACGGTGACGCTTGGTACTTAGCATCAGTCTCCTTATCCCGCAGAGACATGCCGGAGCCCAGAGTGAAGATGCCAGGGGCGAAGGGGAAGAGGGAGAGGGTGAACGGCAGGGAGCTAAATGCTTGTATCGTCTGAAGAGACGCAGTGCTCAGCCTAGCGTCGGGTGGTGATGATAGCATTCTCTCCTGATGCTGGCCCAACGGAAGACGACAGTATTATGTCAATGGCGATTCGTCGTCAAGGGAAAAAGCGACAATCGAAAAACGCAACTGTGACGATCATTCTGCCGAATACTCATGGGTAAATTCAGAGCCAGATACGTTTTCCGGACGTCGGTCCCCATTCAACTCGACCACGAGACTCTACCCCTAAGGTCTGCTCCGTAGCTCCGGCTATCTGTACTTCTCCCAGAGCATCAACATCGTAGTGAATAGCCACAGCGACATCCCTCTCAGAATTGTTAACAACTTCCACTTGGATCGAAAAGGGCTTCTCTACAGTAGCCGCGAGGACTCCTTCGGGCAGGCCACTGACGTTCGACGAGACTGCGGCATCATAGCTCGATGCTTGCTGAACAAAACGAGCTGATGATTCATTAGTAATGAGCATCTCGGTGATCAGCCGAGCTCAAGGCGAATGATAGTGACGAGTAAATGAACATTTTCGAAAAGAAAACCAGTGACAACGACTTGAAGAAAAAAATCAGTGACAGCAATTTGAACAAGAAAATCAGCGACAGCAATTTCGAGAAGGAAATTGCCCCTCAAAGGTTCTTTCAAGCGACTCATTAACGTTCATGCGTGAAGATCCATCCCACTCTACCCTGCCGTGTTTATACACTCACCAGTCGTAGATCGAGGTCCTGCTGTTGCAGAGGCCGCACATCCAGCTGCTGCTGCACGCCGAGTAACGAGTCAGACGCACTGCCCAGCTGTGGACATCGCCATTGATACTTGAACACGCCATAGGATGCCAACTGTCGTACCTAGATTTGTCCAAGTTGTGGTATGACTGGACTTCGAAACGCGACCTACATAGTTAATATCAACACTACTTCCGCGAGGACTAAGCTGGAATACGTACTCGGCCGCATTGGCCTCCTTCGGTGCCAACACGTGAGTACTCCCTGAGAAAGGCCAGAGGCGGCAGTCCCGTTCCATCAAAAAGCGGATTCCCTCTGATCACTAGCTCGCTAGCACAGTAGGGATCCCATTTCCCTTTGTCCACAACAACAAGGCAGCGGAATATGAACAGGTCTGACCCCAAAAGGAGGAGAGTTTCGCTATGCGGACCAATCCATCAGAATCACCAGCATGGAGAGCTTCGATTCGACATTCCTCGGGGAGCGTCTTGCGGGTTCCCATTCCCTCAAGAGGTTGCGATTTTTGGCTCAGAATCGCGACAAGGGCGAACTCACAGTGTGGATACCCGGTGACATTCCCTATTTGAAAAATCCTAATTTCGGGAAATTCCGCACAGCTAGTCATCAATTCAACCCAGAAGAGCGGGTATGAGACATCACTAATTTTTCAGTTGCAATAAGTAATCGATCAGAAGAGAATCGGAAATGATTTCGAGCTGCGGCCTCAACCGCATCGCCCCCTTGCCCTCCCAGAGCTGCCCAATGGAGCTGCCAACTTACTCGTTTCACCAACAGGCTGACTGAGGAAGCCTGGGATGGGTTCGACCTCCGCATCAAAGATCGCTATATTCGCAGTAGGATGAGTGTTAGTCACAGTGACGTTACACAAAAGTCGCGTCTGAGACAAGCTTCAACCTAAGATACGCTTCGGTCGTCCGTGAGCTTACGTCCAGTTGAACCACTTCATGGTGAACAGCCAGAGGGGCGACAACAGGGAACTTGTAGCTCCTTTTAAAGTACAGCGTCTCTCCGTCAGGGGACAGAGTGTATCTAAAATGGTAAATAATCGAGGCGGAGCGAAGCACGGCAGAGGCTCAACACGGCTCACGTTATCTGCACTTGTAGTATGTGTATCGAAGGGACAGAGAGGGACTGAGGGAGAGAAGTCGAGGGAAGGCCAATCTAGACATCCAGCGCTTACGAACTTTCCTCTGGTCGTGACCACTTGCTCGACAGGGCACTCTTTCGCGAGGACGCGGAGGGGATGGTCGGTGGTGTCGACTAGACTGACAGATTCCTCACCCACCGCCGGGCACGATAGATTGACCTGTGAAGTGCATGCTTCAACCTAAGATACTTGCGGTTTCCTGCGGCTTGCCCTAAGAGTGACATTATAGAGTGTGCTTATGTTCGGACTGTCAACGGCGACTGTTATGTATCCTTGAAAGGCTTCACCCACGAAGCATGTCACTGAGAAAAGATACTCCCATCGAAGGTGGAAGATACCCCACCCATCTCGCACGGACAAGAAATGAGAGCGTGAGCCTGGCTGGAAGCGGAGGAAGCACGACACGGGGAAAATACTAACTCATACAACGCGACGAAACGTTCAACGTAAGATAAGCCCCCGCTCTTTTCTGGGGAAGAATTCCAAGCACGATACCACTCAGGTTCGATCCCCGGTGCGGATAGAATAATCTCAGAATACACAAAGACAGTGGCACTATCCCAAGCAATTTCTATTGAAGATCCCTCAGTTCTTTCTAAACTTACACTAGTTTGGGGCACTCTCGACGAGGAACTCACAACGCAGGCGTTAAGACTACTACCTCACTTCTCGGGGTAACTTGAGCGATGCACCTTCCAATCTCCTCGAAGATTCCACACCCAGAAGCGGGTTATGGCAGTCCTAAAGCACACCAGATATCTTAGGTTGAAGCATGTAAGATACGAATCATGCCTGTATGATGGGGTGAACAGGCAGAGCCTGGTGCATCTGACTGACCCGCATAACCTTCACGTCGATCGGGTCCCGACTCGGCATCACCCTTGGGTAAAAAACAAAGCTGCAACCCGACTGCTTTACGTCCTTCAATAACAGTCCGAAAAAATGAAGGTTCCACTGGTTCGAAAAGTCTCCGCCACGGCGACCCGCTTCCTGGAAGGCCTCAGCCCAGCGTCCAATAGGACGAATTTCCGAGGCAGTAACAAATGTGGCCACATATAGAACCTGCTGAGGCCCGCTAGACAGACTTCTCAGATTTGTTGTACAAATTTTGTACTGCTCGAAGCTACGGAGTCCGCAGAGTTTGCCGAAAAGAGGATCATATTTCTTGTCGAAGACCATGATGACCCAACTCAAGGAAGCTCGATGTCAACTCAAAAACACTCAAAGACGACTGCCATGATAATAGAGTTGCCATCCGACAAAATGGGTTTACATATCAAATTTTACATTACACCAGAAAATAGACAAGAAAGGGAAGAAGGACCTCACTTGAACTCAAGTAGGCGCCACTGTCGTAGCGGTAGAGGGTCCACTCAACTGTGACGTATTGCTGCTCACAGCAGGCACAGTGATCAGCTGAACGCCCTTAGTTGTGGAAAATGTGGTATTAGTGTCGACACCATCAGGCAAGGAGGTAGTTAATCCCTCTAAGATGGTCGTCGTTGAGGTTTCACTCAACGTAAGGCAGTAGACTTCGGAGCTGGAGCGATTCCTGCATTGCTCCGCTCTGTCAGTGATGGGCTGCAGAGGTTCGCAGCAGTCCTGCATGACCTTCCAGATGTCCCGTATGCACTGAAGGGACAACAACAAATCGGAGAGGAGAAGAAACGCCCCTTCCTTATCGCGATCCACGAGCTTGAAGCGACGCTCATAGGCCTACAAGTGCCTACGGACCAGCCCGACGTGAGCGGCCACAAAAGCACCGAAGTCTCGCGATAATGATCACCGTCCCGACACCTATTCAAGGCTCCAGCCTAGGCCCATCTGAAATCGTACAAAGTCTCTCCGAAACGAACACCGAAAGGGGCGCTGAGAATAGTTCTCCGAGCTTCTCAGAGTAAGTTAGGTGAAGTCCCAATTTGCACAACGCCATTATAAGTTCTCGCTCTATCATACCCCAAAATCAACCTACCATCTTATCGGACGACCAAAGGCACGACTGCGTCTGCAAGCAGATATCTTCCTCCTTAATCCTGCTACACACGGCATGGGACTGTATCTCATTATAGATAAGGCTCGGATGGTACTCCTCGCTGGTCAAAGACACCCCCTGAAGATCCTTCTTAGGGTACATACACCCAGCGCCATCCCAAGCGCACTCTTCCATGGACGCGCACGCTTCCTCAGACTCGAACCACCAACAGGTGCGGCAGAGAGTCTCGTAGTAGGTCAGGTCCACTGTGTTGAGCAGAGTGGCGTCAACCTGCGCCAAGTAGGAAGAGCATTCACCGCCGTAGCCCAACTCGCAGCCCAGGCCTTCGATCCAAATGCAACCGTCGATAGACGATTCCACATTCCTCGCCACAACCCCAACCATCAAAAACGAAAATACGATATCGAAAAATAGCAGTGCATAAAACGTGGACATAACGACAGCAATGAGATCTGAGAGAATCTTAGGTTGACCCTAGTCCATGACAGAATGTGACGCACTGTAACGCAACCGATGAGTCCCCTCAAGACCAAGTGGAAACAAACAACAGAACTCCCAAGACGTAAGTTCGCCGCTCTCCAACTCCCTCCAGATCTCACACGAACCCGAACCCTTCATGCGCCTCGTTAACAGCCTGAAAGCCACACCATGCCGACCACCACTGTCAGCCGACCACCCAACCTACCAAAACAAGCTTAGCCTTGAGAGTTTCCCGATCGCCATAGTTGGGCAGGTCCAGCTGGTTCATACAGGTGTGGGCTGTCGGCAGCCGATCCGCGCCGTACCTACAGGATGACAACTCAGAGATACCGCTGATGCTGGTACGATCGTCGGCCTCCTACGCTCGATGCACTGACATCTTCTGAGGGCCCCTCATACCCTGGAGGGCCTTGAAGCCCTCCAGCGGCACCTGACTGCTGCCGGTGACCTGAATAGGGCGTGGAGGGATGGGCGAGGACAGGGGAGAGCGGCTTACGAATTGAAGGAACATCGCCAACTGCTGCTGATTGAATTCTTCTACGACCGACCAGAACCATACCTAACAAAAAAAAACTCGCTGGTGGTCGCGAGACTCCGTTGCTTCACACGCCCCAGAAGAGTGTAAACCATCGACCACAACGACAACAAACACAGTGGGACACACAGCGAAATTTTAAAGTTCCCCAAGAAAACTCGATCCCCTAGCCGGAGGTCGAAGGCTCCGACTTTTCTACTGCCGAATCCTGTAAGTGCAGCCCGAAGAGAATGCCCTTCCTCACGCTCCCTTATATTTGCACATCGAAGAACAAATTCGAAGGTCGGAGCAGAGCACCGAGTCCAGCTCCAGAGTCGTCCAGGTGAACCAGCAGTATCCTTCCTCCCCCGTTCAACCAGCCACCTACAATCTGGTCCGAGTCCTTAGTGTAGTTGACATAGATGGTGTTCTTCCTCCAATCCTCAACATCAATCGTCGGCAGCCCGGAGATGAGCAGCTCCAGCTCTCTATCATCGAACATTCTCCCAAGGAGATCACTCGGTATCTTACACGAACCATCACTAGCAATACAAGAAGCAATAAAGCAGCTACCAGTTCGTTAAAGCCCTTGAGGAAAGCGTTCAGCTGTGGTCGCACAGCCTGGGTCATTTTATGCTGGCAAACCAGATGGACATACTCCCTCTTGTTCTCCTCTGTAACTCTTATGTTCGACCCGTTTTCTTTTCAACTCCACCGATCGGACTCTGGGAAGCAGCATCAAGCAGCACCGGATGAGTTTCCAAAACCCCACCTGCCGAAGTCGTCCAAATCTGTGGTGAAGTTCATATCAGCAGCCACTGCTGCTCCTTCGGGCGAATTGAGATCAGTATCTGTGAGAAACACACAAGTCCCACACGAGCCCGTAGCAAACATTAAAGCTAGTCTCGTAGACAGAAATCATGATGCAATAACAGGCTGTGAATTTGAGAAGCTGTAAAGACCTTATAGATGTAGAAACTAATAGGGCGACTTCTCCGGAGTCGGAACGCACGACGGGAATCAACGGACGAAGGTCACTTCCACCTCCTAGCATGCTAGGAGTAAATCACTTTACAGTACCATTCCACGCAGAATTGATCAGAGAAAAATAAGAGAGCACCACAAGGGAGGCTGAGGATGAGCCAAACACTGGAACTCTGATGAGATTCGCGGAGGCCTTTCTGAGCGCTCTAGTGCTTCCTTCGAACCGTCAAGCTTGGGGGAGTATCCAAGGTTGACGATGGAAAGAAAAGATATTTCCAGTCACACGAAATCTTACCGAGTATCCAAAGCATTTGTCTGTAAAAATCAGGATCTTCCGACTCCATATCGTGCCATGATACCTACGCACGAAAAACTGCATAAAATCGTGAGCGGAGCGAAGCGCCTCTCCCTCACCGGCTTGCCAAGCATATGCTTGTAGAAGCTCCTCGTGAAGTAGCAGTCCAGCCTCTGGTTGTCGTAGATGGCCTTCCCGATGAATCGACCGCAGAACTCGAAAAATGCAAGATGATCCGGATTAGCATAGGACATGCTGTTCGGATGGAAAGTAGAGCAATTTCCACCTGAAATAGCGGGAGAACAGCTCCTACCAGGGATCGAACCTGCGAGGTATATCCGAGAGCCTCCAACAGATGCACACCGGCTTTCTCAGCATCAGCGGAATTACTGCCGATGCAATCGGACATAAGTCTTCGAATTATTGCTCCGACAGCAGGACACTAGGACATGAACACTCCCACCAGCCAAGCATCGACGTCCGCTCGCCCAGTCCCCCCTTACCAGCTGTACTGAAGAGTGCGTAATTTGGATTGAAGATCTCCCTTGACAGGATGCCGAACCATTCTCTGACGACACCTCCAGCATCAACTGCCTCCTCGCCCAGAGAACACTATCGACAGCTTGCCGCGCATCTGATGAAAAATATCTTTTTCCACCAAAAATTTCCCAAAAAATTGCGGAAAATTTCACCCAGTCCTCTCCTACCTCCTCGGCGGTGCGCGGTCGTAGCTGGTGGAAGCTGTCCATGAACACATGGTCCCTTCGGATGTTCAGCCTGATGGGCCGCATCCCCACCCGTGGACCTGCACAACACAACTCCCACTACCCGACCAACCCTTGCCAATACCCCTATACCCCGGTTATTCATCTCCCAGTGGAAGAAGGCACGCTTGTTGTCAAAGTCCACTACATGAGGGGCGATACCTGCCCAGCATACAGCAGCGTCGCCTACGGTCCTCCCGTCCTCACAGCACTTACGAATGATACTCATGAGCATTCGAGTAAGACTGTCTGTGGGGCGTTTGATACAGGCATTGACAGGCTTCTTGTGTTTCTCAAGGAAGGACACTAATTTTCTCATGTCCCGGTCGTAAGGCGATAGAGCACCATCATCCGACAGAGCCGATAATGATACACTGCTGGCGCTTCCTGACACAATGACGGCAAAAATCCATAGCGTTAAGCTCGCCAATACCAACTTTTTCGCAAATCCCAGAGTGTAAACGCTATCCTTACTCGCCGTTGCTCGGCTACTCGTCGGTAAGGCCGAGGAATCTCCCATTGGGGTGGACGCATCAGCCTCGCTACTCGAAGACGACGACGACGCTACTGAATAATGCCTCTGGCTGCCATTTTGAGAATCTATCCACACATAGTTCAAATCGATCGCCAGGGCGAGCGCTACTGTTATCACCTCCTTTCTGACTGCCGAAGGCAACCATGAAGGCCTCTAGAAGGCCCATGATTCGATGCAGCCTTGTCGGTATTCGACGATTGGCGGCGTCCTCCGGGCCTTGGGCTTCTTCCTCCTCCTCGGGTGCTGGGGCCTCCTCTAAGGGAGTTCTGACACAGGCAGGCACATGTGATATCCCTATACACGAAAGTGGCCGGATAATCGACAATAACAAATCGAAGCGTATCTTTTATTGTGCCAATGACACTAATCAACCTCTATGCTGCCCGCCAATCTCACCGTTCCTCATCCCCTTCAACCACACTCGAGGTCGACGATGATGGTACAACTGCAGTATCAGCGGCCTCCCGGGCCCTCAACTCCTCCAGCTGCCTCTGACCCTCAGTCTGGCGGATATCAATCTCATCATAAGGCAAGAGGGCCTCGTCCAGGGCCTTCCACAGATCCATCAGACCAGGGTTCGAGGTCGAGCCGGAAAGATACCTACCTCACGGGAACCGTCACTGCGCCACGAAATTCCCAACTTACTCAGCTAGAGTATTCCGGTAAGCTGTATCGAACTCGTCCTCCGGCAAGTCGCGGCACTTGTTCCGGGCAACCTGCTTGTATGCCCCGACGAAACGCATAAGCCTCTGCCCGGCCCGCAGCAATCTCTCGTTAGCCTCCTGAGTAAACGACACTTGGTACCAACTATTAATTACATGGAAGTTACGTTTGGAGTGGTAGGCGGAACGACAGGAAGCTCATCCCTTCAATATAGCCTTTCTCACCTCAGAGTCGGTCGGTTCCTTCAACATTCCAACGATACCTTCGGCAAGTCGGCCAAGTTCCTCCGCCAGGGCCGCTCTGAGTTGACGCCCGTGGGAATCTGATAGATCAAAATTCGGCCGGGCCTGCATCATCATCACAGTGACACTCACCACTCTCGGCAAGAGCCACCACTAGAGCGATGCCTTTATGAAGCACTCGTTCCATGGCGAAGGGGTTCACCTGTTGATACATAGGAATGTCAGGCGTGGGAATCGAACCCGGGACCTTACCAAGCTGATATCCCCACTAATCTCGTAGCGAGGATCCATTCTCCCGGCGTGCGTTCGACGCTGTAAAAGATCACCCGAAGCCGGGCCAAAGACGTACTCCATCAGCCTCTTGGCAGCGTCCGCCGATATATGCTGCATCAGCACACGCGAACGCTGGAGGGACTTCTCAGCCTGAGGTATCGGGTTCGATCCCCAGCGAAGGCATTTTTCCTACCCTTTGTCTTTGCTTTGCCGCCAGTTGTTCTGCAGACTGGACCGCTCCAGTAGACGACCTCGGAGCAGCATCAGGCGACCTCGAGGACTCCTCGGGCGCCACAGCAACTAACAACAGTAGTGGACACCCCCCTCCCCTCTTAGCTCCCTACCTGGTTTCGGTCGGTGTGGTACGATTAACTTCGACAAGAGCAGTATGAGGTTGCCGAAGGTCACCGCAGAGGCATCCAGAAGCGGTGATGAGATGATGTCCATCAGCACCTCTATTCCTGTTGGGGCCTTGCCTGCCGCCGCCACCGAGGCTGAGTGGACCTAGCCAGCACGGCCCTCCGACCAATCAAGACAGCCGGGCACCCACGGGATGAATCAGCCACTCCCTCGAGCTTGGCACCCAGGTGAGGATGAACTCCACTGCCACCAACAACCGTGATGCCATCGTAGCCCGTACCTTGGCCGGGTCGTCGCCACTGGGGACCTGCAGCAAGCTGAGCAGCAGCGGGTGGACATCATTATTACCTCTAGCTTAGCGAAGGGAGGGGTATCAGGCTCGCCCAGCAACCTCGTGCACGGCATCTCCATCTCCGGGCGATTCTCATCTGTTCAGACAAGTCCTGTGAACTCTACAGCCCTCTGCGGAAGTTCCAACCACATGCCTTACTAACGCCTGAGCCGACCCTCCGCGAGACATATCACAAAGCGCGCGTGCAATCAATAGTAGTAGCGCGTTCTACGACAGTGACAGGAAGTAGAACCCCGAGTACCACACCCTCACTCGACTACCGCCAGCTCACCTATCCGCACACTATCCGCCCCTCGAAGCAGTTCCAGTAGCATCCTCATGGCCGCGGTGTACAGCCGCAGCCTCAGGGCTCTATGCAAGCACAGATGGTGCCTGACCAACGGCATGGACGGCATTCTGGCGCGAGGCAAGCTTACGTTATTTCGTCCAACTTCGCCTTCAACCCCGGCAGCAGGTAGCGCATCCACAACAGACGCAGTAGTGCATCCACAAACTCCAACGGCATCGGCGAAGGGACTTCAAATTGGTCACAGAGATGACACCTAAACCGCGCAGCCTGAACGACCAAGCATCGGTCAACCGCCAGCAGCTCACTTCCTGTCGCTGATCGCCGTATGCTCCTCCCGAGCTCCTCCACGCTCCCTAGACGATCCCATCTGGACTCCTCCCCAGGAGAGAGTTCCTCGGGAGGACGCTGCCAGCTCAGAGCCACGACCCGGTGGCAGGGAGGCGTCCATCAGCCGGCTCCCATCGACCCAATGCCGCCCTCCGCCCGTGGCCTCCGAGCGCTGGAGGACGTCGAACAGTAGATTAACCAAGGCCCTGCTCTGGCCTGTCCCACCCCCAGCAGCTGCGGGGCCGCCGCGGTTGGCGAAGTGTGAGGTGAGATCAAGTAGATCTGCGACGTCCCCTGCTGGTAATGTGAGCATCTGCCCCGGTTCCGCCCCAGGGCCAGCAGCAGTACCAATGTCGGCGCCTTGCCACCCGCTCCCGAGACGTATGCGTATCCTATTAGGATCCGGCGCCGCCCGGGCACCCGACTGGGGAGGGGCGCCACCGCCGCGACGAGCACCACCACCTGACCAGACTTGAACTTAGGCATCAAGTCACTAGCCGCCACAGATTATTATTTTCTCGATTTTCCCGAAAATTTTGGGTTCTTTCTCGAATTTTTTGGGTAAAAATGTGTCCGCCTGGTCCTTTGCCAAAGAGCTGGTGTGCTCGCAAGGGCGACGGAGGCCGCAGACCGTCGGTGCCGATCGCGATGAGTGGGACATGCCTACCTCTTCCCGCAGCCGCTCCCAAGTCCGGCGAAGCGCATAGCTCCTGCTCGGTCTCGTAATGCCCTAGCCTCGGCTCGAACCTCCGCGGGTAAGGTCTCCAAGAATTGAGGCGCTGCAGTCATGAGTATCTCCTCCCTCAGCTGCGGGTCCGTCAGCGTAGCCAAGAAGGTCGCATTGTCCATACCCTAAGGCAGTGCAGCCCTCCAACCAATCACCAAACCCAGCCGGTCCCTACCTCTTCTAGCGCAGGCTCTCCTGCCTCCCCCTCCTGTTGCTGTTGCTGCTCCCCTTCAGGAGCCCTACTGGTGCGACCAGCCGCACTCGAATGCTGCTGCTGCAGTCTTCTCAGCGTGGCGTTATCGATCTGTGCCACATGTTCCCGTATAATGTCTTCGTGCATGTCCTGTGGTAGGGCCTCCAACACCGAGGCGTCGATACCCGTAGCATCCAGTAAGGCTGACGGCGCCACATTCAATCGGAGCCGCTGCGGCAGTCAAGGCCGGTATCTCTACCGCCGGTGGCAGATCAACCTCCCCAGCCTCTTCTTCTCCCCTCCACCTGCTGCTGCTGCTGGTCGTCGCTAGGTTCTGCTTCGCCCGCTACTTCCTCGGTCTCCATCGGAACAGCAGTATCCCCGTCCACGACAGACTCCCCCTCAGGAGCAACTGCCTCCTCTGGGACTTCTTCACCGTCACCACCACCAACCTCATCAGCCTCATCCATGATCACCTCCTCCGTGGAACCCTCCTCTTCCTCCCGAGGTTCCTCTGTGGCCGTTGTCGTCGTCGTGACGGCAGGCGGGGCGACCTCCTCGCTGGTCATGTGCTCCACTGCATCCGGCACGCCCTGCACAGTGTCGTCTATGTCAGGTTGGGCAGGGGGCAGCACGCCCGGATGACCGGTTCGAGACGACCCTCCAGCAGGGGGCGGCTGGAGCTGCCCGACGCTGGTGCCGGTGTGTGAGCGGGCTATGAGGGGATGCTCTCCCGGAGCTTGGACGTCGAAAGACCACAGAGGTTCGATCCCATCAAACGACATCCTCCTATTTCTCCGCAACCTCTGATTGTTATTGTGGCTCATCTCCCTCACAGCCGAGTCGAAAATACTAAAGACTCGCCGGGAATTGCCGCCGCCGCCGCTGCCTGCCTGGCCTCCCCCCGGGGCCCCTGCGGAGACCCACCGGACTTCTCTACCACCGCCCATAACTCCCCGCATGCTCCTAGGGCCCTCCTCTGAGGTGTCTAGGCTGGAGCAAGTCCGCCTCCTCCTCATCATCGTCATCACTACCACCGATGTGGAAGAAAGAATCTGAGAGGATGACTCTACCCCAAGGCACCCGGTATCATCAGGCTCACCGTCCTCGATCTCATCACCACCCATCATGTCAGCTAAGGCATCCTCAAAGTCCATGTCCTAACACAAACACACTGACCGCTCCCACCACCGCATAAAACTACTACAATCACTACTACTATTCAGTCAGTAAGCATCCATCGGAGGACGTGCCCGCCTCGAATAACAGTGAACTTATGTCATTGCGCTCAGTTCACAGCGTCCTCATGAGCGCGCTTCCATACACCACCACCACTACTACCCCTATTTCGTCCAAGTCGACGTCGGGCATGTCGTCAAGAGCATTGTCCTCAGCCATGAACTCAGCCGCCTCGAACAGTTCCTCGTCCTCCTCATCCTCATCATCGCCACTAGGCTGTTCTGATGACTCTATCCCCGCCATAGCAGCATCCTCACCACTCGAGCTATCCTCAGTGGGCAAACCATCACCTACCACCACGCCATTCCAAGAGAAGCTACTGGACCGTACCTTACCTCCCTGCGGGACAGCAGCAGCCGTCAGTGGTGCCACGTCCATGGCATCATCCACGCTCGATCGATCAGCCTCCTCTTCATCTAGCTGGCTGTCGGATCCGGCGCCCGGGCCCCCATCAGGCTCGTCACCATCATCAACCTCCTCCACAATTTCAACGTGGATCTCCTGCGGCTGCTCCTGCTGCGGATCCGACGCCACAGCCGCACCGCCATCCCGTATAATTTCGTGGCGCGGTGACGATTGACCGGAAGAGTCTCCAACAGAATCAGCCCGGGCAACATCACTCGACCGCCTCCCTCTTGGCAGAACATTGGCGCTCTCAGGGAACTCCGGACATCTCGTCAGCGGAACCAGCGGTTCCAACATACTCTAACAAAAATGCCAAAAACTACAGCGGAGCGAAGCACGCCGACGCACACTACCTCTGCCACGAAAGGGCTATAAGGCTGATCCAACTGCAGGGAGCTGAGGGCGTCTCCCAGCCAGGCCTTGGCCTCCCGGACCCTCTCCGTTTGGTAGGCCGCGACGTCGGATGCGCCCGGGAGCTGGGGACGCCCGTCCAAGACGAAGTGCTCTTCACCGTCCTGTCCTCTACACTTCGTCAATTGCATGCTATATCTAGAAACACACAAACAATCCACAAAAAACAGGCGGAGCGAAGCGGATATTCCTACATCAAGTAAGCCCGAGCCATGAGCCTCGCCGCCTCTGCCGCACCCTCCGAAGGGACCGTACCATCCCCCTCGCCACTCGGCTTCAGTGGATGCTGCCTCTGTGGAATGCTAGCATCAACCTTGGGTACGCCCTTCTCTCCGACGCCCTCGAAGGCATCCGACAGGCTCTAAGCAACACCAACAGTTCTACAGGGCAATTACACCTAAGGCGTCCCTACCTTCCACAGCACGTCCGAGATCTGCCGAACAACCCCTTCAGTGCGGCCAGAGTTCAGGACAGCAACGAAGAGCCACTCCTGGGCCAACGCCCCTGCCCACAGACTAGCTTGGCTGTGCGCAGCATGATCTCCCACTACCGCGGAGAGGGCGTAAAGGCCATCACCTACACCGACGATCACTCTCATCGTCCATCACCGTCAATTCCGTCCGCAAGGAGACGCCTACGAGGTCCCACCTATGAAGTCCAGGAGGCAGCTGCCGGTGTTCTGAGCCATCCAAGTGAAGCAGTCAGTGTCCATCCAGGGCCTGTCGACCCTCCCCTTCTAAGAACCTCTCCGGTATCGCCGGGTCGAACATCAGTTCGGGCAGGACGTGCTTCACCTCAAGCGTTTGACATAATTTCTAAAAAACAAGCAAGCTCATAAGATTCCTGCTACACGCACGGACAAGAGTCTTCACTCCAACCCAAATAGTAAGTGTCGTTGAAAACACCCTCATGTCCCCGGCATATCAAAATCTCGTGAGAAAGCCGACAGAGAAATTCCCGCGCGCCACAAAACCTTACACTGAGGAGGAAGAGCATCTGCTCAGCTCCATTGGCCAGTTTCGCTTCGCCGGATGCAGCATAGGCGATCTCCTCATTGGCTTGGTAATGCGCAGCACTTGTCGTCATCGCTGGACCAATCCCACGTCCAACCATGCAAACGCCTAACATCACCGTCACGCGCCACGAAATTAGTTTACCGGTACTTACGGAGGGCCACTAGGATAGTCGACACTGTCTTTGCCAAGTGGTGTGGAATGACCATCTTCGATGGTTCCGAAGAGGTGTCGCTCGTAGGGCGGTCACCCTAACGGAAGGAGGGGTAAGGGGACATCTCAAGTCAGGCACAGTACGTTGGTCCTCCGATCAGTCCTCACCAAGGCTTCGGCCTCTTCAACTACCTCGTCGCGAAGCGCGATCCATCCGTCA
Source organism: Perkinsus olseni (assembly GCA_013115135.1). Lineage (NCBI taxonomy): Eukaryota > Perkinsozoa > Perkinsida > Perkinsidae > Perkinsus > Perkinsus olseni. Next base: position 47,684 of record JABANP010000158.1, on the reverse strand, counting down.
TCTGACAAGGTCCCGGGTTCGATCCCCGCACCATGCATTTTCTCCTACTAAAATGACAGTATTTGGTGTACTTCCTCAAAGCCTTCTTTATGATACTGCCAACATCGCGGCCAATGCAGGTTGGGGAGCCAGCTTCTCGGCCATGGCCTCTACGATATCTCGCGTCTTGGCCCAGGGCCGACCATCGGATACTCGGACATGATCGTTATGAGTAGCAAGATACCGCAAAACAATAGGTTTCGCCTCGGCCTAATAGGAAGCGTATCTTCTAATTCTTTACTGTGAGTAACGCTGGTCCTACCTCCACAATGTAGTCGTCGTCTCGGCAAATGTTCAGCATCACCGTTTTGAGGTGGGCCAACATACCAGGGTAACTGAGAACCACCGTAAAATGCCGTAAAAGAGAAAAAAAACTTGCCAAGAAGTTATCCAAAATCAGAAAATTCCCCCGAAAAGTCCCCAAAAATCCGAAAATTCCGTCTAAAAGTTCCCTGAAAATTAAAGAATTCTACAGAAAAGTGCCCAAAATTACGAAAATTCCGCCGAAAAGTTGCCAAAAAATAACTTAAGACTGACAAAGGCTCCGTAAAGCCAGCAGATCCATCATGGTACACTGAACTCATAAGATTCTTCCATCTTCAACTTCAGTCCCCCTACCTTGAGATTTGCGGTAAGGTGAGCAACACCCACAGCCCTCCACTGTTAAGGACCTCTGTGGCACACTCATAGTATCTAGTCGTCTCCGCCAAGCACATGAGGAGGGCCTGGCTCTGCATAGGGTCCATCAACGGCTTCCTCTCAGCAACTCTGACCAAGGCCTTGGTCAATGATAACATCGTATCACGACCATTGGGCAGTCCAACCAGACAACCTGACCGCACAGGCGAGGTTCCACATTACACGGCATGGCGCATTCCATTCGCAGTTCTCCGGAGGCATAGACTCTGCAACCTTTACGGGTTTTATGCTATGAGTACCTTCGGGCGTATCTTAGGTAGGTTTCCCGTTAGGCGTATCTTCGTACCGAGATACACAATCGCACAGGAGCCCTACGTACCATAAGAGGACTAAATTCATTGACAATAACTCGTGCTTTATGCAAAATTCTCATTTCGTTCAGTACAAGCGGGCATCCTAGCGTACATCTCGACTAATTCTGAGCAATCTTGGACCCACCACAGCGATTTTCGTGCTCTCCATGCTATCCTCAACCCACTACTACCCAGCCATTTGTGGACGCACACCAGCACCGTCGAGAGCCACTTAGGAGGCATCCGTGCCTTATCTTCCTCCGACAGCGGCAAGTTGGCCAGCTCCTCCCCCACAGAGGAAGGCGACGACTCTCCAACCACCGCTCCGTTGGCGTCACGCTTCCTTAAAGGTTTGGCGAACGGGGCGATCTGGGAAGGGACAGCTCAACCATAACTGAGGATCGTCGATCCACCGACCTTCACACCGCCTACGACCGTCACCCTAGGATCGATCTGCGCCTCGTCGGAGCCGCCTCCACTGGCCACCAATTCGACAAGCCTTTGGGCGAAGCTCGGGCCCATCTCTGTGATCTCATTGGACACCACTGCTGCGTTAGCATGGGTAAGGCAGCATAAAACGTGAGCAGCAATTCCTGAGCAGGGAATATCCTAGGTTGAAGCGTGGAACAAACATGAATAAAGATACTCCGAATTGCAACAAGTCAGTAGTAGCCAACTTACTCGTCAGCCTTTCGGATGCATCGTCGGCCACTACTGCCTCCAGACAAACTCTCGCTATATGACGACAATTCAACCGTGCCAAGTCATTACTCCCTGCCCCATCACCTTCAACTGCTGGACCTGAAACGAAGCGTCACGCGCCACGAAATTGCCCAGCCCTACCTAGCCTAATCAGCTTGTTTCCAGTCAGCCGAACGCACACGTCCGCTATGTGAGTCTGTGCGCTGATGGACTGCGTCCTCCCCTTCTCTCCCAGGACCAATGCTCGACTCATCACGTCGCTGGCCACGTCCTTGCTGCAGGCAATAACTTCCTCTTTATCTAAGGAGAAATGCATCCACCAGGAATCGAACCCGGGTCGAAAACTCACCCTCATAAGCCTTCCAATCACTCCCACTGGCGCTGAATTCCTCCAAGTCCAGTATGAATTCATCCGCTCTCCTAACGTCTTCTTCCTCTACAGGATTGCTTTCACTGCCCTCATCAGCACTCCCCTCCATGCCATCTTCAGGAGGGTCACCACAACTTCTCGCCGGCGGGGACTCGGAAGACCCAACCTCGCTCAGAGGAGGCAGCACAACCGGAGGCCGCCGGGCTGAGGGCTGATGAGGCGTCGACATTGGTGCTGAGAACAAAAGAGCAATCCCAACGATTATGCCGGGTAAACGGCCGTTTTACCACGAGTAAAAAATTCCGACCATTCACGGGACTAAGCGGGATCGGAAATACGGTGAAAGGCGACTAGGCGACGAGGTTGCAGAAAGACCAAAAGAAGCAACTGCGGGGCGTGGGATTCGAACCCGCGACCTAGGCTGCCTGTCAGCCCACCTCTGCCGTCATCAGAAGCGCCTTGCCCGCGACCTGCTGGGGCCTCAGGGGAGCTCGGCCTGCTACTAGAGCGGAGGAGGGACCGATCGGGCTCCAGGACATGAGTCAAGGCCTTCAATAGTGATGCTGCCGCCTTCGCTGGGATGCACTCTATGACCTGGTGGAGCGTTGAGGAAATGCGAGATTGCAAGTGACTTCTCACCGTATCATCCCTCCATTTTGAGACGAACGACGATGCAAACGTGTACTGCAAAGACGATACCAACCCAACCGTATCTGCCGCAAACCTTCACCGCGCCACGAAATTCAACCCCAGCACATACTGAAGTCAAGCAGTGGCTTCATCTTTCTCCTTCTGGTCTTCCCTAACGTAAGGCCCCAAGGACTGGTGAGCTCTGCTCAGCTCCGTCGTGATGGCGGCATTGTGCAACCGCTTCACGCTGGTAGTCCGCTCGAACCACCAAAGGACATGCTGTACTGCTTCCGACAGGACGTTCAACGAGGAAGTGAAGGGAGTAGCCTCACCCTCTGCGCCTGATAGACCGCAGGTTCGATCCCCGAGACTTGCATTTTTAACAAACGGTCGTATCATCCCCTGCCCTTCGCCTAGGTTATCACCTGAGGGCTCATCACCAAGCCGCTGCAGCATGTCCAACGCTAGCAGGAGAATCTCCATGAGCAGGTCGGCTCCGTGTAGTTTATAAAAAGCATCGAGGCATAGAGACCGTATCATGTGATGGCGATCTTCTACATGGACCTTACCTGAACCAACGGGAGTAATGCACCCGGGTTCAATCCTACCACCCGACACTTACACAAGAGCTCCACTACGTCGGCCATAAGGTGAATGTTATGATGAGATCCACTGGGGTCCATGGTTATGCTATCGTCTAAATCGGGATACTGAGGAGACAAAGGAGTGGTATGAACTCGCTAGCATGCATAATATAGAGAGAAACCACACAGAGAACTGCAAGTTTCGTCAACTCAATATGAATATTCCTACCTAGGTCACCATGACAGTTACAACACGGTATTTCAGTGGAAGCAGTAGAGCACCTCGCTACTAACCGACAGGTCTCGCGTTCAATCCCCAAGCCCCCTGCCCTATCACGACAACACCCTACTGTTGAGAGGGCCTTCTGCAGCATCTTCCTTCCCATAACCGCCAACAGCAGCGCACAGTGCCTCGACTGGACTGATACCGTCACTCTGGTCGCAGTGCCTGCTAATGCAACCATGCCAACACTGACAGGGCAGCGGCAAACACTACCCTGACTCTCTGAAGCAGCACGAGGCTGGCCGCGACTACGACTGAGGGTCCGGTGGGGGTAGTTGACAACTCGGCTGATCTGACATGATGAAGATAAAGACGATGATTGAGTAGTGCAGAAGATGCCTTACTTGAGAGAGCAGCACGCGCGCTGACAACCAGCAGGTCAAGGCGACATCCAAGGATATGTCATAGTCTGGCGAGGCCTGACAAGTATCTTAGCTTCACTCATGCCAAGATAGAGCGTGTCAAAACTACGTGAACAACTTTAAAGAATTTGAAATCTACGAAATCTTTTTCGGACGAAATCGCACGTGGATACGATTAATATCACGAGGAAACCATCCGCCGAAATCGGTGCCTTCAATCAACAACCGTCGGTGCCGAAAACTTTCCGCATGACGGAGACCTTGTATACCATTGAAACTCCCGCCACCGATCATGGCAAGAAGCATTCGACCCTGCTGATGAGGGCGGGGCCCAATTCCAGCCTCCTCTCGCCTACTCAGCGCAGGTTTACCAAGCAAATGACGTGGCTTCGGTGAGAAGCAACGACTGGGTCACCGAATCGGACTCGAGCGACCACGGTGAAGAGAGGCGTTCGCCCGCTTGTGGGGCTCTGGCTTCGCCGCAGAAATGGGAAGGAAGACTAACAGGTGCTTTTACGTGAATCAACGTGGTCGAATACCTCTCTACATCAAATTTTCCGAAGGAAAAAAATCTCACGAGAGCTCAAGGACTCCTCCGTCTTGTTGCGAACTTTGAGTTCTCAATAACCGTACTCCCCTGACGGAGCCGTCATGTCCCTAGGCATGTGTGTTCCCCCGAGTAGTCGCCAAACAGAGAATCTGCTTTCATGTCGGAATATAATGAGAGTTCCAGGTCGTCCACAGAGTTTTGCACACCCTTTACTACCAAGCGATCCTTCATCTCTCGCAAGCAGACGTTAAATTGATAATTGAACTGATCCGGAGCATGCGGGCCTCCCTAAAAGAGTACATACTCCGAAAATGCTACAACCACGACCACAACCTACTGGTGGCAGAGCGAGCCTCGACCGATGAGCCGACAATTCAGCTGCTAGACTCGCCATGTGCCGCTGTTGAAGGTTGGCTAAAAAGAAAAACCACGTCACTTTCCGCTCCATTCAACTGGCAAGGTGAGCTGATCTGAATCCTCCCAGCTTCAACCTAAGATTCGCGACGCACGCCCGTTATTACTGGCAGCCGTTTTGACTGCTGTCCGGTCCTTTTCTCGCTGTAACTCCCTCTCGCTTCGCTCCGCCGGAGATAATTTTGAATTAACAGCATACTGAAGTAGGATTCATCAAAGCACTCCTACGCTCACTCAGTGTACTTACCAAGAGATCTGTGAGAAAGTTGGTATCCACTATCATCACCCTCAGAAGCTCCGCGAAGCATTCAACTGAACAGTAGCACCGATGCCTGCTGTCTCTGTGGCCGCTCATCCACAACTCTCAATTATGCAACTTTTGCCCATACCACTCCATTCCCAACGAGTTCCATAATATATCTCTACCCCGCGTGATGCTAACTCACTCACACGCCCATCGTAGTACCAGTATCCTCATGCAAGCTAGAGCTGCTGTCCCTCAAGGCCGTGGCCAACAGCGACATAAGCGTACCAACTTTATGCCACTTCTTCTCCTGCAACATATCCTCATCTCGGAGTATCCTTATCGATGCATCCACGAAGGCTTGAGGCCACTTGTATCTGACAGTACTGGTCCGAGGGGTCGCCGACAGGACAGGAAGCTACAGTTTGTAGCCTCGGACCGACAAGAGCTCCGACTCGCTCGATGGGTCCTCGCTGTAGAACTGGGTATGACGAGCATGATGCTGATGATTGAAGTGAGCTACTTGCTTCACCAATGTTAGTATCTGATGAAAGCGTGGTAATTTTCTGATAGAAATACTGCAAAATCGCCTCTAGTGGCAACTCTCGAACCAGCCAAGGCAGTGCAGAGCCCATATACCCAAGACCATAATAACATCATCATCCCCAAATCCCCAGGCGATTTCTCACCGGATGTCCGTAAGTCATGTGCCCCCAACAGACTGGGAGTTTATCACTAATCGCGGCCTCCGCTACTTTCTCCATACCACCCGCCTCAACGAAGAGGCAGGAGCTATCCAGACCATCAAGTACCCTGTCCACGATGAACCTGTCGAGGCCACACATAGAGCCTCCCCTCCCAGGCCTATCCCTTGTAGCTCACCGGCAAGCATTGGCAAACTCATCTATGTAAGTGTTATGCACAAAGTCAATGTAAACCGGTTCGCCTTGGTAGTTCCTAGGCCCTACTGGCTCTGAGTTAGCCATCTCCTCCGCTACTGATCGTAGCGTACCATCACTCCATGTCCGAGCAACATCTGCAACAAAACCAGTTAGTAAGATCATCGCGCGGACTCATAGAGCTCTTCAGTCGCACATTTTCCAGTCGATAATAGCATCTTGACGGCTCAGACTAAGCCAGCCAAGTTAGCAACAATAGTACTATTGAATCCCTGTCTAACCTCAACAGGGTCATCGTGATGCTGCATCACTCAGTAACGCTCCTGCAGCACAGTATAACTATGACATACCCATCGAACAGCCATCTCGAAAAATCCTCCCGGAACGATTCTCTTGCGGACGGGTTTCGAACATGATACTATAAAGAACCCGGTCACGGACAACTTTCTCTATCGGATGGCGTCCGCGACAAACGCTCTCTCGTCGTACTTCTGATGAGAGTTACGCAAATCACAGTTTCTTCTTCATAATCGGCAAAATTTTTTTCGATGACAACCACAGAACCACACCCTCTACCAAAAATCTCCGAGCGAAAATATTTCTGGCAAATTCTTCCCGACAGGATTGACCGGCCACCAACACGGTAACAGCACTAGAAAGGAACGATCTACCAGAAAATTCACACTGGTTCCAATCCTGCACCCTCGTCTCACCTTCGTTGTTATTAAAATAATTATTAATCATTGACAGCATCTTGACCGAGTTGACGATAGTCCTCCTATGAGATCTCTCATTTTCCGGTGTCTGATCTCGAAGCTCCGTCATGATCTGCTCGGCCAAAGACACTCCTCTGTGTCGGGCAGCCTCTACGGTTGAAGGTGTTATCTCGACCATAGTAGTAGGGGTCGCCTCCATGACTACTACTGCAGGCGGCAAACGAGAAAATTCACAAATATTACTGAGAAAATGATCCGTGGGTCCAGCTAGGAATCACTCTGAGCTGCTGGTCAAGAGAGTCCAGAGAACAACATTTTTTGAGTGAGAACTAAACTCTACACGTCTGAGTCTGAGGAAACATGAGTAGAATACTAGTATGAGTAAACTAAGTCGCGTCATGAGAGTATCATCTGCCATTTCAGACCGTCTGACATGGCAGATTAAACTTTGCCGCAGGTGAAAGGTTTATTGACAGCCCCAACCAACTAGACAACGTCAGTACAGGGCGATCAATTGTGGTTGGTGTAGCTACGTTAGACTATCAAGTCAGAGGACCCGTCGTGAGCTGCAGTGTGACGGGAGAACACAGCTCCAGGATCCACAACCCTCTACCACACCAATCGCAACAACTCGACAAACTCCACAGAATGGTATCTGCCGCGAGGACACCGGCTCCGCGATTGCTACACGGCTGGCGTTGGACGCATTTTGAGTAATTAATAAGCAGCGAAAAAATCATCATCCGAAAAATCCAATTATTTTTTGGTTAGAATTGTAGAATACTCGTCTTGGCCGTGTTGAGCATGAGTAACCTCAAGATTCCCCCGACCCAAACCCTTCTTGAGGACTATCTTGAATTCAACAATATCCCATCAAATACAAGTTGAGACTGGTCCTAGTATCGAGAAGAGCATCCCGGGAGAATTGACGGAAGACCGGAAGACCCAAGACACCAGTAATTTTATATCAGCCTCTCTTGTCAGTCTTGCTCTCTTGCATTTCCTTAACAATCGGATCAGCGTCTTTTAAACTCGGTGAAGGGGAGGTTCCCAGCCCAATGTCGTGGCGGAGTGGGGAGGGTCCCACGTAGCCTCTGCCTGTGACGCGCCGCGAGCCACTATTCGGAACACGCAACTCCGATGTCGATTTTTGCTGCTACCCTACCGATTTTCCTGTAAATTTCTGACGACACGTGGAATGAGGTATGAAGGTCCCAGTTGGTTTGCTGTAGTCTGGGAAAACTCTGCAAGTGCTTCAACCATACGATACGAGTACAGGGGCGAGCGCTCTTTTCGCTGGCCCGGTGACGCAGGGCTCTACTCCGGCTGCCATATTTCGGCACCACCGTAGTGACGTTTTCATGATTTTCCTGCAGCGCGCCTCAAGCAACCACCCCATTCAATATGAAGCTTATGTCATCAAGTTCATGACAACAACCGTTGTTGAACAACGTCACAAGTTAGTAGAGTCGATGAGGACGACAGTTCTGCAGGGGCCCATGCTACATACTACAGCTGCGCACTATGCTATACCCTTTGGCCAACACGGTCACTGTTTGAACCAAATCATAGATGTTTACTATTCTTAATATCACCACTTATTAACTGCACTTACCTTCTTCCTCTCCCCAGCTATCTCTCACTTTCAAGGGAAAAAGCCAATGGCTCGGGCCCCAAGGGGCTGAGCTCCTGCGGTCAATTCGCTAATGATAAGCGGCTAGTCCTCAGTTGTCTACCCTTCGGTCTCCGTCTTCCTTCAACCACCGTTCATCTCCATCGTTATCAACTCATGTCCGTCAACAACAAAACATTGAGCGGACATCCTATTGTGCATCACATGCCTGTGCAGTGGAGTGTTCTCCCCATGGTTATTTCATGGCTCAACGGTGGACTGCTGTGGGTCATCACTGATGAGTCATCAGAGTCCAATTGATCGGACGAGCTTCCCATACAATGAAGTGCTCCACTAACCAGGCTCACTATGTTGATACATCCGTGAGCCCTTTCGCGGCGGACCTCTGACTCGCTGACAACAGGGACTTTCATGCCGGTCGCATGGTATTTAGTTACAGTTATCCCTGTATTGCCGACCCTGTACAATATATCAGCTCGCTGATCAGCTCCCCGTATTCGAAAGCCCAACCGGGTCCGCCTTGCCACATGGAGACTATTCATCTCCCCTTCGTCTCTAGCTTTGGTCGAGATAGTTGATGTTGCTCATACCGTAGAGTTGGGAAAGGATTCTTGTCACCTGCTGTGCCCGGCGCTCCCGAGCGATCGTGGGGCGCCGGGCACAGCTTCATTACGTAGTACTTGAAAAGGGAGGAAAGGGGTCCACAATCGCGGCGCCTCTTCGGAAAAATCTGTGACACTATACAGCCAACCGGCAGCTTATACATCGGTCCAATAGTCTATCTTGATATGCACAATATTTAGTGTATCGGGCACACTGTGCACATTCTCGGCATTCACTCTCATGTGGGATTTGTTTCACGATCCAAAGACCCATGAGTCTTTCGCGAACGTAAAATGAGGGGTAAACTACTTTCTCCGCCTTCATCTCTGGCGCCGTGACAAGTAGCCCTAGGCATCTAGGTCGTCATTGCTAACCTATTGCTGTATTAATACCCCCATGGTACTAATGGTATACTATTGATTGGCCTGTGCTTGCGGGCGTTTGTCTGTCTGTTTGGCTGGTTAAGGTTGATAAACGTTTCACTTGTGATCCGTATAATCTACCATGTCAGACGTGTATAATTCCGTTTCCACTCAGAAAAAACCCCCCATGGTACTGTGGACTGGACCTTATCTCTGGGACATCCGAGGGTCTCGCTGCCCCCATGACTGATCGGCTGTAGCAGGATGCGTTGGAAATGCAGCTAGAGGTGTCAGAATCCGGCCCATCATCAGGTCGTCTTTACCATCAGGCCCCTTAATATGAGATTCTCCTCTACTAGAGTACTCATTGTATCACTCATAAGCCTTCTCCTACCATCTGTGGTCACTACCGTCCAAAGTCACACATAAAGTAGCCTGCCCTCGCCTCCCTCCCTCGGGACCATCTGACGACCCCTCAGGGATTCTTCAGCGACCTCTTCGGTGGGTTCTGGCGTAGTAGTAAACGGGCCACCAGGGACGCTGTGGCGAGTGATGTTGAGGACGTAAAAGACGGAATAAAAGATACCGGTGCCGCCCTGAAGAACACGGGAGCATCTCTCTTGAGTAAGCTAAGCGCTGCGGCAGTCTGACGAGGGACCATCCTTAGGACACGGTCGAAGCACAGCGACTGGTGCGGCTAGGTCGTTCGGGAGGGTAAGTCTTGCATGTCCGACTAGTAGTTATTCTTACCTCGAGCAGGCTTTGAAGGATGGATGGTCATCGATACTGTCCAAGGGTGATGGTAAGCTGGGGCCTACGCCGTCTGTGATAGATGGAACGGCACCTTCCACCGTAGAAGATGTGCTAGTGTACCTCTCAACTTTCTGTCCCAAACTGAAGGGTTCTCTACAAAAAACGGCGTTGGCCGAGAATAGCGTGGTGGCTGTTAGTAACAGCCACTACTCTCGTCAGGCAAGTCTAGCACTGTGCTAATAGTGCGCGTAATCGAGACCGGAGATTCCTACGATATTAGAAATTTGGTCGGATTGATGGGAGCATTCAATGGGCTTCGTTCGTTCTTCAGACTACCTGGATGATGCTGCCGAGCGAAGTCAAGGTAGTATCAGTCCACCCCGACCGATGTGCTCGGGCGCCCCTCTTCAGGTGTGTTCGACAAGGCAGCCAGTGGGGCGATGAGTGGGCTCACCTCTGCCAGTGACAGGGCCGGTGGGACAGTCTCTGATGGCATCTCCATTATCACTTCGTGCTTCCTCACAGCCACTACGTTGAACCGCCTCGAAGAACAGGCTGACAGACTGAACACTGTTCCCTCGACTATTGATAGGATACATGGAAGAGCCAGGCTATGCGTGATGATTTTAGGAGCGGCTACGATGTAGTATCGGTGATGGCGATCTTCGGTGCCGTTGATGAACCTGTTGGTAGGACTATTTTTCTTCCCCTCCAAACGCTCGAAAGTCCATGACTTCTACGGAGTGAGTTACTGGGATTCTCGGCATACTTGATGGGGTATCTTAGGTTGATGATGATCTTTGGCAAGATTGATGGAAGCCCTCGGGCTGTGTGAGCATGTGATTAACCTTGTCTTACCGTTGTGCCCTCATCCAGCCATCGAGCAGTCAATCACTGCTGGGCTGTCTTTTCCCTGCACAGACTTTTCTTCCGGCCCCTTCAATGGTTCGCTTCACCGTTCCATTTTTACTCATCTCTCTCGTCTTTTCTTCCCAAGTAAGTCCCTCTGCCATCCGTACCACACAACGGCCCGCATCAGGCTCGCCAGTCGGCAGCAGCTGGAGGGGTCGTAAGGTTCACTGGTGACATCATGGATCGTGGCGGAGTGAGCGTCTCACCCGTCCCTGCGGCCTGGACTTCGTTGCCTCCTTAGAATTTCTGGCCAGGGGACTCCAATTTTGAGCTGCTCTTGCGTGGTGGACGGTAGGAAGGCAATTTCGTGGCGCGTGACGGCTTCCTGCATGCCTTTACTGTGCGCCAGCATGTCTTGATCTTGTACTTTGTACTGCAGCTGCATTGGTAGTTGAGTTTGCCTGCTGTGGCCTCCTGTATCGTATCAGAACAAGTGTCCTTGTTTTATGCTACCGCCACAGCTACAACCTCTTGGGGGCACCTTCGCATGGAAGGCAGCGTCAAGGCCATAAGTTCCAAGTAGCTCTGTTGCATATCTTGACCATGTCCCTCACACCACTACTGTTGTGTTTACAAGTCTCTTTCAATGGGCGGCCGTGATCGGCTGATTGTCTAATTGCACCGATGGGGCTGGCAAAGCTGCACAAATCGTGCATTCTAGACGGGAGGCGATGCTGAATCTTGGCCGTAGCTTTGTAACGGGCAAGATCGCGACTTAGTGGAACTCGTAGACGTGGAGCACCGAGCCTAGCTCTTCCCCGCCGCTGGGACGGACGGGGAGGAGCGTCGTCGCTATGGTCTCGGGGGTGTAGTAGTTGAATCAGGAGTAGCGGAAAATGCGGTACTCGGTTTTGGCTTGTTTGCGATACACCATACTACTGTTGTTGCAAGGGAGCCGCCGTTTAGTTTGCCATTCATGCCAGCCCCAGTGGCCAGCAGAGATAGCGTCAGGATAGGGGGCTTCTGTGGGTTCTGGGGAGACAGTCTTACGGCGGCGCCGCAGCTTGTCAACAGAGGGCGAGTGGAGTACCTCATCGGTGACTATCTGGCTGAGCTTACTATGTCGTTGTTGTATGCGGCCAAGCAACGATCTGGGGGAAAGTTGGGATATGCTACTGATTTTATAGAGGTTATTAAGATGGTCGGCGGAGAGGCCAAAGCGAAGGGGATCAAATTCATTACTAACGCCGGCGGGCTGAACCCGAAAGCATGCAAGGCGGCTATTGAGAGAGTTTATGAGGAGAGGGGCTGGGGAGAGGTTAAAGGTAGTAAAGTAGCATAAAATTAACATCAGTCGATTGAGTTGCAGTTGGTGTGGTATACGGTGATGATGTATTGAAGGAAATCGGGGATCTCATCGACAATGTCCCCCATAGGAAGAGTCTCACCACCGCCAACGTGTAGGTCATGGCCTCCGGACACACCACCTCCTCAGAATCGCCAAAATAGGTACCTCGGAGCAGCTCCGATCGTGGAGTGCCTCGCTGGGGGTGCGGATATCGTCGTCACTGGCCGCGTGGTCGATTCGGCTCTGGTGCTGGCCCCTCTCATTCACGAGTAGGCCTGGACGGTGCCAGCGAGGGCTCGCCATGCGTAAGTTGAGTAGGTTTGGATGGTCTATGGAGGACCTTGACTTAATGGCTTCGGGGACTCTGGCCGGTCACGTCCTCGAGTGCGGCGCCCAGGCCACTGGTGGGCTCATGACGGACTGTCTCGAGTCGGGAGTGGCGGAAGGATGGTACTGGAGGATGCTTAGGAGAGGCGGAGTTGCTGTGGTCAGGTCGAACATAGGCTACCCCATTGCGGAGGTCCTGGCCAGTGGGGAGTTCTTGCTTTCGAAGCCTCCAGGAACAGGGGGCAGAGTTATGGTGAATAGTGGATGGTGTGGTATGGGAGTATAGGAATATCTTAGGTTGAAGGTGTGAAGGAACAAATCCTGTACGAGATTGGAGATCCTGGCAACTACATTGTAAGCAGGAATACAACAGTCTGTTAACGGAAAATCCATCCTTGCTCTGCCGTGCGATCAGGTCCCAGACGTCGTATGTGACTTCACCCAAGTCAAGGTGGATCAAGTTGGGAATAATGTGGTACGAGTGTCCAACGCCCGAGGGAAGTGTCCGACGGAAACCTACAAAGTTTGTGGTAGATGATATTTTGGCTTTGGTGAATATCGCTGCTTTACTGCCTTAGTGTGAGGTACCTACCTAGACGGCTTCAAGGTCTCCACTAGTATCATCGTCAGAGGTCAGAATGCCGAGGTCAAGGCGCGCAAGACGGTGGAGGCGATTATCAAACGTGAGGGGATGGTCGCTCGGGAGCGTCTGAGGTTTAGTCGCAGGGGTCGAGAGACACCTGGGCATCAGTCTGGACGAGACACGGATCGAGACCATCGGCAGCGATTTTGAGGTTAGTCCGAGAGAGGGTGACGTGAGGCTGGTTTGATTTGGACTCACAGGCGGTGGTACGGATGGCGGCGAAGCATCAAGACAGGAAGGTGTTGCAGTTGTTAGCGAACGAGCTTATCAGTGCAGGGACATCGATGGCTCCAGGTAAAAAATACCAGTCCGGGGATCGAACCCGGGACCTCGAGACCACGAGTTGCGAGCGATAGAAGATAGTGTGCGTGGGTGTCGTCCTGAGAGATTATGCTGAAGTTGGCATATTCCAGGCACCATTGGCTTCACTGGAGGCCGGGCCCGGCCACAAGCGATCATCCGCATGGTTCCGATGCTAGCCGCCAAGAGCAAGCTTCGACCTAAGATACAAATTGGTACCTCATCCGTTTTATCCCCTTTTCCAGTGGACCGTTTCATCAGGGAATGGAGCTGAGCGGCAACTGCAGCCATCAGGAGGGCCGGTCAACATCCACTGGCCCCATACCACAGAACGCGTCCCCGTCGTTCAGGCCGCGGACCCTCATGAGTTCTCTCCTTGCGAGACAGTAAGAAGGCCCGCTGAGTGTATTGTCCGATTCTCCACGGTCAACCTTGGGCATCGAGGGCTTGAAATTGCAGGAGGCGGGTGGCCCACTCCGAAGCTTTCAAAATTTCTTCTGGATTTTCCCCTGTAGTCCGTGACCTTCCCAGAGTCATGAACGGTCGACATAATTCCGCAGCCATAGTGCAGATGCTTCAGAAGTGTGGTATTGAAACCTACAGTTGGAACTCGTGCATTATCATACCGTAATTTCCGTATTTTTCATGCCGCCCAAGAATAATGCCAAAAAACCCCGCGCGCTTCGGCAGCTAATGTCATTAGCTCAGTGGTGCCCCACTTGCTGATCGCTGACTTGCCTGGTGGATTGATCACCTGGAATCATGGAGGGCTATAGAATAGTTTCCTGTACCATCAACTTGATTTTACAAGGCTTGCTGTTTAACGGATGGTAGTGTCCTGGCAGCGTATCTTGAGGTCGACCTTGCGTGTTACATGATAGCCGAAGAGTATCTTTTATCAGGTCGATTTGCTTCGTGTATGCTACGCGAGATCTGGTGATAAAGGGAACAATGTTAATGTTGGACTCTTCGCTCGGAATGAGAGGTGACACGAGGGCGTCCATCGGTCATGGTGGATCCCAGTCTGAACTGTGTGACGCTACCACGGGCACCTATTCCGTATCTTACCACGGTCGACTGTAGATACGCCTGTTCGTACTTACTCAGATATCTGCCATTCATCAAGCATCAAATCACTGCTGATGCCGTCCGACAGTTCTTCAAGAGTCGATGGAACCTCCCCAGCACGTCCTGTGTAAGCTCTTCGCACCCTCCTCCCCCAGGGTGCCTCAGGTACGCTATGACGTCCCTGGCCTCGGGGCCTTCAACTTCCTCCTGACCGACATACTCGGCGGCGGGGGTGAGCACCTGTTCGATCGCTAGTCGGACAGGGACGGGCCTTGCAGGTATGGCCTCTCTGCACGCGGACAACCTCGGCAAGTCCTACGGCCAGATGCTCCTGCAGATGCCTCTCCTGATGCCGTCGATAGCGGTAAGGTTGGCCGTCCTCTGGGGACCTCTATTGCTGCTCTGTGTCAGTTGGACGACGTTCGGCCTAGCAAGATGCCGGAGCTGCAGCACTTCTCCGCAGAGTGCATGGGGTTCTCGGGCAAAGGCTTCGACTTTGTCGTACACATCTCCAAGCACGTCGCTGAGATCGTAATATGGGGGAGGTGTGGTAGGAGTGCCGGTCGGGAGGGAAGGGCTGTAACATACCGCACGGGCGGATTGACGCAAAAGAATGAGTAAAAAAGGACAGTCGTATAAGGGCATGGGGAACGGCGAACAATGTCAACCACAGATCATCATTTGTTTCATCGCTTTTCATAACCATACCACACCAATCGTAGATACTGAACAGACCTAAGGAGCACAACTCCCTTACCGACGAGATGATGGGCTCCCTGACTAGGTGCACAGATCTCCTCACCAACAACGCCGACGTCCGCCGCAATGTAGACCGCCATTCGAACGGCTTCGTTGTTGATTTGAGTGCAGGTTCGTCTGGTGGTGCTAAGGGCCACTCCGGACAGCCGTACCTTCTGCGCTGGTCTGGACCCCAGAGAGTTCAGCAGGAGTCGAGCGGTGTGAGTGGGCTGGGGGTTCTCGGCTGCTTTGCTGAGGTGGTGGCGGCAGGTCCTTGGCTGAAAACGTTGAAGGCGCGAGTAATTTCGTCCGAGTTCTCACTCAACTGGCCAGAATTCCCCAGGTCAGCAGCCTGCTTAAATCGTCGAGGTTGTGAGTGGTCTGTTGTCAGTTCCTGGTGTGCGCGGTATCAGGGCGCGTGTTTGGCGGTGGATGGGGACTCCTTGCTGCCTGCGATATGGTCATCGCTTCTAGAGAGAGCACCGAGCTCACACTGTCCGAGGTTAAACTTGGTAGTCTGCCGGTTATCATAGATATTCGATTTCGTTCCGACGCGCTGAAGTTCATCCCGGGATACCTCGGTGTCGAACTACTGAGCACTCCATCGTCTAGCCAGATCAGTATAATCGTGCGTGAAATACTCACAACTCCGGAGTTCGTCCATACTTTGGCCCATCTTCCACTCCATTCAGTCCGAGATGTTTTTGCTACGACGCGTGAGTCACCTCCCATTGATGAGCCTAGCCCGTGTCTGCTCGGATGAATCCATCTAGCCTTCCCCGGGAAAACGCTTTGTTCTGGCCGAGGGGATCTCCCCTCCCATCAGGCGTTTGTCCAGCGACTATCCTTCCCTTTGTTATCCGCCGTGTTGGCCCCTTGACAGCGGTCCGCTTAGCGGCACTAGCCACTCCCATAGACGCCGATGAGGCAAAGGCAGCCGGTAGGAGTCTCTGCCTCCCTCGGCGTCGGACTGGTCAGCTCAGGGATTGTTGACATAGTAGTTCAGAGGAAGGCTGATTTGGACTCGGCCCTGCAAGCTGTGGCTGATCGCATTAGACTGAGCGAACCTCATGCTGTGAGTGAGTTGAAGAAGCTGGCTTTTAATATGGAAAAGAAGGAGATGGTGGGCAGCACTGAAGGCGGCCGAAAAAACTACGCTCCGCCTTTTTCCAGGGTACAGCGGAACTAACCCGTTCAGTGGCGACTGTGATAGCTCACCTCCGTGCTGGGAAAGGAGGCAGCCGAGGGCATCAGAGCGTTGAAGCAGCGCCGAGAGCCCGAGTGGGCGAGCGTGCATGTCGAGGTAGTCCACGGAGACTGGTTACTGGGGTATCTGCTTCTGATGGGCGCTCTCACTAGGTGCCGAGTGTAGTGGGCCCGGGCATCAATCTGAAGACGGAAAGTCGTATCTGATTTTTTGGGGTTCTTCATTTTTATCACAATCATGAGTTTCTATGAATCCTAAGCGGTCTTGTCGCTGTGTTGAACGAGTAATTGAAGGCTGGTTAGAACAAATCGATATTTGAAAAAATATGGCGTGCAATAGCGCGCGCCTGATGGCATCAGATCAGCCAGCGGTATGTATTCTCTGCGGTCAAGTAAAGTGAGATGAAGAGTGTATGATGAGCGGAGCGAAGCTCATTCCGGAGGGGACTCCAGCAGGTTGCTTTTTTCCATTATTATGGGTAATCTCGTCGGAGTGGATCTAGGCGGCAACATCGGTAAAATTGCAGTCCGCGTCCGGGCCTCCGGCACCGACGACTGCCCCATACCAACTGACCTCAGTTTTCTGGCCGGACGGAGACGGTCGCATAGACACGCCTCCGCAGGAAGCAGTAGTAGTGGGCGGCGGCGGCGGCGGGGCGTTTGGTTGTTACTGCGTCGTCGATAATGTAGTAGAGATTGGAAATTGTTATGAGGAAGTGATCCGTACAAGTCACGAGCATCGACCTGCGTTGTACGCATGATTCGTTAGCTAGGAGGGCGAGGCAGCGCTCGAGGGATTGAGGTATTATCGACGAGAGGAAGGAGTCGGACTGACAAATGACAATAGTATATGTTGCTTCAGCCGGTACTGAAGCAGTAGTCCGCGTACCACACCTTCCGCTTATCAGACGGTGTTGGACCACCGGGCCATCTTAACCGATTTGGCGATAGAACTCCTCCTCGCAGTCCATCTCCAGTCTCCTGTACTAGTCGGAAGATGAATTGTTGTGTTCGGGCCTATTGAACTGTATGGCCTTCGAGCAAAGTCCTTGTCGTAGCAATTATTGTGGATGGTGCGGTACGAGACATCTAGAGAGGGCAATTGGTTGTGCAGGGGTGAATTCTACATTATAGCGAATCTCGACTTGAAATTTATCTTGGGAATTCCAAACTTACACGCTTTTCTTGGGAGAGGTGCGCAACAGTTTCTTGATACTTCCTGGCACTGTAGGCGATGAGAGCCCCGCCGAGAGTCCGGCTGACAGTACGGAGTCGCAAGCATCTTCCCTAGCGTCTAGTGAGTGGAACGAAGGGATGGAGGATTGGACAATAAGGAGTACGGACGATGCGAGCGAGATAAGATTCGTGGACTTCGACCTCAATGATACACAACAGTTCCTGTCAACAGAGGTAGGATTCACTAGGAGTCGCTGATGCAGCCTCACCATTGGGATGATCGCTGGCGGTATGAATGGAAGTGCTCGATATCCGTCGGTGCTGAGAGAACGCGTTTAATGGTCCCTTGGTGACGTTGGAGGTTGTTGCCACCTCTGGGAGGAGTTCGAGCGTTAATCGGCCGGGGTGGCCTTTCTAGTCAGTGGGTTATCGCGCCGTTTTTGTATCATTCCCAAGCCGATTGGCAGCAGAATTCTCATTCAGGTTGGCCAGTACCTCCTGTCACTACAAAAGGAAGAGTAAGAGCAACTCCTTTGCTGGAGTAGGGAGCGGTGTATGGAGGCTGCAGGATTGTACTTGGGACTTCATCCGACGCCCAAGTCCAACCATCTCGTCTGTGTCAGCTATCGAGCGCTCACTGGGGGCAAGGTGCGAGCGGCATCGTGAGTCGGCCTGTGTGCTGGCTGGGATCAACTACGTTTTGCGGCATGTCCCTCAGAGTGCTTCTACTTCCCTAACATCGGGAAGGACTCAGTAGTGGAGGAGACGGGGCTGATGGTTGATCTTCTAGTGTTGCTTTTAGGGGGTCAATCTGGCGGGGTCTTTGCCGTCTAATTCCGAGTTGGTCGAGGGAATGGAGTTTGTGAACTCGGAGAGGTTCCAGAGTATCTTTCCGTTTCTTATGGTTAGCATGAAGAGTGGTACGAGTTTTTACAGAGTGGATTCACCAACGTAATGATGAGGACGCCAGACTGCGTTCGGAGAGACTGTGCTTTCCGGCAGATCGATGTATCGTGTGGGAGGGTCTCCGATAGGCGGGGCGACGGTGATGGGGATGGCCAGGCATATGCTTCCAGCGAAGTGTTCGAGAACACCTGCAGGTACCTCAGTTGGTTAGACCAGCGGGCTGCGCTCGCGTAGGTTGTGGGTTCGATTCCCGGTTTTACTATTCTTAGATATTCTACGGTGCGGCAAGACTTGTGATTTTTCACCATTGGACTTGCTGGTGTCGGACATCTACGGCGGTGACTATCCATCCATAGGCCTCAAGGGCAACACTGTGGCCTCGAGCTTCGGTAAGGCTAATAACAAGGAACAACGAGAGCATGTAAGCGGAATGCCGACCGAGAGATGGCAGGGCAATATGCTGATGGTCGGCAGGTGAAAAGCTCGGAGATAGCGAGGTCCTTGATGAACCTCATGTCCATGAACACAGCTCAGTTAGCGTATCTTCATGCGAGCCTGTACGGCATCGACAATGTGGTCTTTGTGGGGTATCTTTTGGATACTCACCTGCTGCAGGTAGGTCGACAAACTTGCTTGGGAGTATCTTTTGTTTTTTGCACGCATCAAGCTAAGATTCCCTCGCTCAGGTATTCAGCTCGATACAGTCGTCTTTCAACTTCTGGACGGGAGGCCGCATGAAGGCCCTCTATTTCCGTCATGCCCACTACCTCGGGGCCCTAGGCGCTCTGTTGAAGCGGGAATCAACCCTTGCTACGATGACCCCTGGCCGAGAGTAAGTATCATGAATACGCGTACTCCTGTAGCCTTGGGAGAGAACATGGAAAATTTCAGAGAAACATTTCAATGTAGAATGACATTTTCATGAACAACATTCGTGAGTTCGGGTTTCCCGGGCTGAGTACTGCGATGACCATCTCGGGTTCCGCCCACGCCGATTGACTGAATCATGGTGACTCGTTTGACCCCAGCGTTAAGCGGTGTAACCATGAGCGGCGTGCCGTGTGCCTGCGGCACTACTACTGTGGCAACATACTGTCTTTCAGGCTCATACCGTGCGACACCGTAACCCTGGAGCAATCCCTACTGGACGAACGCCTGACCAACTTGAATGTGAGTGTAAATACTGCAAGCAAAATACGAAAGAATACAGTGCAACCTTGGGAGCTAGACGAGGATGATGACGAGGATGAGTTGACGCCGGTCTTGCCCCGGCAGCTGGAAGGATAGAGTTTTCCAATTAGAGGCCTGCTGCTACTACTTTGACTATTGAAGACTTTTCTAGCGTTAAGCATTCACAACCTACCATCGGTTCTAGCTACTCAGCCTATATTCTTGCGTTGGAGTCCCGAGAGCGGCTGCTGGCGCCAGGGGAGGAAAGGGTTGGTCTTGGCGATAGGTCGACTCTTGCAAGAAATGAGTCAACAAGATTCGACTAAAGCTGGCATCAGCCAGATGTTCGCCTCCGTACCAGACCATCACCTGTTCGAGATGGTGGTTGCAATTCTGCATGCACGCCCCCAGCTCAGACTCGACGTAGGTCAAAATCCGTCATACGGTCATCGTAATGCGCTGCTCTCAATTCTCCCATCGCTCGTCGCCCTGTCGGAGTGTCGCATCAGTCCATACCTCCCCCTCAGTTCATCGCACAGCTCGCTGGCCTCCCTCGGGCTCCCCCACCGGCACTAGGGCCGGGTGATGCCGTCGTTGGTGGCAAGAGGATGAGCATCAACGCCCTTCATGGGCGCCCGGCGAAGAGACTGAAGGGATAGACGGGGCTAGTAGGCTTTCCAGGCTTCCCTAGCCTTTTTCGTGCGTGACTTGACGCCAAGAGCCCCAGACCTCATCCAGCTTTATGAGCCCATTTGCCGCGGAGTAGTTTTCGAGGAGTCCAGGTTGCGAACATGGATTTTTTCATCTCCCGAAAAATCTAGGCGGTGCGATGCAAAGATTTACATGATTGGCCTTTGAGAGATACCATTCCTGACGGTAGCAAACGCCCGATAACCACTGTGCGAGTCTTTGTATCGATAGTACCACTTCTCACGGGAACAACTAGCCCGGCGGTAGCCCACGCCTCCCTGTTACCTCCTGCGGAACCGCTCTTGTGTTTCTTCCGTCTACAGCAACCGTCGTCATTGATTTGGCTATGATCTCAGGCTCCCAGCCCAGCCACCCGGAGTCCACACCCCCGTTGGTGAGCTCCCAGGCGACGACGGCCCCTCCCTCCCCTCACAAAGACCTCCTCTCCGAGATCAACACCCTAACAACTCCTCAGCGGCCGTGCAGTGCCTACCTAGCCTTCGCCAGAGAGCAGCTGCACAACGCTAGGAAACTGAGTGAGCCCTGTCGCGGACGAGAGGCTCTCATGGCCTGTTCGCCAGATCCCAGCCGACCAATAGAAGCCTCTGCCTTCGGGCTCATCGCGGCCCGGCAATGGCTGGCTATGACCGACGACCAGCGGGCGCCGTAGGGTCGGACGTCCGATAGAGACCCTAGGCGACCTTGCAGGTACATCGAGGCCTTCGACGCCAAGATGGAGGAGTATCGCATGCTGAAGGCTGCTTCGATGATGATGACGGGCATGGCCGACACCACCGCGTGCAGCAGCAGCAGCGGCAGCAAACCTTTGTGATTTTTTCTGAATGTTTTGAGTTCACCCCTTCTCACGTTCGAGAGTGGTAGTGATGTTCCCCGGCTCTTCAACTGACTCCCACCATCGATCGTTCGGCGCCACCGGGCTGGGGGCGGAGGCCTCGAGCCTCCTCCACCGGGGCTTCCTGCCCGGCTCTCGTCAACAACAGTACACAACAGACGCTAAGTCCCTTGAGGAGGTACCCCTGCTGCTACTAGAAGCTTCTAGGCTGCCGTGCTTCAGATCGTCAATGGTTTCGATAGCCCGGCCGAGAGCGCCAGGAAGTTCGAAGCCTACTGCAGACAGGAGACGGCACTAGGCCGGGCAGGCAAGGGCCTTAACAACGACAACAAGGCACGACGAGTGGCTCTCGCTCAGGCACTAGCAAACTGAACTCGGAGCTGCTGGCCTATCTCCCGCAGATAATGCTGTGCCTTTCGAGATGGCTGCGGGCTGAGTCAAGTAGGTCCTCTCTCGGTGCCCCTCTTCACGCCCTGCCTCATCCCAGGCACGGTGGACTCTATTATTCTGGGCGTGTTCGACCCCAAGGGTCCACTGCTGGAATTAGTAGCAGCTCAGAGTGGCGTCCCGGGCCCTTCCGGTCGGATCGTGTACGGCGGAAATCTGAGGTGAGCTCCCATCTCATCTTCGCACGCCCCACCGTTTCCGGCAGGTACTTGTTGCCGATCTCAGTGCTGCCAACGGCCACACAAAGGGAGCTGCTGATACAGACAGGGGAGCAGTTTGACGCAGCCCATGCCACCAGTCAGCGATCGTTTTACGCCCTCGGAGGGGGGTCAGCCGGCCGGAGGGCCAAGCCTCGTGATGTGAGTTCGCGGTTCCCTAAGGCTTCGCGTGGCTCTCTCGACTGGCTTTGTTGCGCACAAGCAATACGTGTGGCTTTGCTGGACCCTTCACTCCCTATCCCTCCTGCTGCTGCTGTGAAATGAATTCGTCCAGCATCCAAGCTCAGGGCAAGGTGTTGATGATGCAACCATGGTGGAGGTGCTGGTCTGATTGCCCAGATTCTTCTTGACGCTCACTACTGTATACCAACATGATATCCTCGGACGCTCGTCATGTCATTATCATTTTATGCTACCTTTACTACCACAACGCCCCACATCATTCATTCAGGCACTCTGTGAGTTCCTTTCACTACCCGACCGCTATCAGTCCGACTCTCGCTCCATCCAGCTCACAGCTGAGGTAAGTCGACACAACCCACAGCCAGCCAGGCATGGCCACCTCTCGGAGGCCTCACGATTGTTCTTTTCCTTCAAGTGGCTCCAACAGTTGTACTCACAGTTTACTCAGACTTTCTCAGGAGTACTTCCTCTTCTGCTTCGTCTATCTGATGATCTCCGGTCCAATATCGGCAATGGACATCGCTGCCGGGTAGGGGTCCGTCCCTGCTCGCACCACCACTATCTCTTCGTCAGGCGCAGTCAACACTCCCACAGCGGTCGTAAGGACTTCTGGTCCTCACACGAGTTGGGCATCGGCTCGTCTAAGGTTGGTGACACTACGCCAGCTCCACACCCTGGCCTTGTCCTCTCAGAGACGCTGTCCTTCGGATACAGGAGAGGCCTTCTCGGACGCCTACGACAAGCTCTTGGACTTGTATCTTGCCAGGTGAGTGTCCGTGCACGTCGCTGAGGGAGATGCCGGAAGTCGGAGATGACCAGACGTGGTCTGTATAGGTATTTCGACCAAACCCCTATGACCTCAGGGGAGTCTGACAGCACAAGTCCCGAAGAAAAGCAGCACAGGCGTCGCATGGTAAGGGAGTAGGGGAGTGCCGACTAGTCCAGTCGAGTTCAGGGCCTCCTGCTGGTGCATTTGGTAACAGCGTTCTGGATATCCCCGCAGTTGAGTGGCCCTGTTGGTGTGGCCCAAATGAAGCTAGACGTGCCCTTGCTACGCTCATTGCGGACGGTGTGTATCCGTGTCTTGGCCTTGGACTCATTGAAAGGTGAGCCTGTGATAGTGTCTTCCCTATGCCAGAATAGGGACAGAGAGTTTACAATGAGATGGGTTCGGGAGTCGCTCGCGTAAAAAACGTTCTCTCGGCTCTTCGATCTCATGTGACAGCCTCTTCCTTATCGGCCTGCCATCCACTCGCGGCTGCCCGAAGCCAGGTTTGACAGTAGGAGTTCTACTTTCGTCTAAGTTGCCGGAATCTCCGACTGCGCATCGTGAAATCGGTGTAGTGGCTGCCTCGCCGTCGAGCATGCTGATGCTGTCTTGTGTCTCAGCCTCCATCACCGCGATGGATGCCGAGGAAGTTCGAGGCTCAACAGCCTTCGGTGGAATGTCTGATCAGGAGGTAAGATACTCCCCCCTAGCCTCAAGGCTAGGTCAAATCTATTCTGGGCGATCGTGTGGCCATAGGAATAGTAGCGAAGCAATCTGTGAGAGAGATAATACCATAGGCTATCGGCTTGTCGCCGGCATCCGCTCGTGAGTGTTTCAAATTGATCGTTGAAGCGCCACGCCGTATCGTGTCTGCGGTTTCCCATCTCCCATGGTCTTCGCCTCGGGTTATATGTCCACAGCGACCTTTGGCTGCTTCGCCCTCTGTTCTGTCTCCTGGCACCCAGTCGGCTTCAATGTCCCCTACTGCACTGTGTCATCACTCTTGCCATCTCAGTGGACGCTGCTTTCCGGTGACCGAGACGGCAGCCGATCGCCTCTGCCCCCCTCCTTCCCGCCGGAGTGTCAAGTCCTCCTACCCTCCATCGTGGAGTTACTTCACTTGTGAGCATCTCCCTGCTTCGCTCCGCTCAACATTTTCCTTTTTTTGAACAGGAAACTTTGCAAGGATAAATCGGCGGCCTCCTCGTCAGTGAGCAGCGAGACCGCCGTGTACCTCATCAAGATCTGGATCATGCTGCTGCAGCCCTGGGGAGCCGGTAAGCGTTCATGGACCCCCTCAGCTCATCATCGTCTTTGTCAAGGCTCCTGGCTGGGCACCACCTCCACCGCAGAGGCCGATGTATGGCCGTACTACGTCACAGCGATGCAGCGGCTACTGCGCAACCCTGTGACCATGGAAGCGTTACCACTGTAAAGGCGACTGCTGGTTCTGTTCCCCTGGCTCAGGTCCGGCCTCCCCCTCCCAGGTACTATCCCCTCATGGAAGTGGTGTTCACGCATCCAGCCGTCAGTGGCACTTGCGAGGATATGCTGGTGGAGGGCGAAGACGACCGGAAATTCTTCAACTCATCGGAAATTTACAGTTTCGTGAGCTGCCTGGAACTGCCTCGAGTGCTCCCTGAAGTTGCTCGCTGCAGGTGCACATGCTGGTCGTCCTGTTCGAGTGCGTTGTGAACGACCGGCTCATGTCGGAGATCGCGATCAACTCCCCTACCCCAACAAGGCGGCGGAAATGCGGTATTCGCCACGCCCTCCACCCTGGCCAAGACTTTCGTCGAGGATGTAGCAGCTCGGGAGCCATCGGCAGCCTGTGACGATCGCCTCTAGGTTAACCCGGTGTATCGTGCTCTACTACGGAGTGCCTCCTTCTTGTCTGACTTCAAGCATGATATCAGGAGAATCGCCGATGCTATGAAGGTTGGCCCTGGCAGACGGCAGAGCTTCTTGATCTCACATTTTTTTTGTTCTCGCAGGTATCTTCCTTCTGGGGACGGACCATTCTCGTCACCGGCCAGAGTCGACCTCCGGATACGGCAGGCCGGGTCAGCCAGAGAGCTCGAGGGCCACCTCAGGTAGGAGGGCGTCCATAGCTAACCATAGGCCGGCCCATTCAATCAGGGATCGAAATTGGGGCGCCTGCGAGGTGCGGTGGAACACGCATTCTTTCGTGAGGAGCCCAGCGGACCCTCAACCACTACCGACCTTGCAGGCTACACCACCCACAGCAGCAACACCACCACCAAAGCGAATTTGTAGGGGAATGAACGTCGCTGTTTGCCGAGTCATCTCATCAGCCTTCGAAGATTCGCCGCCCCTGGTCGAGAGGAAGGGCAGCAGCACCCGAGCCACCTGCCATGCCTCCGTCGAAGCGCGGCGATCCCGCGTACGATCGTCCGTTGAGGTCAGGAGGGATTTTTAGGCGTCGCCGCTGGGCATTCACTCGACAGGTACCGAGGCTCTCGGTGGAGTCGGCCGGTTGCCAGCATCGAGTTTGGATTCCTCATGGAGCCCTGCAAGAACCTGGCTCGGAGTGTTGGCCGCGTGCTGCGACTAGATCCTGTTGTTACTAGTAGCGGACAGACGGAGCCCTACATCGAGTGGACCAGGTGGGTATCGTCCATGGTTGTAGCAATAGAGGATCATTAATAATACGTAAATTTATGTTGATGGACGTGTGTTGATGATATCAAAGCGTGTCAGCGTGTTGCTGGTCTGAGCACGTTAGACGTGCTGTATTGGGTGGTGGTGGCCCCCCCTTTGGTGAGTACGTAATGAATGTGCATTGTGCCGCAGCAATGACGACCCGAAAGTTGTTGGCTATTTCTTCCCAAGGACTTTCATACCGTGAATCCGACATAGATCTGTATTGTTATTTAATATAATATTGTTATTCCGCATATTAATAGACTATATACTGTAATACCATAAATCTCCCTATTAATGATACTAGCGGACTGTTGTTCTCCCTTCAGGTCCCTCTGCAGTGCATGAGTATTATTCTGGTTGATGATAGCCCTGTGGATGGTCATCTCCAATGCAGCATCAGAATCCTTCATAGTGTGGGTTGGCCCCGGTACAGTATACCTCCGTTGTTTATGGATGATATTATTATTGATAGTGGCCCATCGGTATTGGACTGCACCCTAAAACCGTTTCGAATGCCATCAACGCTTATTGTGTCGCACAGTAAAAGAGCATGCGTGCTGGGGTAGTTGAATTCAATGCCGACGAACATGCTGGCCTCCAGAAACAAGAAGCGTGTACACGTTAAATTCAATCCTGGGAGCTGCCATGGAGAGATGTTTTCCTGCATGTTTTCGGGAAATTTTCAATTATACGTATAATTAAACCCCCTTACAAAATAATAGAACATTGCTAGAACTAAATAATAGAACGTTTTTGGCTGACGTTGCTCACGTCCAACCGAAAATCATAAGATTTGTGAAATGTTCTATTTTTTTGTAAGCGCGGAAAAATTGACCGTTTCAAGAAAATAACTGTGGCGAGCGAAACTGAGCTTGATTTTTATATATTTTGTTTCTCGGTAAGCAGTAACCATAAACACGAAGTTTCATGGCCTAGATCGTGATAGAAGCGGGGTACTCTCAAAAAATCGCAATGTTCTATTATTTTGTAAGGGGGTTTAATTATACGTATAATTATATCATTTTCCCGCATCTTTTATACAAAGGCTGCGTGAATTCCCTGCATTGATGATTATAAACTCGATACTTTGCCCAAGTCGCAATCGAAACGGTTCAGGAAGCCAAACAGCACCACCTAGGCCTCGGGGCTGCCACCGGGAACGAGCTGAAAGGGACAAGTCTGGCGGGGAGCGGCCAACAGAATGATGCTGTTACCAAGGCAACTGAACTGCCGTTCAGAAGGATGGACTCGATCTTGTCGACACGCTTGCCTCCGTCGGGGAGCATGGTACTGATCATAACAATAACCATCCAAATAGTTGCTAAAAAATCCGCTGTACCCTGGGGGCAAACTTTTCCTAGCTTTTTGGGATTGGATAAGGATTTCACACTGGCACGCACGGACTCGTCAGTACACTGATACCGATATTTTCAAGAAAATAGAAAAGGACCGTTGTTGTTGCGCAGACAGTTGCCAGCCATTGGCACTTACTATTCAGTAACATCGTCCAAAACCATGTTAACGTAGTCGTCAAAACCGCGCAGAGTCCCAACCTGTTCGGAGCATTGCAGCCACCAATGCAACGGCAGGGCTTCTTACCAGTTCCCGATCTCCCCTCATGATAACCCAAATACGACTCCCAACGCACTTGTCGACGAGAGCCAGGGGGAGGAAGGACGGCCCAGACGACGATGCGGCAGTGGTGGCGGCTGTTGGAGGGGCGGACACAGTAGAAGCCATCGTGGAATGGAGCACACTAGCGAGGGTGGACTCGAAGTGGGCAGGACGTGGTGTGCGAGTCGTTGAGCCCCAAGGCTGTCTGAGGACCACTTCCAACGCGTGTACTTACTCGTAAGTACGCACGCGTAAGATGCGTGAGTACTTTAGAAGGCTAGCAGTACAATTATTACCAATCTCGCATCTACTACCCAACTTTACCGAAATCGTCTCACTAAAACGGAGGCAAGTCAAAGACCAGTACAAGCCTCCCAAAACGACGAATGAGAAAGAACTAGCCTTCACAGTGGAACAAAGACCGCAGCTTGCCAGTCCCCAGCTTTCGAGGAGTCAACGCAACTCTGCCGATTATATGCAGAGAATATTGTCACACGTTTGAGTTTAACTCCGACTCCTCATCAGCCTGGACCTCCACGCCCTCGGGCGGCCCAATATTGGGGTCGTCCAATTCAGTCTCGCAGAGGAGACCGTAGTGCTCCACCACCGCCGACGATCGGTTGAGGGAGCGGATCTGTAAAAATTCAATGGCCATGGCAGTCGAGGCCTCACGGCATACTTCTCGTATCCGAGCTCGGATTGGGCCAGCGAAGAGCCGCTCCAGTTTGCCGCCCTGATTCGGGCCCAACCATCTTTTCACCAGATCGTAACGACATACTCGGAGGTAGCAGTGGACCAGCATCGGCAGGGCCGGGTCTGCAGGCGGAGGACGATGCGGCCTCGAAGTGAGTCGTGTCTCACCTTGTCGCTGAGCATCCGCGACTAAGGCAGCCAGCCACTGCCACAGGCAGGTTATGTCTTGGAACACCAGCAGGAGGGCAAGCCACAGGCAAACGAAAGTCTGAAGGAAAGCGAGGATGATCGGATGGGAGCCGCTGGCTCAGAGGATAGAGGAGGTTGATCTACGTGAAGGCTCATAGAATGTCGAGAGAATCACTCACAGGCGAGGGACAAGGCCTTCCGCTTCAGCCACACACCAACGAGATGCTCAGCTGCAAGTGACGCAGCCAGGCAGTGGCGTATAGACAGAGTCTAATAGAAAGGCCCTTCGCCCACCTCCTGTTCTTTGAACCAGTCTGTGCTATCGACGTGTTTCACGGCCGCCTTAGTAGCCTTACCCACATCTATCCAGGAGATCCACGGACACCTGACATCACTCCACCATGAGTTGCGACTTCGCCACAGGCCTGCCTACTTGAAATTGAGGCACCCAACCAGGGCGTGAAGATACAGGTCTCTGACATGTGCAGGCTCCGACCTAAGATTCTCCGCGACCAGGCGAATGTGGTAGGCGGTGGTCCAGACGAAGTCCAGACTGTTGTTGATCGAACACGAAATCAACTTCTCCGCGGAGGCCTGAAATGCGCCAGTTGCCAGAACTCAGTATTTTCGATGTTAACGACACGCATGAACACGTGAAGACTCGAAAGAAAAGGTCTCAAAGTCAGATGAAAATTGATTCAGATGTCTTTAGAATTGTAATTGTAAAGAGCTCCTGAGACCTTCAACTACGTACGGTGGCAGAATGAAAGAATTTCGTCCACAGATGACGTAATAAGCGCACGCCCGAAAATCCCATCCCATCACTTACACATGCCAGGAACCTGACAGCCTCCTCATTATCCTTGTTACGGCTGAGCACTCGCGTCGCCTTTGCTGCGGTATGGGTGATGCTCTTCCGAGTGGACGACACTTGCTGCGCTGCAATACCTGAAAGACGCCACTTCGCGGTGAAGAGGCGATGTTGCCCACGTACAGATCTCCTTCCAGGCAGGTCGGTATTTTTTCGACAGCTCGGCCTTCCGTCCCCATGCGTCAGTGAAGCTAGTCAAGGCCTTCAACCCCGCAGTCTGCAGGGTCTCCCCAGTGGACTCTTCCGCTGCTGCGGGCTGCACTGGGACTGCGATCGGCTTCTCCTTAATTTCGGGGCGCGCGAAATCTGGAGTACTCGGCGGCTGGGGAGCCGGTGCTGCTAGCTTCTTAGGGGACTGTGGAGTTGCTGCGGCCGCTGTCCTGAAGGAACGATCGTTTCCGGAATCTTTCGAGTACGCACTGCCAGATTTCTGAGCAACTGCGAGGAGGAGACAAGAGAATCGGTAACCCTTGTAGAGAACCCTCCTGTTTTCGATTGTGGTGGGTCGTCACTACAATCCTCATAGCAACTCCCGACTGACTCACTGACTTAGTGAGCAACGCCCCCTCAAAAATTCTCATTGAAAATTTATGGACAAAACAAGACGGCGATACTACCGCTAGTACCCTTACCCAGTAGCATCCCACAACCCTCCCCAAAAAGCTGGCGTCCACGAAGTACTACTTATCATCCAGCACCTTCCTCTTCTCTGCCTCGACTTTCTTCTTCTCCTCGATCATCCTCAGTCGCTTCTCCTCGGCCAGCAGACTCTGCTCCTCTTCCTCCTCCCTCTCCGCTTCGCCATGATAGTGCGCTTCTCAGTACCAGCCTGGGCTATTGCCTGCAGCCGCTGCAGCTGCACCTAAACCAACAAAAAATCTCGTAACCGTCGTGCTCCGAAGTCTGAGCCGATCTTACCAAATACCAAAATTGGGAATTACTATTTTGCATTGATACGTTGTGATTCCTATGAAGAATAGTAAACCCCAAGACACTCGTACCTTCAAGTCCCACTCCCTCCAGCCTTCAATATTGTGCCTTAGCCTGCTGAGAACGCTGGGGTCCCGGTACCAGGCCCCACCTGAGGAGCGGGTATCGGGGGTGACGGTAGCTATGCCAATGGTGACACGAAGTGACTAGACTGCGTTGAGACGCGCAATCCTAGAGTGCTTCCGGCTACCCCAAAGACCAGCTCACCGCGAAGAATGCAAGATACTAAATGATTCCATCAATCCAGAGCCCCGGAAGCGATAGAAGTAGAAGCAACACCCCTCAGTACTACCTTCAGCCTCCAGCGAATACTCCAGGTGAGTACCATCTATTCACCTCATCATCAAGCAAGGCCGAATGTGATGGGCCGGACACCGTGGGTGCTGCAATGGCTGGAGCTCCATTGACGGTACCCAAAGACGCCTGCAAGCCACGGTATATGGTGGCCAGGGGATTCCTCCATGCCCGGTCTACAGACGTCGCGCGCCACGAAATTCAGGTGTGCTACGTTAACGAGATCGCCGCCCGAACGCCCGGTGCCACTACCTTTCCTTATCCGCTCTGCCGTAGCCATGGTGTCATCATCTTCGTCCAGACCAAATAAGTCGAAGTAGGTCTTCGAGCTCCGACGGTTGGACCGAGGAGTTGATACGTACCAAGGAATCCCCGATGGTCGATCGTCTTCCGCCACGCAAGAACTTCCGCTGGTGTCGAACTCCGAGGACCTGGGAAGCAGTCTAGAGCCGTCAATAACGGGATGCAAGATGCTCGTCACATTCATTAACAACAAGATGATTCAGGTCCTCCGGGGCTCCCAGTAGTAAAAACCGTATTTATTAACGGTACCTCATTTCGGACGGGAATGACTCATCGCCATAGAAAGTGGACGTTGGGTTTTTGAAGGGGGCAAAGCGTCACTACCCCGCGTCGCTTCCCCTCCACCTACTATTGATGAACAACCGGGCACGGCGACGTTTGTGTAATGGGATAGAATTTTGGATGATATCTTCATCCCTCATAAAAGTCCGTTGCCCTTTCTCTCCCAGGCAAGAAGGCACGATCGCATAACCTACTCAGATGCTTCGTAATCCTCAGTATCGGTGGTGGCGAGATCATCGTCCGACTCCTCACCGTCGGACTGCTCGTCCAAGTCTCCGAAACAGCCGCCAGGCCGTCGACCCACCCCCCAGGCCCTTCCCATATGAAAACTACTCGATGGCATCTGAATATCGCGCACAGCGAAGATTCTGAACGAGAAAGATATTCCCTTCTCGAAGTGGTCGCAGCAGTCCACCCAGACCACGACCGACCTCTTACGGGACCACCCGAACTTTCCAGACTACATCCACGCCTCACTCCTTCAGACTGCCGAGGGCGACTTTCAACTAACTTCCCCAACTTCGACAAGTTCATGAGACGCTAATTGCCGCAATAAATTCTGCCCTTCTCCGAAGCAGCTCAGACACCACCCTCATCAGTCCATGATTTCCCGCTGCTGATGGAAAACCATCGCTCCGCCGTCTACCGAAATTCGCGTCCTTTCCGAGCTCCCTTCAGTACAGTATTGAGAGTAGCCAGTTCCTTTGCGATGTCCTTTTCCGCCTCCCGCTGTCTTCGCCACCGCTCCGCCGTTACTTCCAACTCATCCACTTTCCGGACTAGCCGATTGAGAGCTGCCGGAGCTGCCATACGCTCCTCCCGACGCGACCATTGACGGCCGTGAAAACTGCCGAAATTAATACCATAACTTCAACACAACAGAAGGGCAGTATCGATGCAACGTCTTAACTTGGCCTCGATCCTATACGTTGAGTGCTCAGCCTAGGGGGCGATTGCCGAAGGGTCCGGGGGGAGGAGGCATCGGGAAGCCCTTACCCATCATGGGGAATCCTGAAGGCATAGAGGTTGGCAGTGTGAAAGTAGTATAAAAATTCGAGCGCGACTGCAAGCAATGAGGTAAGGATTGCCATACTCGGGTTCTCACAGGGAATATCAATGAAGCACTGGTCCACTCAGAATGACTTAGTGTCAGTGGACACAATGCCTTACTACAGTCTATAACATTTCCACGTAAAAAATGTGTTGCCCGTGTGGTTTGATACGGAAGGTGTGGTATTGGAAGTGGAAATATTACCGAATCCTTTCCCGAAGAGCATGCCCTTGCCCTTTCCGAAGCCCTTGCCAGCGAAGGGAGGGGCGTAGGGGTGAGAGCCGCCCACGGGGAGCGACGGCCGAGGGGTAGGTTACTGGCCCGAGGGCTGAAAGGAGAAGGAGGATGATGATTGTGGGAAGTATGAGACTGCGTATCTTAACTGGCTACATGCGCGACCTATACAAAAAAGGTCGGGAGCGAAAGATTCCTCTCCAGATTATTAGGAACGATCCTAGAACGTGAAAGTGGTATTACCTTTAGCTTCGGGTTGATCATCATAATTGGGGACACCGACACCCTTTTCCTTCATCTGCTCGGTGTAGTAACTGAAGAATATCTTCAGGTCGAGCTAGGAAGATACAAAAAAGGTCGAAGGAAGACCTCCAGCGACTTACTCAATTTTATTTTGAATATGCTTCCGGCCCGTTGAGTGCTGCTTCCTCCCGAAGAAGCTGCTGTGAGCCAGGAAGATATCACAATACTCGCAGAAATACTTCGGCATTTCAGCAAAACTGCCAGCGAGCAGCAGGTGATAATGTGATGCGTTAGTTTCGTGGCGCGCGGTAATTTTTAGGCGGAGCGAAGCGCATCACGAATGTCGATTTTATCGCCGAAGACCTCTGATCGTTGAGCGCGTAACCGTTCGTCTAAACTTACTGCACATCGGGTTGTGATATCTCCGTGGTGGAGCGCCGTGACTTAAAGCTTGTTACGCGGAGACTCCGCGTTCGATTCCCTCAGCTTGCATTTTTGATAGTGCCCTTTGTCCGAGCCGGTTCAAGACTGATTCTTTGATTAAATAAACTAGTTCCAGCTTCCGTTAGTTGAACCCCCTCGGAATCACTGCTGCCCCAACCTGACCATTGTCCTCTACCATACGTCCTTTAGTTCCGGTTAGCGACGCTGAACTCCTCATTCACCTCTGCTTCCGCTCTCGTCTTGACTCCAGCTGCTTCCCCTGCTACGATGCGCGGATCCCGAAAGCAGTGGTTTAGGAAAGCTTATGAAGCCTGTGGTTGCTAGTGAGCTCTTGAAGAGAGAAACCCGGTGTCTGGTTAGCCCACAGTACGCGGCACCTCATTGTACTCAGTCCTTGGCAGGCCTCTTATTATCATCACAAATGCCCTTCCCATCGTTCAACATCATTACCACCCTTGCGATGATCACGATGGCCTTCCTGTGAGTTCTAGAGAGGGTTTCAGGGTCGCTAGGCTAGTAGACGTATTTTCTTTCAATCTCTGCCCCTATTATATTGGGCGTGTCGTTAACAGTACTAGCAGTGGTTGCTGTAGTATGCAAGATACCATCAGTACTGACTTCTTCTGTCTTCATCCGATCGTACCGATGCAGTCCCTCCTGTTCAATAGAGTGCTTCGGAAACTCGGGATCGATTCTGGAATCGATTTTTACGCGTAAATTGTGGTTCCAGAATCGATTCTCCGTTTTACAATGGGTATATCCCGCGATCCCAGTGTGTGTCGATTTGAATAGGGAGCAATCGTCATCGTGTGAAATGCTGTGCCGTTGGGAAATACTATTGCGGGAGTCCTATAGCGAGCTAGAGAGGTTAAAGGGGCTCGATCGGCTTCTGTCGAGGATCTCTCAAGCGGGCGTTCTGGTGTAATGGTGTCGTCCATGTATTTCTGCACATGGTTGCGACATCTGTGAGAATGGAGAAACAACGAGTAAAACAATTGAACGTGGCAGACGTACCGCATTTTGCCCAAATCAACGAGGGTTCATTGGATATGGCGGGCACTCCTTCATTGCCGCTTGTGAATGCCTCTATGCTCTGACACTTGCAATGATGATGAACTGTTACTCATATCGGTACAGTGAGGCGCTTGCGGTTTCCATGGAAGGGACAACTTCAAACTTTTGCGGAGTCGTGGAAGGGGAAAGCGTTATTTTCGGCTATCAAGGTCGGAGGTTCGATCCTCGGCATGGGTATATTACTGTCAGATATGGCGGTTGTGGTTGCTGCTGTCACCACCACATGCCACCCCAACCCGAGCCCCTAGTGGATGGATCGAGGCTGGCTGAGTTGCAGAGGCAGCAGGAAGCCATTGATGCCTCTGGGAAGGAACGTCTGGGTAATATGATTTTGGCCATGGATGAGCCGACGGAGCCCAGCAGCTCCTCAAACGACAGCTACACGGTATCGGAGGTACCGGAGGTGAGTATCTTTTGGACTTATGAGATCCGCGCTTGAACAAGATACCTGTATAACTGAGGGAATATTGATTCAGAATTTCGAGAAAATTCAGTGCGGAATGAATTTTTCCCCAAATTTTGGTGTGTCTTTTCTTTTCCGCTGACGTTAGCCGTTTTCATAGTAGAGATTCCCCTTTACTACACGTCTATTCCCAGCCACTTATTCATTGGATTTCGTGGGGTTTTGTATTAGTACCCGCACATTGTGGGAAAGTCGGGTGAGTTTATTCAACCCGCAAATCTAATACAAGATTTGCATGATGCAGCGACTGTTAGACCCGTAGTGCCGCTACGGTAGTGGTATAATAGGTCGGCTCTTGAAGCCTCGGACAGCGCGGTTTTCAACATCTTTCAGGATGAAGACGATAACGTGATGATGGTTGGGAAAGAGAACAGGAAAGCACTGCACGTGTAGGGTGCGAAAATCTTCCGAGTGCGCCTTCTTGTTGGTGACATGTGAAACGACAAGATACCCTTGTGTTGTTCACCCACGATTTGTGTTGTACAATCGTATGGTCTGGTCGGGCGAGTGTTGGAGCGAATCGGCGCGACATGGAGGGGACAGGGGATGGCCGAGGGTTGCACAATAACGTTACGGTGAAAGCTACCATCACCAGCTTGAGATGGACGTACTGGAACCAGCGGGACAATGATACAGGAAATCATTAGAATGGATGAAGTATATCGGGAAAATTTATTCTCAGCTGTTGGGGTCTATCAACGGAATTCTCGGCTTACAATAGGGCTCGAAAAACCGCTGCTTGCGAGCCGCGGACAATGTGCCACTTGCTCGTCGGTCAGGCCCCTTTATAATGTCTTCATTGAAGCGTATCTTTGTGACTTGTATTCTCCTCGGAGTAGCTATGCTGTAAGTTGCCAGGATAAACGAGGGGGATATCTTCGCGCACAGCGAAGATTTTGGTCAGATTCTCGGGTTGCGGATGTGGCAATTCTTGCTGCTGCGGATATTGCTCTTGTGGAGAGGCTGGGAAAAACGAGATCGATCATCAGGGCGAGCGCGATGTCTATGCCGATGGAGAACGGCCTAACAGAATGTTGCAAAGGATCAATCTTATCAACGAGCTGGTGAGCAACCTCGGAGGGCTAGGACTCGGTAAATGCGACTCGGAGCAACGGAAAGAAATGTATCTTGTGCATGCGTGCACATTAAACCAACCTAAGATACCTTTTCCCATGGATCAATGTTGTCGAATCTCGCTATAGGGTTAGGGATTTCGTGGCGCGTGTCGGACGTTAATCGTCCATCCGGTCCACAAAGCGGACCACAACGTGGGTGCCCTTCTCTATTCGTACTGAAATCATTCGTGAAGAAGGGCCACTGAAGCTTTCGTATTATTCTAGTATCTGATGGCCGACATCAGAATCGTAGTTCACGGATAGTCCGACAGCATTTTCCTATGGAACGCGTCACTTCGTCTATCATGGTATTGCAGTGGACTTCTGTTAGCTCATTAGTCGTCGGAAAAACATAGACACCGATCAGTTTCCCTCAAGATTCTGCGGACACATCCTCAAGTAGGGGGTTTCATTTGTGAAAGAAGGAGTAATCTAGTTGCTAAGTCGTGGCTCAAGTTTGGCCATACTAATATTGGCCCACTGCTGTTATAAGTACGCAAAAAATATCTATAGCATTGATGATACCGAATACTATAACCACCGGAAATCTCGCTCGCCCTTCGTTCTACGAACCCGTCGGTGACGGGTATTAGCCGTCATTGGGTAATACGTCATTGGTAATTACCGAGCCGGTATTGGGTAATACCGTGACGGGCCGTCACGGTCACCCTCCCAGGTCGCTCATCACAGTCGGTAGTATCAACATGCGTAAGTTGATTTGAAAACTGCGCAAACAATCTGTAGCTTTTGGCGAACTACAAAAGAATTGATTGCGTGGGCCCCGGTGGAAGTTTACCTGTCCTGATGGCGGGTACTGGAAGTCTAACTAGGTTAGCTTCCGAACCCCGTACATCTGTTAAAGTTGGATCGATAATATCCGTCTATCCTGTGCAGGTTGCCATTTCTCATGGGCATGCGGCGGCCACCAAAAGGGATTACCACTGTCCCTGCTACTGATGACGATGATGATGAGGTAAGAAATTGCGGCCTCGACCGACAAGTCTTGGACGGCTCGTCTGTCGGATGTCTTTGTCAACGGCTCGTCTTCGTCCCACTTCCGAGTGTAGCCGGGCTGGACTGTTGTTATGGTTGCTTCCGCACTCAGAGTGCCACGACGACTGCATCCGTGACCACGCCTAGATCGAGCAGTAGGTCGACGAGTAGCGTGATGCCTAGAACCACTACTAGGATACCTCCTACGACTTCTACTCATACCATCACAACCACACCCTTTGTGACTACGACAACCCCTACCGTCACTTCCAGTACACCCACCACCGCTGCTGCTACGACCGCCA
The DNA here is from genome assembly GCA_013115135.1 of Perkinsus olseni. Classification (NCBI taxonomy): domain Eukaryota; phylum Perkinsozoa; order Perkinsida; family Perkinsidae; genus Perkinsus; species Perkinsus olseni. The sequence goes on along the minus strand of JABANP010000158.1, from coordinate 10,829 downwards.
TCAGTTCTAGGACCACAACAGCTGCTCCTACCACAACTACCACAACCACTACTACCACAACGACCACTACAACTACCACTACAACTACCACTATCACTACCACGACGACTACCACGACCAGCACTACAACTACCACGACTACCCCTTCTACAACTACTACAACTACCACGACTACCCCTTCTACAACTACTACAACTACCACGACTACCCCTTCTACAACTACTACAACTACCACGACTACCCCTTCTACAACTACTACCACGACCACTACCACTTCTACCACTTCTACCACTACTCCCACGACCACAACCACTACTACCACAACTACTACAACTACCACGACCACTACAACGACGACCAGTACTACCACAACCAATGGTATAGTGAATGGCAGGGCGGTTCGGGTGAGTTCCTTCGCTTTCTATACGTGTGAAACCTCAATGAGCAGCAATGCTCAATGAGGATGAGGCGCACCTGTGGCGCGTCGTTACGAGCATTATTCCGAGCTTGGACAGAGACAGACAAGTCCAGTCGTTCATTCGCTCCTCCTGGGAATCCTCGGAATGGAAATTATCTACTTTAATCGGATGTCGCTCGGGTAATACTTTTTCTCCTGCAGGATTCTTCGACCAATCTGAATGCAGCCACAAGGCCCGTCCCTCCCGGATCGGTAAGACTTGTGTCTTCACATGAGCGAAAACGTCTCGCGGTTCCGATTCCCCTGTGTATCGGGGTTGCGGTCTTTTAACCTCTCCCGAATCCGGCATAGTGGTAGAGCTCTACAATCCTCTAACTTGGAAGTTCTACAGTATGGATAGGAAATTGCCCCTTCGTGACGCTAACCTACACAGAAAGCAGGACTGTTAACGTCACAACGATTGTCTCCAAATCACAAGGCTGGGGCCCTGCAAGAGATTTGTTATTCGTTTCCTCCCTTCAGTCGTCGAGAATCCTCACGACGCGGCCAGCGATAACGACGGTAGGTCGGGGTGTTCTCAAAAACATTTTTAAAAATAAAAATGTTTTTGTCGGTACTTGATGCGATCTAAGGCGATTCGTAAGAAACCGCAGCCCGGAGACAACCAGGCTAGGCTGAGCATAGAACTACCAACTCGTGATTTTCGCGCTCCAAAGTGGATGATTGTCAATAGAAGACTCCGTAGTGTTTTGAGGGTTCATCAAACGGCACGCTAGGCGGTAGCAGCGTCTTCGGATAGCAAGGGCTCGCGGCTAATGATGAAATCGTGGAGGATAGCTGCCGTTTTGCGCAATGATATCTTTGCGCACTGCCAAGATTTGTTCTTCGGGGTCGGCTGAGTATCTCGTCGTTTCAGACAACTCCCTCAACGTCTTACAGTTGGGCCGATAAGGTGAAGTGCAAAATCGGTTGGACGGAATATCTAATGTTGAAGCCTGCAAGATACGGGCAAAGCGCGTTCCGGGGAAGGAGTGGTGCGAATACAGCGACCCGAAGACGAAGAGTGTGATCAGCGTGGTTAAGACTAAGGATGGAGTTAAGATCGAAGGGAAGTGTTGGAAGCTGGGGTGAGCAGGAGGATGCTTATCGATCACTGGGGCGCGCGCTATTCACTCTGGGCTGCTTGTAGGAAGATGGTGGAGGTGAAGGAAGACGCTCCGACGGAGGTGGTCCGCACAGCGAAGGCCGCTGAGACTGGATCGACTATGAAGTGCGAGTCCGTGTTCATGAGCTATTCGACTGCTACCGCCACTCGGCCGGAGGGCATCGCTGCGTGGGTCTGTGACAATGTGAAGACGCCGAAGTGGTGGAAAGATGGTATTAAGGAGAGGAAGGTGGGATAATGGGGATGCATGCGAGGAGTGGGTTGCCGATATCCGTTATAGGGGTAATCCTGTCGTGAGTAATGTGGTGCTCTCGAGGGCTGGTCTTGATGATGAATCTTATAATTTGTTGCTTCGGGGTTGCTTCGATCATTCTGATTGTAGAGGTGTATTGCTATCATTGGCGAAAAAAAGTATTTTTGATAGAACGGTGCATTCGAAAATAGTAGTTTACTGGTTTCAACCATGTTTTCCTTGCCGCTGTGGCCGTGTAGATCGGCGGTGGCTGTTGACAGGCCTTCGCGTCCACCTCCAACTGTGTGCTAGTGGAGCATGGAAAGGCTGTTACTGTGGTCCAGCTGGCTAGATTGGGGAAGGAAGTGGTGACGTGGGGGACTTGCCCGGAGCGTCAGAGGCCGGGTCGTCAACACCCGCGGTAATGAGGGTCAGGACACTAGCTGTTGAAGAGTGATGTCATTGCTACGTCAACATTACTGAGTCGTGATTCCTAACAGTATGATGGTCATTACTATAGAGGGTGTGGAAGCGAGTGGCGAAGTTACGAGATGTCATTGTCCTCAGGAATTTCCGATTCCCAACCCCACCCGAGACGATGCAGCTAGGGAAGGAGATGTTGCAGTTGAATCACCGACTGGAGTGTAGTCAGCTGGTCGGGTCGTGGGTATCCAATAACGTCACTACTGTGTCCGAGGCTGTGAAGGAGGTCTGCAGCCGGGAGATCATGCTGCCCAAGTGGCTCGAGATCGCCAAGGAGGAGGTGGGGATCATTTTTATGCTAATTCAGTTGGACGTCTCATTCGAACACTGTGGGAAAGTGAAGGACGAGGTTGCTCTGATATTGGCCGTTAGTGCAATCGATTAACTGGGCGAGCGCTACTCGCAGCCATACCAACGTGCATAGGCTAGCGACTGAATCATACTGGGTTCTCCCTGGAGTGACTCTCTCGCAGCAGGCGTGGTCGTCAGGAAGATACTTTTGTTCTTCTCAGAAATTATTTGACGCGAAGGAGTGTCGAGTGTGGGACTCCAATAGACAACAAGAGTTGGTAGTTGAGCGACTACCAACGGGTGGTTGGGGTGCAAAGGCTAAGTGTTATCGGCATACCGGCGTGGACCAGAGAAATAAACCGTAAGGCACAGGTTCGATTCCGGGGAGGGGTATTTTTAATAGAAGTCTCTTCTCAGTCTATTGAACCTTCGGATTTCTTCGAATGTTGAGAAGAACTTCGCAGGAGCTGGGACGTGTATAGAGGCGCTCAGCGAGCTCGCCCCCAGCGGCGTGATCACGGTGCCGCATGCCCTGAGCTACATCTGCCATGTCAACCTTCCCGCCAATGGTCAAGTGCAGTGGCAGACGCAGGTGGGTTCCTCTAGCTCATCCATGTTGGGGTTCACATTGCACCAGTGTCGTCAATGTCTGGGTGTGATATGTGGTGTGAATCCCTCGTAGGAGGATCGGCGTGCGCGGAAAGTTCGTTCGTTTGTACGTCGGCGTACAAAAGTTTGTGCGCAGTAGGCTGTACGGCCAAGGCCGCAGTACTTCAATGGCGTTCGCTGCTAGAGCTAGTAGGGCTCTGGCAACGGGTGCAACCATCAGATGTGATGGTCATGATCATTGCAATGTGATGATGATGGACGCGAGCTCAAGTCAGCTCTCCGCTCCCTGGATGTGGAGGTAGAACACTAGAGACCGCTGACTCGACCCGGACCGGGTATGGAGTCGGGCAGTTCTCTCGTGTCCTACTGAACAGTGATGGCCACTCGCTCAGTGTTGACCGCAGACACAGGCTACTGCCCCGCTGCTGGCTCTGACACTGATGGAGGGCCGAACATGTCAGAGCGTAGCTACACACTGTTCTTCAAACCCCCAACCTTAGCAATATGAGAGTTTCGTGAGTAGTTCCGATTTTCTGACGCTCTGATTGGTTGACCCATTAAACACAATTAGCTTGCCGTCCTTCGCGCTGGTGTATCCGAATCATTGACCTCCCTAGCGCCTCGCTGGACTAACCATAAACGACTGCTGGGTAGGTTCGCAATACGGGTGGGATCTGCAGCCTCGAAGGCCTCGATACCTCTGGCGGTAGGAAGGCAAGTGTGAAGATCAGTCGAGAGGTTTTTGCATCGCCAAGGAAGCATCATTACTTCTTCTCTCTTTTGCTACAGTGCCCATCTGAAGCTGGGTGAGTGAAGGAGAGGAGGGGGTGGCGCGTAGAGCTCGCAGGGTCGGTTTTGGGTATTTTGGAAAGCTCTAGTTTATTATCGTATTATCCGTCTGTGGGGACTAGCAGAAAGTGGTACGGTGTAGATTCGGTTTGTTCCCTTCCTCAGAGCCCGTCGGGTAGCCGTTCCCTCAGCACAAATGACTAAGCTCCAGCATAACGTCCGCTGGTATTGCGGCTCCGTGCTAGCGCCATTCTTAATGGAAGGCCGCTTTACTGCCGACGTCACGCCGGATGGCTTCATCACGGACATGTGCCAGAGTCCAGAGTTCAGAAATATGACAGCGGATGAGTTGGAGATGCACAACCGAAAACAGCAGGAGTTGCGGGCGATCCAGGACGACTATGTCAACGAGCTACGGCGGCGGCATGAGGCTGAGATGGCGAAGAGGAAGGCAAGTTTAGGAGAGGAAATTTTGTTGTCTCTGCACGGGTTTTCTTGCTTGTGATTCCTTTGATTTGCGGGATTTGTGGTATGATTTTCAGGCCCAACCAACAGTAGCTCCTGTTGTCCGAGGCCCTTCTGTGAACAAGCATAGCAAAACGCAGGTACGGCGGAGCGAAGTTAGTTTTGATACACGAAGTTTTTTTCTTAGAAAGTGATCGATGCGAAGCTGCGCAGAGGGGAAGGCACGCATTCGTGCCACTTCGAGTCTGGTGATGTGAAACTGGCGGTTTCTCGGCGAGGAGGATCGGTGACGATCACGCAGGAGGGCTGCCCGTAAGCAGGTCGAATGATCTGCCCGCTCTCACGGTCATCAGGACGCCTGTTATTTCGGCTCGGCTGTGTCGTTTGCGCTTCCGAGGAAGCCCCGATGGTTAATCACCGCGGGGAGGCTCTAAACCGGAGTGTTCAGATGTTGTCTCTTTCAGAGGCTCCTCCAAGAGTAGTTCAGCGGCTCCATCGGCCACAGCTGCAGCGATGGCACGAGGCGACCTCTGTGGGAAGGTTCTCGCTACATTAGCCTCGACGAACCAGAAGAAGTCGTCCTATGCATCAGCCGTTTGCCGAGCGTATTTCAGCTAGCCAAGAGTTGTTGTCCTGTGGAGGCTATTGCCTCCTTTTCCATGCCCTTCCGTGTACAACCCTGTGCGATATCATACTACTGCCAGCTGTTGTGTTCTTCTAGTGAGGTCTTAGTGTGCTGGGGGATGCTAGCAAGTAAAACATAGATTCCGTTGACGAGGTTGCAGTCGTCCCGATCAATCATCATGTCGTGTTCACTGAACACGTTCGTTCTCTATACTGAACACTGTTCGGTATAGAGCACGAGCGGTTCGCAGGGTCGTCCGTAGGTAACCCTGCGTTAGCGTGCCACTCGTTCATTGGCTGATCAGATGATGGTCATTGAGGATGCAGTCGTGGGCGTGCTTTGTGACCATGTTGTTCCTGTGTCCAGCACCTGACCTTGTTGTGTTTCTAGTGACCGAGGCGGCTGACTCTTGATCAAGGAGACGGTTTCACTGTCACCAGCGCTTCCTCCGTTTGAGAAACACCCTCCTGTGGAGGTTCAGCGTGTTGATAGTTTCCCAGTTGTGATGCTTGAAATACCAGTTAAACCTTCGGCAGCTTCTCCGAGCCCTGGCAATCTGGCAACCCCCTCGGCGAGACACCTAAGTAGTCACTTCAACACAGTAGTCGTCCAGACTGTTCTCGAGAAAGACGTGGCGGTCGTCGGCGAGGTCGTCCAAATGCGGATCCGCATGAAGCTAGAGCCGACTGTCAAGGAGGCGATCCGGGTTCAAGTCGTGGTCACGCCACCAGCCGAATGGGGAGCATTTTTGAGTGGCTGGTCGGGGTCGCGGGCGGTAACGCTTCTTCCCGGAGTTGAGAAGGAGCTTGCGGGGTTGGCGCTGGTTGGTGTGAAGCCCGGCCCTGTGGCTATGCAGCATTTGGTGAGGCCGGGTGTTAATGATCACAGTCTTCTGCAATATCTATTCAAAGGCTACTGCTATTAGGCATGTAAAACTAACAATATTGTTGGATTCATTCGTGGAAGTTTATTGAGTCGAATAGCGAGTGCACAGTGCGTGCTTTGCGAATATGTGCTTCCTTTCGTACCGCTTCTTCGATTCATCCTGGGTAAAGTCCTTGACGGAGACCGAGCTCGCATTGGGGGTTCCGTCGAGAATTATCCTTCCACCTCGGGCTCTCGAGAATTCCTGGAAGCGAAGGAAAAAAAGAAATCATCTTAGGTTCGAGCGTCGTTGGTATCACAGTCGAGTGGCAAGGACCTGCCTGTATCCGAGGTGGACGGAGGAGTTGCGATTGACAATTTCGATGCCACTGATCTTTTTGTGCTCCCGAGCGGCAGAGGAGTCCCGATTGAACGAGAGACTGTTTGAGCTAACGCTGATAGGGTGTGGTGTTGTCACTGGGGGCCTTCCCTCTGTGTGTGTGAGTTTATAGTCCAACGCTTACTGTTCCGGCTCGGTTTGACTCGAAGCCGGTGTGCGCAGTTAGTGACTCTCTGTAGCGTTGATATGCAGTTCAAACAGACGGTTCGCCAAGAAGCTTTCCTCAGGGATACATTCGAGCGGAGAAATTTCCTTCCCTATTTCTTCTCACAGGTTTATATCCGAATTCATCAAGAATGAAGCCTGTCCTTACTCTTAGACCAATGACCGTTGGGCCGAATGTGAGTTCAAATGAGTGGCCTTGCTAGTTTGCACGTGGAAGGATCTGATCCCCTCGCAGCGGCCAAAGCTGCCAACACAGGGCTAGAGCTTAATATGGCCGGTCATTGGAGTTTCTTTCTGGCTTGTTGCCTCTCCCTCGTATTACGGAGCTATCGAGTGAGCGATCGAAGGATTCAAGCACGTGTTACCCGGCACAGGAAGTGACGCAACACGCAGGGGGCCGACGGAAGAGCGATTTACGAAGAAGGGAATGAGCAAGCTAGTCAGACTCACTGCAACGCCTCAGCGATTTTTGCGGGCAACTCTCATGCCTTACTCTGTTAAGAGTGGCAGGTTAAGGGAGGGCGGCCATCGGAGGTGGCGAGATTACCGTTATAGCGCACCACTGACCATCGATTTCGGTTGTGCTGTGTCGACCAGCGGGCTTCGTGTGGTTTTAAGTTACTAGGCTAGATCACGTTATGGCGTTCACGATTAAGGAGGTGCCCGGGCGGACAGGAAAGCCTCGGCACCAGGTCCTCGAGACGTGCGGCCCAGCGAAGAGCGGGCGGAGCCATTTTAGGGCGCTCCTCACCGGTTTTCGAGCGCGGATGGGTTTTCCTCTGTCTCGAGGACATTTATGATATCCTCAGTGCTTCGCAAACCTACAGCAAGCCTCGGACCCATGATTGTGACTAGTGGAATCTGCTTTCTTCCACTAAAGTTATGAGGGAGGGTGATACTTCGGTCCCGGAGTAGCGATTTTTCGTGGGTTCGATAGCCTGTCTCGAAATGATGGTGTAGTTGGTTTATTCCGCTCGTCGTAACAGCAGTCGGCATCGGGTTTGTGTCCAACCAAGCCGGTGACGGTGTTGGACTTCGAACCGACACACGTGCCGAGATGATGACCTAGGTGGCTAAGCTTGGTTGTGATGATGCCACGTTAGCTGAGGACATGTTACAATCACAGCGGTCGTGTCTGACTGTGGCCACGTCACTATTATACGAGTTAGTTCAGTTGCATAGAACCCGTATGCTTCAACGACTTGGTCGTATCTTGTTCATCGCGTCTTGGCTCATATCATCGTCACGCGCCACGAAATTAGGAGCCGTGGCGTCCACAAGAAACGAAGGGGGGAATAGTGGGCTAAGACTCCCGAACGCTGAGGATAATTACGACGATCTCCTGGCCGCGGACGGGTATTTCATCAGCAGTGTTGGGTCATTGCCGCCCGCCTTTGGTGAGCGCGGAGTCGCGCGTGTGACGATGAGATCTAGCGTGAATGACGAGCCTGCGACCATAGGCCTCGCCTTGGAGATGTCCGATAATAATACTAAGCCAATCCAAACTGGAAGTCTTCTCGTCATTCCCGGAAGTGGCGGGCGTTTCGTCTTTGACGTCGCCACTATCGTCTCCAAGCCGAAACGGTTTCTTGATGTATTGACTGCTATCATGGCTTATGAAAGCAACAGAGCAGTGCCGCTCGGAAGCATTCTGATGTGTCCTCGTCCCCTTCAACCGAGCACGATAAAGTTTGGTGAAGGTCTTGTTGTCCAGCTCCATCGTGATGAAAGGGTGATCGACATAAATGGATATTACCAGGGTGTATCGGACGAGGGTGTTCAAATTCAAATGATGGTTGAGAAGATGAAAGCTGATGGTGGTGCCTTGCAATGCAGGATGAGGTTCGGCGCCGAGGAGAACAACACGGTTGACATAGGGCCAATAGTGATGGCGAAAAAGACTTCTTCGAGTGGCAAGCGACAGTGTTATGAAATACAGGTGGACGAAGCTGACGCCGTCTTTTACCTCGCGGAAATGGGAATCGTTGCTCGTGTGTTCTCCCTCTGCTTCCTCCAGACTCCCCAGGCCTGTTGAAAGCTGATAACGGTGATCATTACGCTGATATAGTGCTGCAGAAGCGGCAACGAGAGGAGGGCTATAAAGATGGGTATCAGTTGTATCAAGCATATATTCCTCGGGAATATCTACGACACCTTACCAGTCTGGAAGTGTACACCAAAGTTAAGTTCGATGAATCAAGAATAATTGTTAAGGCGACAAAGTCTAATGGTTTCTGGTGCGAGACAGACGAGATGAAGGTGCACAGGAGAGGCACGAGCCTTGTGAGGTACAGCCTCCCGAAAGAAACCGGTTTGTGGCACGTCGTCGAGCAGCTCAACGAGGGTCGAAAAATGCCGCAGACACCAGTAGTGGTTTTCACGAAGCCGTCGATGAGGATCCGTCTTGGTAACGTTCAATTTCCTCTATGGTAAAGCATCAGCAGCAATCCCTCGCCAGTTTCGGTACAATCCAGTGAAGCATCATCTCCGAGGGAGCATCCGTCGTCGTGCAAGGTTCGTAAGTCATGTGAGCGTCCTGTGCAGAAAACGGCTACAGCGCGGGACTCCGAGTCTCCCGTCAGGAAGAAAGCTTCTGTGAAAGGTCCTTCTCGGCACGGCAAGCAACGGAAAGTGTCGCCAGTGACATCAGCGTCAATGTTCACGAAGCTGAAGCGCCGTTTTGGAAATGCTTCGAAGGGAAGTGAAGCCCAAACCCGAACACCCTCTGGCGAGCCAAGTGCCGAAGCCCTTGCAGCGGCTAGTATCAAGCCAGGCGTTTACGTCAATGAGAGAATGGGGCTTGATGGAGCGGTGAATGATAGCATCTCTGTCGAGGTCTCACATCATGGCCAGCAACTAGCAGTTGAACTGAAGTTCGAGGATAGTGAGTTTGCGGTGAGCAGTGAAGCAGACCGCAAAAATGAAATCAAAAAGGCGAGGTTTAGATGGGCGAATAGGAAGACGGCACTCATTCCCTTGCGACGGGACTCTTGCATGTCTTCGTCCAACTGCTTTTACCTAGAAATATTCACCCTATCAAGAGATGATAGGCTGCATGCCTTGTCGACTTTGGCAAGCATGGCGTCGGCGAGAGGTATCGCCCCGACATCAGCGGATGGTCAGAAGTACAGCTTCTTCAACGTGAGGCTCTATGAGGATGAAACGAGAAGAAATGGCGCCGCTGATAGGAACCTTCGTCTGGACTTCGACTATCACAACCTAACTTCTCAAGGCCACAAGAGTGTTGTTCTCAGATTGAGGTCGGAAGAGGGCCAATCATGTCCAGGACTGCCGCATGATCGAAGTGACAGCCGTCCTGTTTTTTACTGCACTCCAACGGCTTCCCATGGTTTCGGCGCCATCACACTGCGCGTGTATGATAACAACCCGTGGATCGTTTCATTCGCGTTCGTGTTCCCCTCGTCTCTGCCGACCGTCTGTCCCTACCGAGTACCACTGAATGGTTCTATCTATGATGGGAGCAAGGAGCTGAGTCTAGATCTGGACGCTCTAACCGGAGAACAAAGAGGCCGATTATCAATGCAATTCTTCGAGGCTGGGCTGCACGCTTATTTAATGGAGCCTATGCTTCCCGAACGAACGACACTCCGACTTGAAACCAACGACGAATGGACTCTGAGGTTCAGTGAAGGATACGTCTTCCAGCTCCGCCGGTGCCACCGTCATTATTAGTTCGTTGCAAAGGAGTGATGTGGTCGTTGATGGCCTCTTTGCTCTCAATGATGATGGTTTTATATATAAGTACCTTCCCACGCTGATTCTAACGAAGATGTTATTGCAGGTGTTGGTGTGTTGTCTAATACTTGAGGCGTTGCGTTGATACGTCTCAATTGCAGCGTCTCAAGCGAGGTGCCACGTGCCCGGCCGCACGTGTGAAAGAGCTCCTGACAAAATGATTAAATTTGATGAAGTTGCTTTCACCCATTCACCCTCATGACGACGATGACTAAAACCGCACATTTTGGTGTAGTGATCAGGGCGTCTTGCTAAGGGTGTTGTCAGAGAGCGTCGGCCCTGCGGAGAAAGCGAAAGTCAAGCGAGCCAGCCTCCTCCACCCCATCAACTCTTCGCTGCCGCTAATACACTGTGTCTGGCCACTGACGTTTTGCGCTTTCTCCTCCACGCAATTCCCCTTCCGCGCTCCAATTCGAGGTCGAGCGTTTTAACAAAATGCATTTCTCGTTTGGGAGTGCCCCACTAATCGAAGCCAACTCTCATGACGAGTGACAACAAACGAATAAACAGCCTCCGCAGGCCCAGGTTGATGAGTCACTCATCTCTACGTTCCGCAGTGGGTCAAGA
>JABANP010000157.1:0-103836 GCA_013115135.1 Perkinsus olseni | reverse complement strand
GCACTTTCCTCATTCTGGTCTGGAAGATTCACATCCAACAACCGCCATGTCTCCTACTATGTTGGCTGATGAAGGCCTGCTGTTTTTCTACCCGGACCATCTCCGCAGGCGTTGCCATAATTAAATGACAATCATTCTAGTGTCACACGTGTGGAAGGTCGTGAAGGGAGCAGGTTATAGTTTCAGGCGACTGCGTAGACGACTTCGAGTCCTCGAGGATGTCTCGAGGTCAGCCGACTCAGCTGACGGATCTTTCCGAAAATCCGTCACCGAACTATGTCCCAGGCTGGGACTCCCTGCAAAGGTTTCACATACACTCAGCGCATATTGCGTTTGTCCGTCTGCGCCCCTTCGGGCAACTGCTCACTCTTGTCCGAACGATTTTCCTGACGAAAAAAACCGCAAAGGCTACTTTTGGTCACGACGTGCAAACGGCGGCGCGCACTTCCACGAATCACGTGACCGCCACCTCTAGAGCCGTACACGCCACGCCCGAAACCGATCAATCGCCTTGAAAAGCAAGAAAAACGAAATGAAAATGATGGAGAAATGCCTCGAGCGCGGTTCGATCCTGAGGTTGTCATAGCGGGATTCTGGGAATCTATACTATGATAAGAGGGCAGCAATCGTGCGTCAAGATTTCGGTTTCACTTCGCCCAGAGCAGATTTCCACCCAATTTTTCCCCGACGAGTTAGATCATAGTCTGCGCTATTTTACGGAGTAATTCCACTTATGGTCGATCTACGGCTGCGGTGTACTGAAGTCAAACCGCTCGTGTTTATGCGTATTTTTCTGGGGTAAAACGACACAGAAATAGCGTCCGAGTGAAAAATGCCCATATCAGCGCATAATCGTTCGATAGTTTTTCGGCTTTTACGACACACCCTCCCCGCCATCCCTTGAGCTCTTCAGCTACATGTGCAACGCATTTGTGGCCTGTAGCTCCCATGGCCTCAAAAATTTCCTACGTCGATAAAATCTGGTTTTTATGCAACCTAAGCTTGACCAATTGTATATGCGCTGTTTATCGATCGGCACGCATGCATGTGTATAAACGCTCCGACACCGCGAAAGATTTATTCTTGGCTACCGTTCTTTCCGAGAGCTTATCCCGAAAGGAGACCAAAATCCACGTGAGAGGTCCAAAATCCACGGAACCACACGCAACTGTCGGATTAAAGCAACAGTGAAAACCATGGATTGCGGGTGGAGTCAGGGATGGGAAACCCGAAACCCGATAGGGCAACCAGATCCTCAATCTGTGACCCAGGGCAACCAGAAACGCAACGATGCTTCCTCACAATTTGTACGACTCCCTCGTATTTTAGGAATTATCCAGCCTGTTCTCCAGTATACACAAGAGTGGACAATTCACGACACACAGCTGGGAATCCCAGCCTGGGATACAGTGGACTGAGACGAAAGGAGGAGACACTGCGATGAATCGTCGAACGGTACTTGACCAGTCTATCAGTTATGATAAGGCAAACCGACTAAGGCATACTTGCCCTGCTTGAACGAAGCCGGTACACGTGCGGCCTGTCCTGGAAAATGCCATGAAGGCAACACACGGTCTGTTACAGACCTCCGCCCTGGAGGCTCACGATACCGCTACACACGACCGTTAGCGCCGTGGCTTCGATGAGCCACTGACAGTGCTTTAAGTTCAGTTCGTCGGCTCTTCGGCAGGCGCTCTTGAAGAGCTGCTTTGTGGGTGGCCAATCCCGGATGGAACAGTCCTTGTGAGTATACTCGAGACCATCAGAGACGAAGAGGCTCATCTATGACATCTTTGCACACGATCATCCTTACCGGCCTTCCAGCGCAGATTAGGTTGTAGGTCACGATCAATGAGCCGAGATAGACTGCCTTCAGCGTATCAAGACATTCCTTCATTTGCCAACTCTCGCTATGTGAATTTTCAGTGAACTGAGTGTATACCTGCAAGGGTAGTGGGCAGCAAACGACCTCAAGGCACTTCAACGTAGCTAACTACGCTAGCCAGCGCGTTCTGGGCTACTTATCCAGAGTGCGAATCATTCATACGGTCGAGATTGAACTGCTTAGCGGAACTGTGAGATTTGCAGATGTGGCGTGCGAGGCATCCAACAACGTGTATGAGGTAATCCAAAAAACCTACCCGACGGGTGGGCTACAAGCCATGTGATGCGCACATGTACTTGTAAGGAATCCGATGCCCTATGAAGTCACCAGATGTGCAGATAGTATGAGAATCAATTTTAGGCTCTCGAAGAACTCCTTTTCGTAGGTCCAGCGCAGTAATCCAATATTTACATTGAGTCGTAACTGATCAAACGTCTCATAAACGTGCTTCGGCATCATGGTCGCTGATATTCAAAGATGTGCTGTATGCTCCGCTCCATCGCCTCCTTGAACCTGGTGTTCCATTATGGAACTTCCATATATATATTAACGAAGTATCCACTATATCCTTATTCAGTACTACGAAATTGGGAGACCGTCACTTCAACAGTTAGAGTCTGACTGCTCCATATTCATGGCAATAATTTCATACGCCCTGGGCTGGGCGGAGTAGAGTCTATTGATCAGGTTAGTTCGATCAAACTCAAATTTCGAAGATAAGAATTTCTTATTAATTCATTCTGATAACTATTTCTGAAGACGTTTAATGAAGTTATAGTGAACTGCCTGATTGTGACGATTGTCCAGAGATATACGGGGTGTTCAGAGAACCTATTCTGAAATTCAGAATACATTCCAGAATGCAAAACACCAAAATCGCGTTCAGACAACTGGTCCCGAAATACATTCTGGAAAGTGTTCCAGAATGGATTCCGGCCGCGCTCAGTGAACTTCAGGATGTTTTCCGAAACGCATTGCAGAATGCGAAATTTCGGTTTGAGAAACTCGTTTTCTGAGCAAATATTTTGCAGCGTGTAGCAATATTCCTGACACGTGTAAGTTTTCCTCGACATCCATGACCCACCCTTTCCAAGGATCGACCTCACGGTCTCGCGGATAACGAGCGGGCGCTCTTCCGGTAGACCATTCGGCTGAATTTTGCTGGCGACGCCTGTCGGGGGGGTAGGAGCTTGAGGGTGGGCTAGCAGACGTTGTGCATGAAACGCTTCCGGAATCCATTCTAAGAATGCATTCTGAGAATGTCATACGTTGAACACGTTTCGGAATCGATTCTGGAATACATTCCAAGATATTTGAGAATGGAGTCTTCTGAACACGAATCAGGAATCAATTCTTAGATTCGGTTCTAAGAATACTTTCTAGAATTCATTCCGGCTAATTTTTCTGAACACCCCGATGAAATCTCAGTTATTCGCCGGAGCCATATTGTCAAGGTGGAATATGACTTTCCTACACACATTTTCTCTTTGCGTGACAGACCGACTAACTCTATTGATTCCCCCTCTTTCATAAGTGCTTCGTTTACCTTATAAGTAACACGTAGAAAGCTTGCTATTCCCCGAGCATAGCGAGGGACGTGGTCCCTCTGACTAAGAGCTAGAGAACCCCGGAGCGAAGCAACGGGTTCTGCTAGTTACCCAGAGAGTAGGGCTATCATAGCTAAGACTCTGGGCCTATAACTTAGGGGTTCCGAGACGGGGTTCCCTCTCCGACTCGGGGAGGGTACTGGCAGTACCCTCCCCGAGTCGCACCGGATACTATTATTCGCACCGCTATACTGACGCAGTACCGTACTGCGTCAGTATAGCCGCTATACTATAGCGTGCAAGTAGCGCAGCAGAATCATTATTCCTTCATGGTAGCGATCTCCCAGCGATATTCTTGCAGGTTCTCACGACTGAGATGCTCTAGGCCGAATATTAGTTGATCTCTGAGATCAATTGAGAATCTCAATTTGAGATCAAATTGAGTCGTTTTCACAAGGACGGAGCTGTCATATTCCAGAGATTTGGATACGAAGTGGTTGATATTCGGATGGGAGCCAGTGACTCCGAAGTCACCGAAGTGCTACCCCAGGGAAGAATGCATTCCTTCCGCAATATTATTCGTTCAATGCGATAACAGCCGCGTGCAGGGCAAGTAAAAAGTTCTTAGCACGCGTTTAACGCGTGCTGCCGCCTGTCACGGGTTCTTCCCCTAGTTTAGGGGGCCCTAAAGCGCCCACTATGACTGAGTTCTTGGTTCAGTTATGCTGTCGCCTTTGACTTGCTGGTCGGCACCAACCAGAGGCGTTGTCGGCACCATGATCGGTCTTTCTATCGATGATGGGCCATCATTGATGGCCCTGCGCCTGATCAAGATCAAAATGAGTGCAGATCAGGGGTTGGCCAGTGTTCCTTACTTCGGCACGACGTGGTGCTTGGCGGCTCCATTACGTCGGTTTTGTGAGTGCACAACGGTTCCGAATCGGAACTTCCGATCTACTGGATATCTCACCCGATGGTTCCATCGGGTCGAGCGAGTCCCCGCTTTTTCCACGAGCTGAGCTCGTCGAGCTCTGATGTCTTCTCCACCTAAAAATGAGCCAGTTTCAACACGGAATCTCACAGATAGGCCATACAGCTTCTTCATCCTCCTTGGCGCTCCCCGAAATGAGAAGGTGCTCAATTTCTCCGTATCGGACGCTAGGACGTGGCCGCCCTCTTGGAGATGACTTTGCTGTTACATCTGTCGGGTGTTTCGACAGGCAACCCCTGCTCCTCGTTGGCGCTCCTCCTTTTTTAACACGAGGAATATCAAGGTTGAGGCTCCACTCTGCCGTTTGCTTGGGAGAATTGGTTCGATGAGCATGTGGTGACCTAGCACAACGAAATTCGCTGAACGAATCAATAGCCCCGAATACAGTCTTGTTCTCATTATTGGCAGTTGAATGATCTAACCTGGACCTGGTATTACGGTAAAATTACCAGGTGATAGTATCACGGTGATACTATTATCAGAGTCTGGTAATGGTATTACCTGGTAATTTGTCAACTTGAGAATCTCAAGAGTCTGGAGAGTTTGCAAGAGTCTGGTAAGTTACCAGGTAACCTAACTCTGCTTCAACTCCTCCAGGAGTCGAAGCAAGTTCCAGGATACCTCGGGTTCATGATTGTCCCAGATGTGCCGCAGTAACGGCGGCGTAGTTGATTGCCCAGTGGGAGCCAACGCAGGGAGGGCTCAGTGGGGGGCCAGGCGTGGCTGGCAGCCTGCCAGTGGCAAGCACTGCCTGCGGGAAAGGAGCTTTTCCTGCAGCAGTAGATTCTGGTTGAGCAGATGCAGGAGTAGTGGCAGAGACTCTCTGTCAGAGAGTTGACTAGCAGTAGCGGTACTACCGCTGCGGTAGGTCCTGTAGCAGAGCGAGTGGGCTGCTTGTAGGACAATCCTTCCTGCCTCTGCGTGTTAACCACTATGATTCATAGTCTATGATGTTCAATGAACATCTATGAACATTGTTCATAACATGAAGTCAAGCAGTAGATGTTTAGTGGAATCCAGAGATTCCGTCAAACTTGAAATCTAGTCAAAGGAATAATCTGCTAGCGTCAGCCGAGCTAAGGTTCCAATGGAGCCGTTCCATTGTTGCAGAACTAGACGGCACAGCCGGCATGTTCTAGATAGGTCCACGTTCCGACGAATATGCCGGGAGTCCCGGTTCACCTATCACCGACCCGAGATCCAGTGGCATAAGACTCGTAGTCTACGAGTGGGTTTTGCCCATTCGGTGTAGAATTCATAGCCCGGCAGTGCCACCCTGAGGCACACCCCCCTATGGGGGGCCCCCATCGCTCCCAGGGGAGCCTCCCCTGGGGAGCCTCCAGGGGAAACCCGAAAGTTTCCGGGGAAAAGCCCTCCAACTGTTGGAATCCGACAAGCCTCGCATGATCAGCATCAGTGACTACATTGTAGCAAAGGTATCCAGGACTTGGCGGATGAGGCCACTGATAAGTTATCGGTGATAACATGCTCGGCTGCTAGCCAGCCTGGCTGAGCCAGGCTACCCCACCAGCGAGGCTACCTGTAAGGTGCACACGGGTGGGCCGCGTCAACCCGAGACCCGCTACGAGTCGTGGCCCACGACTCATCATAATGGAAGATCACCTGAAACGCAACTACAAAATGCTACTTCCTTCGTGGGTACTCCTCGGGAGTAACTCCGGTGGCTAGTCTTGTTACCAGTGGTACTACTGCGAGTAGACAGCCATCACTGATGGCCTATCAGGAGATACTCCTGCGGCTGGTACTGACTGGTGACTAGTACTGCTACCAGCAGTTCTCCTGTGACTGGTACTGCTACCAATTGCGACATGACGGTGAAAGAATCTGTCACACGATGAGATGGGTTCTCGTGAGCTGGCGTTAGCTTTTAGTTTCCACTCTCCATTAGTTCGTCACAGTGACGTCAGAGTGACTCTACTGCGTCAGAGTGAAGTTCGGAACTTCTGGTTCCCCTTTTCCACTTCTCTCGTTTTCTCGTTTCCACTAGTCGCAACACAACTGCCGTTAACTATCATATACACCTTTCACACGATATACATACAACATGGATCAATACGCATTGATAAAATTTGATTGCCACTTTTGAATCTTCTGAGATTCCTCAACATGTCACATATCCTCACTTATTTTTCTGCAATTCACGAACTTGTTTCCCGATCCTGGGTGCATTCTTATTGACAAAGTCGAACAACCAAGCCAGGTTTCCGTTAACGTAACCATCAGGAGCGTTGAAGGCTAGGAAGAAGTATATCCTCTCGCATGTGTCTTCGCCACCGTCTTTTTTCCAATCAATGTCCTTGATGAGACGATCTAACGCGGCTCCCTTCAGATGAGCAAAAGGTGAGAAGGGGGCCCGGCCCCCTTCCGAAAGAAGTTTCTCGGCTCGGCTTCTGGCTTTAGTCCCCACCGCTCCCACTTCGATCTTCGGGGACACCCAGCCACTGTGCCCACGGCCGTATTCTATAGCTTTCACGTTCAACTTGTTCTTGTTCTCTCTGAAAGGGAGAATAACGATGATGATACATCAGAAACCAGCAGGTATAGAAGCGAACTGAACACATAAGGAACACATGATGCGGTCACCGCATTGCGGCGTCTTACTCAATGTTCAAATCACGGCGATATAACGAGAACTCCGCATGTGCGTCTATATAAGTGAAAGCCTTCTCTTCCGCGTCTAGATGTATCTGAAGTCTCAGTACTTCGTGGCCACCGGTTGGAAATTGAGTAAAATCAAAGAACCGCCAGTCTAGGGAACAGAGGTCGCCCTTCTTCTCATCTTCAATGTGACGAATATCAACCGTGATGGGCTCGGAAGCCTTCCGTTCCCTGTCGGTAATCACCATTTTGCTGAAGTCGACAGGTTCTCTCACCTGCGAGCACAATAAGACAAGGGAGCTATCAAACTGGTCATATATAGCTTGAAACAGGGTCACTTACATGCAGGGCTTTTTGATCTTCACCACTGCTACGTACGGCCTCGAGGGAAGTAAGATGGAGAACACAAGTAATGGGCAGAAGACGATCATTACTCTTCTACGACTGATGAGAGGATAACTGTGAACATGATGCCAGCAGTTGACACTCAACTCATCAGGAGTTACTCCTTATAAGCGCTGTTGATCTGGCGTCATATTCCGTCACGCAGTACGTGATGGCTTGACAGGCAGCGGTAGTTTGTGAGTGGACTAGTTACTGGTCCTTACCAAAGACCAGTAACTGGGCTACGTTCACCAAGGACTCCTTGGTTGTGGTCAAGTCATAGTAGTACTGCTATTACGCTACGTCGTAGCCTGGGTTCATCATAGGAGTGCAAAGTTCAGAGCAGTACCTATGCCGCGCTCAGCCCGTTCGGCTATGTGGTTAACTGGCAGAGCTCCATACTCAGCGGCCCTAGGATGGATCCTCGGAGCGGGTCTGCGCATACTGCTACCTCTAAAGGGGGTTGACCTAGAGCAAGCCTAAGCGAAACAAACAAAAAAACAAAAGCGGATGGAAAGTGTAGTTCGTGCACGCGGTAACCGCGCACCCCCTAATCGACGGGCTAAGTGCTCCGGGTAGGAAATGATATTCGGGTAGGATGGAGCCTGTGACTGACAGCCCGTCCTATCATGAAAGTATACTCGAACGAGCATTACTCGTTGCCTGTCCTCCAATGGACTCCCTTCTTCCAGGACGAATTTCTCATCCACCGGCACAGCATTGAATCTCGCTCATCGACACTGACGCCTGTGTATGGCATGGACTCCAGGTAGGACCTCGAGAGTATTCAACCGACCCGCAGTGGCGAGATACATATTCATAGAGTTGAATATATGAGACACGTCTGGTCACGAACCTTTCACCGTGCATTCATCCAGCCTACGCCGAGAGAGACCAGAAACTATCATTGAGGGACGGCCTCATAACTGCCCGATGAGTGAGATCTGCCCACATTCAAATGAGGAGTTCCAATGTGCCCTCGGACATTGAATGGCCGATAGTATCGGGCCAAAGAACAGAAATCCAAACCTAAGATAGTGAGCTTCCACAGCACCGATGGCTGCATAACTCATACGCCGACTCAGTGCATACTGAGGGACTGTACTATCAATACCAAAGGACTCCGTTGAACGTAGGGAAGGACCTTCCCGGAAGGTGGCCCTTGGACTCGTGGCATCCGAGAGTGTCGGATCGACATCGTTAGGCGATTTTACGATGCAATTCGTGCCACACATTTGAAAGCTGCTCTCACGCTGCGTCTGGGATATGGGGTAGCAATACTACCCCATATCCCAGTAGCAGTGATACCGCCGTAGCGCTAGCCCCACCAGAAATCGATGGTTAATCGTGTGTTGAAGAGTACTGCACTAGAGTGGGCCCGGAATCCCAGTGGAGATTAGCGTTCCCGTAGAATGAAATCTGGAAACCTTTTCTCTCGACGAGGAAGTGAGAGCACCTCACTCAAATCCAAACCACTCAGTGAAACCTCTACAAGTCTCTGATTTACTGAGCGCAGTTTTGATCCAGCATTCGCGCTTTGAATGGTTTAGACACCATGGACCATGGACCCTCAGCTGTGGACAATTTCTTCGACCAGACTCCATGTACAGTAGCGGCGGAGAACCGACGAATTTTCTGTTCTGTTATCGAAAATGCCGACCTGTAAACCAGCGACACTGCCGCTGTGACACTAGTAACACAACTGTCGATAAATATCGCGGACATCTCAGGTATAAATCATGAACCTTGATATACATACAACACACATAAGCCCACAATGACAAAACGATCACTTCTTCCGTCCATTTTTCGTTAGCTTTCTGAAAGATTTTCCGATACTGCGGAAAATGCTCGTCGACCGCTTCTTCCCACCAGCTGCTTCTTGTTCCTTCGACGGTTTCTCGTCCATAGATTCAATCGATTCGATTGAATGCATTGTTTCGATTCTTTCAACTTGCTCCCTTGACCGTTGGTTCGCTTCAAGTTGGCTGAACTCCCTTGCCAACTTCTCAATATCAATTGGTTCGTACGAGGGTTTCTCGCCAATCTTGTCGTACACTCTATCGGCTTTCTCATTCACAGAAGCGAACAGCCAATCAAGCTTTCCCTCTTCATAACCTTTAGGAGGGTTAGAAGCTAAGAAATGGTATATCTTCTCGCATTTGTAATCACCACTGTCCGAGTTCCAATCAATAATCGTCACGAGGCCATCCAAATCGCCTTTCCGTCAGATGACCCAAGGGAGAGAAGGGGCCTCCTTCCGAAAGCATTTTCTCAACTTCGCGTCTCTGATCATCCCCTCTCGGCCCTCCTTGGACTTTCGGATATATCCTAGTGCCCAGATCACGAGCGCATGCGAAGGCGCTCACAGCTAGCTCGTCCTCGTTGTCTCTAAAGGCGAAGATGCAGATGATGAACCGCTGCACAAGTAGAATGCATGAGCGCCTTACTTAATGGACAAGTAACGATCGGTGTTCGTTTGGCGCGAGTCTGCCTTGATGTAAGTAAAAGCCTTCTCTTTTGGGTCTAGATGGACCCGGAGATCCAGCCTGTCGAATAGGTAGTTCAATGGTTCTTGGTGCACTTCAGAGTGATGCCACTCGAGATGACATAGGCTGCCCTCTTTATCGTCTTCCTCGTGGCTGATTTTGAACTGACACGGAGAACCAGATCCGATCGGGTATATAAGCGGTAGGCAGCTCGACTCAGTTACATCAGTCTCAGATTCTATGTTTTTCGACTCCACAGCTTGCTTTGGCACCTGCGACCAGACTCATACAAGCGAACCAGCTTTATCGAATGTCCAGCGAAAGGGCTATTTACATCTGGGGCTTCTTTGCCCTCCTCCACTGCTACGCACGGCCTCAAGTGAAGGCAAGGCGAAAAGCATGAGCAGTGGGTTACGGCCGATGATGGTCATCACTATAATAGTGTTGATGAGAGGATAACTGCAAATATGATCTCCGGTCTGAGGCAAACCGTCCGACGCCGTGTTTGTCACACAGTGGACGTCGTCCACTGGACGATCATTCGAAAACATGCGAGTAATCGAACGTTGACTCGTTCCCGATGCTTGGCGGGGAGCAAGCATCTGTCATTTCGGTAATAACATTCCAAAAAAAACCTCGCGTGGCCGTGGTGGGGACCCCCCCCATGGGGAGTTCAACTGGTTTATCTCCAAATCGCTATAGGAGAGATCCGCAGGTCCCACCTCCGCGAACCAATAGGCCGAGTAAGGACCCTGGCTTCGCCTAGAGCATGGGCAAGAGAAGGGAACATTGAAAGCGGGCAGGAAGTACTATTCGCGCGGCGTTATTCGCGCGTCCCCATAATCGACTCAAAATGGCGGGCTCGAAGTCTACACCATTTACCGACGGGTTCGACAGATGTGCAACCGAGAATGACGTTCTCAGAATGACATATTCGTATCTGATAATAGCCCGCATAAAAATTCGATAGTCCTCAGGAGCACGGTTCACGAAATATACTACTACGGTTATTAACAAGGGAACCCGATTACTGCCTTGACCATGGTCACTCGAAGTGGGCTTGATGGACTCTTCGTCTTTCCAGGAGTTGACCAAATGAATCAGATGCGACTCCCAACGACTAAGCAGTGCGAGTATTCGATGTTTGATAGGAACTACTTCCTATCAAGCTTCCTAGCGATGCTATCGCTGTACATTCGAATTTGAACGGATCCTGGTTGCATACAAGACCAGTGGTGGTCCCCCAGCAGTAAGAGTTGTAAGCTATAGTCTTGCAAGACCACATTCTCGGAGAATCATGATCCAACACCAAGGAGATTTTGAAAGTCATTCCGATTGACTGCCCTCACCAGTGCCGAGGGATTCACTCGTCCATGGCTTCGTTCTTGCTCTATACGTAGCTCCACTGGGATCCCTGGTGCATGGAGACAACTGTGACGTCGAAAACGGGTTCTGAAGACTTGACACGTCCGCGGGGGAAGCCAGCTCACTTACGTTTCAAAAGTTGCGACTATATGAGCACTACTCAACCGAGGGGACGCAAAGGAGCTTCATCAACTTCGGAAGGAGTTCCTTAGCGTACGCGGAGGCCCTCGGCCGTCTCTGGCGGCGGTAAATACGGTGACGACTCCTGTGAGAGCAAGTGCGGGCTGGAGATGCGAGCTGTACAAGCTGCCCCATAAGGAAGTTCGCGCACCTGACCGTCAATCGTCGACTCCGAGTCTCGCTGTGAGGAGGGTTTCCCAACTACCACAACGCCAGAGCCTGCCGGTTGCCCCAGTCCAACAGCGATAGATGATGTCACACATATGTCGAGTAGAACAAGCCAAAAGTTATCATGGCCCGCCCGGACCTTCCAGTGGGTCCTGCGACGCAGGGATTGCCCACTAGGTGATTCGGAAAATTTTCCCCAGGAACTTCCGAGACATATTTTCCTCAGGAAATAAGGGTGGATTCTTCCAGTGAGACTCTTTCAAATGAGTTCTTACGTTCATCTCAGATCGTTTTTGACTCTCATCAGATATGGATCTCAACTCTCATCAGAATGGGTGACATCTTCCAAGAGCCACGAATTCTGGTCCACAACCTTGGTCACCGAAAGTCGGGCTAAGACTTTTCAAGTCTGATTTATTCAGGGGGGAGAGGGTATGTTCGGCAGACACGTAGACTGTCTGAGGGACATACCAGGGTGACCATAGAAAACAGTGGGCCCACTCGAAATCTTAAAGCCTTGCCGAACTCTGGTCAAGTGATGAGAGGGAAAGGCAGAACACGTCTCAACACCACAGAATGAAAAACCATACAGCACACACACGTTCGAAACTTGCCTGCGCTTCCTACAATGGCGAGCGAGACAAAAGCGGTGGTCGGGACGCAGCGTTCAAATCCCTAAAAAAATTCACTCAATCGACTGGTCCACCCGAAGATCAACCAGGCAGAAGACGATTGCAGTGAGATCCGAATGCTCACACGCGCAGCGGCCTTCTACCCGAATATGACTTGGACAGTCGAGGTTTGTCGAAGCTCAAATGTAATACGCTCGGGATAGAACTTCCGTCACAGGAATCGTCGCCGTCCTCGGCAGGGTAACCTTGGCAGCAAAAAAGGAGAACTCGGATAGTTGCCCATTAACTGAAAGGGCGTTGGGAATCAGAGACACTGTGAACAAACTGAAAATAGACATCCATCATCAGGCCTCAGTGACTGAGGCTCAGTCGGCGTGCCAGTGGCCAACACCGCGCAAGTGATACCTGCGCAACCTCCGTTAGCACCCTCCGTTAGCACCCTAGCAGCATGAACAACCAGAGAGATTACTAAATGCTCTTTTGGCCTGCATTATGAACGAGGACCACTGAAACCCTCCCGAAACAAAACACAACTCGATAACTGAGCAAGAATACTACATGCAAGCCATTGTTATACGACTAAACAACCTCACCCTCGATGATGTCGATGAAAGAAATATCGCTAGCACTGTCCTCGTCGCCCCAATCCTCGCGCACAACTGCCTCGATCGCAACGATTGATAGTCCGTCCTCCTGGTCCTGACCCGTCCTCAGATCCTGAGCTTGATCCCTGCCTGAGACGCTTTCGAGCGCCATCACTTCCGTGGGCGACGTTGGCATCTGCAAATCTGCGAGAGACGACATCCGTAGGCAACACCTAGCAAGTGAATTCGGATTCAATGACAAGACAAGTGGACCGAACGAACCCTCCCAGTGGCAACGTTGAACGTAACCAATTTACCGTCTATGTTGGCAATCCGCTCCATGCGTTGAGAGTATACCGAGTATCAGAGAATGTCACGAGGACGTTATTGGAAGGCACAGTCGTGTCTAAATTGTTAACTGCCCCAGTGACGAGAACAAGGTCATATTACCACGGGGAACATAGACGAGCCGCCGGCCTGATCCGCCACTGGAAACAGATCCGGTGGAGCCTCTGAGCGATCAGCTTTCCCCGTCATATCCCTCTTGCACTTCTCCAAGTGACCGCGCAGTTTACTCAAGAAGACACGGAGAACCGAGCCGTACTGACACAGGCCAGCTTGGTCCAGTGCCCTGACAATGATTGACCAACTTTACCAAACTCGACTGGTTCATAGGAAGGTAGCACTTGCCCCTGTGTATTAAGTAGCTACGAACACGGAGCTCAGCCGATGTGAAAAGATACGTTGAAAGATACGCATGTATGGACCGTGTGCGACCTCAATGGAGCTGCACTCCGACGGCTCAGTGACGGCGGGGGAATGTGCTGGATGTGGAGTTGCCTGGAAACTGCCTTCTGGCGAATGGCAGACAGCCGGCTTCAAGCTGCCAGTTCACTGCACTCCTGTGCAGGCTGAGCTCATGGGTATTCTTCAAGCGGGAGAGTTGGTGAAATTGAGGCTCATGAAGGGAGCGGCCTACGTCTGCACGGATTGTCTCCGGGCCATTGATTACCTCGCGAAAGAAACCTCTGGCTGCCACAGCGGCTGTACCTTAGCTTTGGCGATAACCGAGCGATTGGGTACTCTGGGGGTGACTGTCAGACTGCGATACACTCCCTCAAAAAGCAGCATAGGTAATCTGAAGGCCGACGCAGCGGCGCGGGCTGCGGCTCACCATGGGCCTGCGGCGCCTCTCAAGATCCCTTTCACCCAGTCGGCTCTGGCGCGTACCGTGCATAAATGGCTTATGGTTTCAGCCACTGAAGCATATGAGAAGGACGTGCGGTCCCTCGGACGGTCCCTCCTGTATTTCGTCCCAACGATGTCTGCCCTACGCGCTCTATGTGCCATCACTGGCGGTAAGAACCTCTGGATGATTGTCTGTGGGCGTAACCAACTACGGTACTCAAGGAGCAAGATAGACCATGGTTCCTCGGTATGCCCTTTCTGTGACTCGGGAGAGGAAGAGGACTTCCACCACTTCCGCCAGCATTGGATCCGACACAGGCGTGAGCTTCTGGCAGCCCTGCGACTAAGAGGCATCCAATGCCCTCCCCCATGCGGGGATATCCTGCTGAAAGATAGAGCTCTGGTGCAAGAACTAGAGAAATTTATTGGTGGTACGGGTCGACTACAGCTCCAATAACGAAGGATGACTACTCTCGATGCCCAAATTGGCAACTATAGGGTCTACACGGCCGAGCCGCGTCCAAGGATTAAGAAGAAGAAGAAGAAGGACCGTGTGCGACATTGTACCTTACCATAGGATATCCTCTGCCAGCATCACCTTCCTCCCTTCTCGTGTACATCGCTGCGCCGCTAAACGCGTGATGAACATCAGAAACTCGCTCATGCAATCCTGATGTCCGACAGCGAAAAAGATACCCACCCAAGATCCGCCATAGTCGGGCCGCTGACCCACAGCATCCCCAGGCCGAGGGACCTACCTGTAGAGTGAGCTTGAAGCACTTGCCGATGCTTCCTGGTTTATCCGGCAGGGCGTTCTGCACTACAGTCACTATGTTTGTCGACGGAAGGTAACTGAACAGGTAAACGCAGCGAATCGACGAGCTCTACATGCTCGCACGCTGCGTCTGGGATATGGGGTAGCAATACTACCCCATATCCCAGTAGCAGTGATACCGCCGTAGCGCTAGCCCCACCAGAAATCGATGGTTAATCGTGTGTTGAAGAGTACTGCACTAGACTGGGCCCGGAATCCCAGTGGAGATTAGCGTTTGCCCGTAGAATGAATTCTGGAAACCATTTCTCTCGATGAGGAAGTGGGAGCTCCTCGCTCAAATCCAAACCATTCGGTAAAAGCTCTACAAGTTTCTGACTTACTGAGCGTAGTTTTGATTCGTTATGCGACGCCTTAAATGTTTGGATCAGCTGTGGACAATTTTTTTCGACCGGACTCATGTACAGTAGTGGCGGAGAACCGGCGGATTTTCCGTTCTGCTTATCAAAAATGCCGGTAACCAGGGACCTTCCGCTGTGACACTAGTAACACAACTGTCGATAAATATCGCGGACATCTCATGTATAAATCATGAACCTTGATATACATACAACACACAAAAGCACACAATGACAAAACGATCACTTCTTCCGTCCATTTTTCGTTAGCTTTGTGAAAGATTTTCCGAAACTGCAGCCTCTTGTTCATCCGACGGTTTCTTCACATCAGCTGCTTCCAGTTCATCCCACGATTTAAATGCGTCTGCCGCCATCGCTTCGATTATTTTAAGTCGCTTCCATTCCGGTATGCCCGACATAGCCCAGAAGATTGATTCATTCTCATCTCTGACGGGAGATGGCTTCTTTGGCACCTGCAAGCAGACTCATACAAGCGAACCAGCTTTATCGAATGTCCAGCGAAAGGGCTATTTACATCTGGGGCTTCTTTCCCTCCTCCACTGCTACGCACAGCCTCAAGTGAAGGCAAGGCGAAAAGCATGAGCAGTGGGTTACGGCCGATGATGGTCATCACTATAATAGTGTTGATGAGAGGATAACTGCAAATATGATCTCCGGTCTGAGGCAAACCGTCCGACGCCGTGTTTGTCACACAGTGGACGATCATTCGAAAACATGCGAGTAATCGAACGTTGACTCGTTGCCGATGCTTGGCGGTGAGCAAGCATCTGTCATTCCAGCAATAACATTACAAAAAAACCTCGCCTGGCCGTGGTGGGGACTCCCCCCATGGGGAGTTCAACTGGTTTGTCTCCAAATCGCTATAGGAGAGATCCGCAGGTCCCACTTCCGCGAACCAATACGCCGAGTAAGGACCCCGGCTTCGCCTAGAGCACGGTCAAGCGAAGGGAACATTGAAAGCGGGCAGGAAGTACTATTCGCGCGGCGTTATTCGCGCGTCCCCATAATCGACTGAAAATGGCGGGCTCGAAGTCTGCACCATTTACCGACGGGTTCGACAGATGTGCAACCGAGAATGAAGTTCTCAGAATGACATATTCGTATCTGAGAATAGCCCGCATAAAAATTCGATAGTCCCCAGGAGCACGGTTCACGAAATATACTACTACGGTTATCAACAAGAAAACCCGATTACTGCCTTATTCACTGATAGAATTAACGATGACTAACAGTCATGGTCACTCGAAGTGGGCTTGATGGACTCTTCGTCTTCCCAGGAGTTGACCAAATGAATCATGCTCAGATGGGACGCGAGCGACTCTCAACGACTAAGCAGTGCGAGTATTCGATGTTTGTTAGGAACATGCTTATCGCTGTACATTCGAATTTGAATGGATCCTGGTTGCATACAAGACCAGTGGTGGTCCCCCAGCAGTAAGAGTTGTAAGCTATAGTCTTGCAAGACCGCATTCTCGGAGAATCATGATCCAACACCAAGGAGATTTTGCAAGTCATTCCGATTGAGTGCCCTCACCAGTGCCGAGGGATTCACTCGTCCATGGCTTCGTTCTTGCTCTATACGTAGCTCCACTGGGACCCCTGGTGCATGGAGACAGCTGTGACGTCGAAAACGGGTTCTGAAGACTTGACACGTCCGCGGGGGAAGCCAGCTCACTTACGTTTCAAAAGTTGCGAGCATATGAGCAGATCTCAACCGAGGGGACGCAAAGGAACTTCATCAACTTTGGAAGGAGTTCCTTTGCGTATGCCAAGGCCCTCGGCCGTCTCTGGCGGCGGTAAATACGGTGACGACTCCTGTGAGAGCAAGTGCGGGCTGGAGATGCGAGCTGTACAAGCTGCCCCATAAGGAAGTTCGCGCACCTGACCGTCAATCGTCGACTCCGAGTCTCGCTGTGAGGAGGGTTTCCCAACTACCACAACACCTGAGCCTGCCGGTTGCCCCAGTCCAACAGCGATAGATGATGTCACACGTATGTTGAGTAGAACAAGCCAAAAGTTATCATGGCCCGCCCGGACCTTCCAGTGGGTCCTGCGACGCAGGGATTGCCCACTAGGTGATTCGGAAAATTTTCCCCAGGAACTTCCGAGACATATTTTCCTCAGGAAATAAGGGTGGATTCTTCCAGTGAAACTAAATCAATTGAGTTCTTACGTTCATCCCAGAGTGTTTTTTGTCTCTCATCAGATATGTATCTCAACTCTCATCAGAATGGGTGACATCTTCCAAGAGCCACGAATTCTGGTCCACAACCTTGGTCACCGAAAGTCGGGCTAAGACTTTTCAAGTCTGATTTATTCAGGGGGGAGAGGGTATGTTCGGCAGACACGTAGACTGTCTGAGGGACATACCAGGGTGACCATAGAAAACAGTGGGCCCACTCGAAATCTTGAAGCCTTGCCGAACTCTGGTCAAGTGATGAGAGGGAAAGACAGAACACGTCTCAACACCACAGAATGAAAAACCATACAGCTCACACACGTTCGAAACTTGCCTGCGCTTCCTACAATGGCGAGCGAGACAAAAGCGATTTAGTGCAGGAGAACGATCAAAGTAGAACTGAAAGACTGAGCGGAATGCTCCAGAAAGAGGTTCAGATGATTTACATAGTTCGTGATAACCGCCGTGAAAAGGTGATGATAAAAATACAGTCAAACTGAAAAGCGCGTGGGCTCCTGTACACCGCGGCCAGTCAGCTTCAACGTGTATGATCTTGATAGCGGTCCAAGCGGTGGACGTCTGAACCTTCGATATCGCAGCTCGTGATTATTGCCGTCGTGTGTTGCCGTCTGCGAGCCCGCGTGATATACCGATGATAATCGAGGGAGATTCGGCCGCCGAGAGGTTGATGGAACGGAGTTCAACGAAGGCTGGTGATCGCCTGGCCGACTGGAGTACATCAACCTGATCAACCAGTACGGTCGTGAGCGAACCACGCTGCCCCACCGATATGTAATACACCTAGTAAAATACACCATCCCGGGGCTCTCCTCGTGTGACGTACTCAGCTCTCTCGAGTCGTCGAGCCGAGAATTTTCTCTCAAAGATCTCCCCACTCCAATGACGCCCGTCTGCCTGGCTCACGAGGCTTCGTACCGACCCATCGTTCCCGCAACCAGGGCTGGGGGATGTGCCTGACATGGCATCAACAATGCCTGCTCAAAGGCCGATTGAAGACGAATCGTCTGCAACTGCTATTCAATTGATTTTCTGAGAAGATCTCTGAGATGTCACCGCATTCCGATCAGGTCGGGATGCAGCGTTCAAATCCCTAAAAAAATTTCACTCAATCGACTGGTCCACTCGAAGATCAACGTATTCCACCGCTCAACCAGGCAGAAGACGATTGCAGTGAGATCCGGATGGCATCCGGCGGATGCCCACGCGCAGCACCCTTCTACCCGAATATGACTTGGACAGTCGAGGTTTGTCGAAGCTCAAATGTAATACGCTCGGGATAGAACTTCCGTCACACGAACCGTCGTCGGCGGGGGAGCCGTGGCAACAAACAAAGAGACTCGGATAGTTGCCCATTAATAGTGGCTGGAATGGCCTTGGGAATGAGAGGCACTGTTAACAAACTGACAATAGTCATCCATCATTAGACCTGAGTCGGCGTGCCGGCGGTCTGCAAGTGATACTTGCGCGCACTCCGTAACGGAGGCTCCGTTTGCACAGTAGCAGCATCAACTATCACAGAGATTACTAAATGCTCTTTCAGCCAGCATTATGAACTACGAGGACCACTGAAACCCTCCCGGAACAAAAGATGACTCGATAACTGAGCAAGAATACTACATGCAAGCCATTGTTTTACGACTAAACAACCTCACCCTCGATGATGTCGATGAAGGAAATATCGCTAGCACTGTCCTCGTCGCCCCAATCCTCGCGCACAACTGCCTCGATCGCAACGATTGATAGTCCGTCCTCCTGGTCCTGACCCGATCTCAGGTCCTGAGGTTGATCCCTGCCTGAAACGCTATCGAGCGCCATCACCTCCGTAGGCGACGTTGGCATCTGCAAAGCGGCGAGAAACAGTCACACCTAGTAAGTGAATTCGGATGCAAGGCCAGAGCATGCGGGCCGATCGAAGACTCCCAGTGATATACAGTTGATAAAATACCGCCTGTGTTGGCAATCCGCTCCATGCGTTGAGAGTATACCGAGTATCAGAGAATATCACGAGGACATTATTGGAAGGCACAGTCGTGTCTAAATTGTTAACTGCCCCAGTGACGAGAACAAGGTTATATTACCACGGGGAACATAGACGAGTCTCCGGCCTGATCCGCCACTGGAAACAGATCCGGCGGAGCCTCTGAGCGATCAGCTTTCCCCGTCATATCCCTCTTGCACTTCTCCAAGTGACCGCGCAGTTTACTCAAGAATACGCGGAGTACCGAGCCGTACTGACACAAGCCAGCTTGGTCCAGTGCCCTGACAGGGATTGACCAACTTCATCAAACTCGAGTAGTTCATAGGAAGGTAGCACTTGCCCCTGTGTATTAAGTAGCTACGAACACGGAGCTCAGCCGATGTGAAAAGATACGTCGAAAGATACGCATGTATGGACTGTGTGCGACATTGTACCTTACCATAGGATATCCTCTGCCAGCATCACCTTCCTCCCTTCTCGTGTACATCGATGCGCCGCTAAATGCGTGATGAACATCAGAAACTCGCTCATGCAATCCTGATGTCCGACAGCGAAAAAGATACCCACCCAAGATCCGCCATAGTCGGGCCGCTGACCCACAGCATCCCCGGGCCGAGGGACCTACCTGTAGAGTGAGCTTGAAGCACTTGCCGATGCTTCCTGGTTCATCCGGCAGGGCGTTCTGCACTACAGTCACTATGTTTGTCAACGGAAGGTAACTGAACATGCACACGCAGCGAATCGACGAGCTCTGCCCCCCCTCCACCCGCACCCCATCATTTGTGCAAAACACACCCCGAACCCACCCTTGTTCCACTGCGAAGGACATGTCCTTCGGGAGCTCTCCCTTAATCTCCTCCACTAGCAGCTCCTCGCGCAATGATTTCCCTGCACAGGAATCAACCTCTTCTCGAAAGGACCAGCCATTCGATGAACCTATCATTACTACCCTGAACCGATAAGGCTGAAGTGGATGCTCGTCCATCATCATGCTGCTCAGGCTGTGCCGTGCTACACGACGAGGAGGATGAGCTCTCGGTATCTCCAGGTCCAGCCACGAAGCGTTGCTGCCGCTCCGCTCCTCTCGACCATCGCTCGTTGCCATCAACATGCTCCTGAGGGAGAGCAAGTCTCCTTACGATGGAAATATACTCTATTCTCTTGAGTAGAAATGAAAATTTCACACTAGTCTAAAATCATTTCAGTAACATGGTAGTATAGTAAACCACAAACCACTATGACGACATGTCAGCCGAGAATCTAGCTATTCATAAATTGAATATATGAGGTACGTCTGGTCACGAACCTTTCACCGTGCATCCATCCAGTTTACGCGAAGAGAGATCAGAAACTACAATTGAGAGACGGCCTCAGAACTGCCCGATGAGTGAGCTCTGCCCACCTCAAAGTGAGGACTCCGGATGCGTTTCCGGGCATTGAATGCCCGATAGTATCGGGCCGATACTTGAAAGAACAGTAATTCAAATCTAAGATGGTGAGCTTTCACAGCACCGATGGCTGCCTAACTCATACGCCGACTCAGTGCATACTGAGGGACTGTACTATCAATACCAAAGGACTCCCTTGAACGTAGGAGAGGTGAGCCTTGGACTCGCGACATCCGAAAGTCTCGGACCGACATCGTTAGGCGCTGTTACGGTGCAATTCGTGCCACGCATTTGAAAGCTGCTCATACGCTGCGTCTGGTATGAGGAGTAGCAATACTGCCCCATATCGCAGTAGCAGTGATACCGCCGTAGTGCTAGCCCCACCAGAAATCGATGGTTAATCGTGTGTTGAAGAGTACTGCACTAGAGTGGGCCCGGAATCCCAGTGGAGATTAGCGTTTGCCCGTAGAATGAATTCTGGAAACTCTTCTCTCTCGATGACGAAATAAGAGCTCCACGCTCAAGTCCAAACCATTCGGTAAAAGCTCTACAAGTTTCTGACTTACTGAGCGTAGTTTTGATTCGTTATGCGACGCCTTAAATGTTTGGATCAGCTGTGGACAATTTTTTTCGACCGGACTCATGTACAGTAGTGGCGGAGAACCGGCGGATTTTCCGTTCTGCTTATCAAAAATGCCGGTAACCAGGGACACTTCCGCTGTGACACTAGTAACACAACTGTCGATAAATATCGCGGACATCTCATGTATAAATCATGAACCTTGATATACATACAACACACAAAAAGCACACAATGACAAAACGATCACTTCTTCCGTCCATTTTTCGTTAGCTTTGTGAAAGATTTTTCCGAAACTGCAGCCTCTTGTTCATCCGACGGTTTCTTCACATCAGCTGCTTCCAGTTCATCCCACGATTTAAATGCGTCTGCCGCCATCGCTTCGATTATTTTTAAGTCGCTTCCATTCCGGTATGCCCGACATAGCCCAGAAGATTGATTCATTCTCATCTCTGACGGGAGATGGCTTCTTTGGCACCTGCGACCAGACTCATACAAGCGAACCAGCTTTATCGAATGTCCAGTGAAAGGGCTATTTACATCTGGGGCTTCTTTCCCTCCTCCACTGCTACGCACAGCCTCAAGTGAAGGCAAGGCGAAAAGCATGAGCAGTGGGTTACGGCCGATGATGGTCATCACTATAATAGTGTTGATGAGAGGATAACTGCAAATATGATCTCCGGTCTGAGGCAAACCGTCCGACGCCGTGTTTGTCACACAGTGGACGATCATTCGAAAACATGCAAGTAGTCGAACGTTGACTCGTTCCCGATGCTTGTCGGTGAGCAAGCATCTGTCATTTCAGTAATAACATTACAAAAAAACCTCGCCTGGCCGTGGTGGGGACTCCCCCCATGGGAAGTTCAACTGATTTATCTCCAAATCGCTATAGGAGAGATCCGCAGGTCCCACCTCCGCGAACCGATACGCCGAGTAAGGACCCTGACTTCGCCTAGAGCACGGCCAAGCGAAGGGAACATTGAAAGCGGGCAGGAAGTACTATTCGCGCGGCGTTATTCGCGCGTCCCCATAATCGACTCAAAATGGCGGGCTCGAAGTCTACACCATTTACCGACGGGTTCGACAGATGTGCAACCGAGAATGACGTTCTCAGAATGACATATTCGTATCTGAGAATAGCCCGCATAAAAATTCGATAGTCCCCAGGAGCACGGTTCACAAAACATACTACTACGGTTATTAACAAGGGAACCCGATTACTGCGTTGACCATGGTCACTCGAAGTGGGCTTGATTGACTCTTCGTCTTTCCAGGAGTTGACCAAATGAATCATGATCAGTTGCGACTCGAGCGACCCCCAATGACTAAGCAGTGCGAGTATTCGATGTTTGATAGGAACTACTTCCTATCAAACTTCCTAGCGATGCTTATCGCTGTACATTAGAATTTGAGTGGATCCTGGTTGCATACAAGACCGGTGGTGACCCACCAGCAGCAACAGTTGTAAGATTTAGTCTCGCAAGCTCAAATTCTCGGAAAGTTATGATCCAACACCAAGGAGATTTTGACAGTCACTCCGATTGAGTGCCCTTACCAGTGCCGAGTGATTCACTCGGCCATGGCTTCGTCCTTGCTCTATACGTAGCTCCACCGGGACCTCTGATGCATGGAGACGTCGGAAACGGGTTCTGAAGACTTGGCACGTCCGCGGGGGAAGCCAGCTCACTTGCGTTTCACAAGTTGCGAGTATATGAGCAGACCTCAACCGAGGGGACGCAAAGGAACTTCATCAACTTTGGAAGAACTTTATTTGCGTCTGCGAAGGCCCTTGGCCGCCTCTGGCGGCGGTAAATACGGTGACGACTCCTGTGAGAGCAAGTGCGGGCTGGAAATGCGAGCTGTACAAGCTGCCCCATAAGGAAGTTCGCGCACTTGACCGTCAAGCGTTGACTCCGAGTCTCGCCGTGAGGAGGGTTTCCCAACTACCACAACACCTGAGCCTGCCGGTTGCCCCAGTCCAACAGCGATAGATGATGTCACACGTATGTCGAGTAGAACAAGCCAAAAGTTATCATGACCCGCCCGGACCTTCCAGTGGGTCCTGCGACGCAGGGATAGCCCACTAGGTGATTCGGAAAATTTTCCCCAGGAACCTCCAAGATATATTTTCCTCAGGAAATACGGGTGGATTCTTCCAGTGAAACTCTTTCAATTGAGTTCTTACGCTCATCCCAGAGAGTTTTTTGACTCTCATCAGATATGGATCTCAACTCTCATCAGAATGGGTGACATCTTCCAAGAGCCACGAATTCTGGTCCACAACCTTGGTCACCGAAAGTCGGGCTAAAACTTTTCAAGTCTGATTTATTCAGGGGGGAGAGGGTATGTTCGGCAGACACGTAGACTGTCTGAGGGACATACCAGGGTGACCATAGAAAACAGTGGGCCCACTCGAAATCTTCAAGCCTTGCCGAACTCTGGTCAAGTGATGAGAGGGAAAGACAGAACACGTCTCAACACCACAGAATGAAAAACCATACAGCTCACACACGTTCGAAACTTGCCTGCGCTTCCTACAATGGCGAGCGAGACAAAAGCGATTTAGTGCAGGAGAACGATCAAAGTAGAACTGAAAGACTGAGCGGAATGCTCCAGAAGTAGGTTCAGATGACTTAGATAGTTCGTGATAACCGCCGTGAAAAGGTAGTGATAAAAATATAGTCAAACTGAAAAGCGCGTGGGCTCCTGTACACCGCGGCCAGTCAGCTTCAACGTGTATGATCTTGATAGTGGTCCAAGCGGTGGGCGTCTGAATCCTCGATATCGCAGTTCGCGATTGTTGCCGCTCTGTGGTGCCGTCTGCGAGCCTGCATGATATACCGATGATAATCGAGGGAGATTCGGCCGCCGAGAGGTTGATGGAACGGAGTTCAACGAAGGCTGGTGATCGCCTGGCCGACTGGAGTACATCAACCTGATCAACCAGTACGGTCGTGAGCGAACGACGCTGCCCCACCGATATGTAATACACCTAGTAAAAACACCATCCCGAGGCTCCCTTCGTGCGACGTACTCAGCTCTCTCGAGTCGTCGAGCCGAGAACTTCCTCTCAAAGATCTCCCCACTCCAATGACGCCCGTCTGCCTGGCTCACGAGGCTTCGTACCGACCCATCGTTCCCGCAACCAGGGCTGGGGGATGTGCCTGACATGGCATTAACATTGCCTGCCCAAAGGCCAATTGAAGACGAATTGTCTCCAACTGCTATTCAATTGATTTCCTGAGCAGATTTCTGAGATGTCACCGCATTCCGATCGGGTCGGGATGCAGCGTTCAAATCCCTAAAAAAATTTCACTCAATCGACTGGTCCACTCGAAGATCAACGTATTCCACCGCTCAACCAGGCAGAAGACGATTGTGGTGAGATCCGGATGCCCACGCGCAGCACCCTTCTACCCGAATATGACTTGGACAGTCGAGGTTTGTCGAAGCTCAAATGTAATACGCTCGGGATAGAACTTCCGTCACACGAATCGTCGTCGGTGGGGGAGCCGTGGCAACAAACAAAGAGACTCGGATAGTTGCCCATTAATAGTGGCTGGAATGGCCTTGGGAATGAGAGGCACTGTTAACAAACTGACAATAGTCATCCATCATTAGACCTGAGTCGGTGTGCCGGCGGTCTGCAAGTGATACTGGTGCGCACTCCGTAACGGAGGCTCCGTTTGCACAGTAGCAGCATCAACTATCACAGAGATTACTAAATGCTCTTTCAGCCAGCATTATGAACAAGGACCACTGAAACCCTCCCGAAACAAAAGATAACTCGATAACTGAGCAAGAATACTACATGCAAGCCATTGTTTTACGACTGAACAACCTCACCCTCGATGATGTCGATGAAAGAAATATCGCTAGCACTCTCCTCGTCGCCCCAGTCCTCGCGCACAACTGCCTCGATCGCAACGATTGATAGTCCGTTCTCCTGGTCCTGGCCCGATCTCAGGTCCTGAGGTTGATCCCTGCCTGAAACGCTATCGAGCGCCATCACCTCCGTAGGCGATGTTGGCATCTGCAAAGCGGCGAGAAACAGTCACACCTAGTAAGTGAATTCGGATGCAAGGCCAGAGCATGCGAGCCGATCGAAGACTCCCAGTGATATACAGTTGAAAAAATACCGCCTGTGTTGGCAATCCGCTCCATGCGTTGAGAGTATACTATGCATCAGAGAATATCACGAGGACGTTATTGTAAGGCACAGTCGTGTCTAAATCGTTTACTGCCCCAGTGACGATAGAAGCGGCAAGAACAAGGTCATATTACCACGGGGAACATAGACGAGTCTCCGGCCTGATCCGCCACTGGAAACAGATCCGGTGGAGCCTCTGAGCGATCAGCTTCCCCCGTCATATCCCTCTTGCACTTCTCCAAGTGACCGCGCAGTTTACTCAAGAATACGCGGAGTACCGAGCCGTACTGACACAAGCCAGCTTGGTCTAGTGCCCTGACAGGGATTGACCAACTTCATCAAACTCGAGTAGTTCATAGCGAGGTAGCACCACCACTTTGCATCAAGTAGCTACAAACACGGAGCTCAGTCAATGTGAAAAGACACGTCGAAAGGTACGCATGAATGGACCGTGTACGACATTGTGCCTTACCATAGGATGTCCTCCGCTAGCATCACTCTCCTCCCTTCTCGCGTGCATCGCTGTGCCGCTAGATGCGTTATGAACATTAGAAACTCGCTAATGCAATCCTGACGTCCGACAGCTAAAAAATACCCACCGAAGATCCTCAGCGTTCTACCTGTAGTGTGAGCTTGAAGCACTTGCCGATGCTTCCTGGCTTATCTGGCAAGGCGTTTTGCACAACAGTCACTATGTTTGTCAACGGAAGGTAACTGAACAGGTAAACGCCTCGCCGAGCTCTGCTCGCGCTTCATTCGCACCCTGGTCTGTGCGAAACACATCCTCACCCACCCTTGTTCCACTGCGAAGGACATGTCCTTCGGAAGCTCTCCCTTGATTTCCTCCACTAGCAGCTCCTCGCGTAATGACTTCCCTGCACAGAAATCCACCGCTTCCCGCAAGTGCTTGCCATTCCATGAACCTCTCAACACTACCCTGAACCGATAAGACTGAAGTAGGTACTCGTCCATCATCATGCTGCTCAGGTTGTGCTGTGCTACACGACGAGGAGGACGAGTTCTCGGTATCTCCAGGTCCAGCCATAAAGCGCCGCTGCTGCTGCTCCGCTCTCCTAGATCCTCGCTCGTCGCCATCAACATGCTCCTGAGGGAGATCAAGTCTCTTTGCAGTAGTACTATACTTTATTTTTTCGTGAGTGAAAATGAAATTTTACACGTCTGGCATGATGGATCATACAGTATAGTATATTGAACAGACTGCTGTGTCGCCATGTCACTAGAGAACCATGCCAAGTTCCTCGCCTCGCTAGGAGAGCAGCTACTACGCCATAACGCCATTCCCAATTTCCTCCGAGTACCTCTGGTCCACTCGAAACGGACACATCGACTTCACCAGGTTGCCGGGTAGTTCTACGCCTCTTCTTCCCTCTCCGCAGTGCTCTCACGACATCGTACCGAATGGACGCAGCCCGCAGTACCGAGCTGGGCATGTCACAAGTGAAACGTCTGCAATAGGATGCGACCTTAACAGACTGAACGAGGAGCGCTTCATCACGGCCATTCGTCAGAACATTCAGTCAATAGTCGAAGCTCGAACAGCCCACCGAATTGAACGCAGCCACTGACAAAGCTTAATGGAAATCATGCCATTCCATCAGCAATCAACGAGAACTATTACTGTAGTGTAACGTATACAGTACTAGGCAACATGCAGAATCTTCTCACGTGAATCGGGATATCAAACGAGGATAGCTACGAAGACCCATTGAAAGTCAACCGTTTCGGAATAGCTGTCCCCAGAAACCCCTCTCGCCCGAACATGGGAGTCGCAGCTACGGGGCTTGTAGTGTGATGATGGCCTCGCAGCATCTTCACCGGGGTCAAGTTGCGTGTTAAAGATACCGGGTTGTCCACTGTCCAGAGCCGCATATGGCTAGGTATGTTACTCGGAAGAGGGAGGGGTAATGTAAGCGGAGCGACGCTCGCCGGAGCTATCGTTGCCGACAGAGGAGTGGCACCCTCGAGGATTCGAATGGCTTCTCGGAAAGAGACTTGGCGAGTCGGGGGCGCAGAGGCGCAAATCAGCAGACCCGAGAGTGCCGTTAGCAGAGAGCGAACCTGATATAGACGCATACCGACTGCTACGCCCTCGCTACTATGGAAATCCCAGTAAGGTAACAGGGCTTGCCGTAAGGACGGCAGGAATATCGGACATAAGCCAATTAACGACTACCACAATCACCCAACAACAGAAACCCATCAGTATCGTCAAGAACAGCAAACGAACGAGAATATGATACCTCTGGGGGAGCATCCGATGAGGCCATGCCCTCCAAAATACTCTGCTTCAACCTCACTAAAGCCTCGTGTATTCGAGTAGGAGCCTGCCATCAAGAGCAAGCAATGATCACGTCACAACAGAATAACGTCTCACGAGACCGCGATCGCAAAAAAGGACTGTCGATTCGTAAAAATCTACTACCCCGTAACCCTACCCGCTGGGCGTCAAGCCTCCGCTGCAAAGCCCCCCAGTTGCCCTCCTCCTTGAACGTCCCCAGCAAATCCTTCCAAAACGGCGTCACTTCTTCCCAGTACTTCTCAAATGCCACCACCACTTTCTCTACCGCACAGCTCCCACTTTCCCGCCCAGTATCCGAACGAACGGGAGAGTCCAATCCAATAACTTCCTCCGGTACCTCACCTTCCCTCGAAGATCTCGCGCTGACCATTGAGCTGCTATCCCCGCAAGAACCTTCACTCACACTGAACAAGGCGGTCGAAAAATCTTCAGACCGCCACAATTCATCCTCACTGCTGCGGGACTCCAGCGTCGAGCCACGACCAATCCGCCTGTGCAACTTTGAGAGGACCTCGATAACAGTAAGCGCCAGTGCGTGATGATCTAGCCTATGAATGTAATCATGTAACATCGCCGGACAATTCTCGACATACCGATGCCCTCGCAGGAACAATAGCCACTCACACACAGGCCAATACCGACAGTCCCCTGCCAACCCTTGACGCGTGTTGAACGTCCGTCGCTGAGCACAGAGGCCGAAGTCAATCAATGTGAAGTCACCAGTCTTCACGTTGACTAGTATATTATGGGAACAAACATCTCTATGTACAACAAACTTCGAGGTGAGCTCCAACGCTTCAGCCATCTGCGATAAAAGCCTCGTGCAAACAGCAACAGCCCCGACGGTATCCATCTCCTGATCAACATCATCGCTCTGCACCCAGTCGTCGAGACCCACGGAGTCCGCTACAAGCTCTAGTACTAACAAGCACCTCCGCCTGTTGAACGCAATAAGTCGGCTAAGTCGGGCGCCTGCCGCACAGCTTTTCCAGGCTCGCATGGCCTCCGCTTCCCTCGCTCCGGACTTGTCAGTGGCCTTTATCGCAACTCGTACATCTCCACTTCGCGCTTCCCACACCGTCCCGAAGGACCCCGACCCGACGGCCTTTTCTATAACGTACATGACGCCTGCAATCTCGACAGAATCTCCGACAACCAATCTTGTCAATACAGCCGCAGTACTCTAAAAAAGTGCATCTTCACCTTTCCGACTGAGAAGCACTACCTCGGAACTCTTCTCGACCCGCTCGGTGCTGCTGGTGACAGACGGCAGCCCCTGAATGAGAAAAAGGACGAGGAAATCCCTACGAAAAAATCACGCAGGGTCAGCTACTAATCTAACGTGGCTGCTGTTACTCGTTGGCGTGTGCGGGAATATACCACACTGCATAATCTTATCCAAGTCGAGAACGGACTTCGACAACCGAAGCGTCGAGGGAGCTGCCCTGGCGGTGAAGGGCGGGCATGCTGCCATAGTGCTGACACAAGAAGCGGAAAACAATAGAAAAGGGATAACAATGAGAGTCGTTGAACGCTGTAAGCAGGAATGAACTACGGTTGTTGGCGATTCTAAAACGCCAAGATACTCTAAGTATCTGAAACCGTAGGATATCTGCGCACAAGGAAAGATACGGGCATCAGATATTCTGTCCGAATTTCGGACTCCGAAATCGGGCTCTGTGGTTGATTGGCAAACTTTTACCATCCCGATAGCTTCACTTACACAATTTACTCAGTATCACATAGCTGTTGGTGATCCTTCTCCATCTACCCGAGGGAAGTTTGTTATACCCCAGACAGAGTCCCGTGAACAGCTCACAATGACAAAGCCTACTGAATGCCTTTCCGGCAACAACCACTGTCCACCACAATGACGGTATTTAGCAACAGAATACACTAATGAGCACGAAACCATTCTATTAAGATCGACACGGAAGAAACAACCACGGGTGATAAGACTAGACTACACCCTCATAACTTGGCAGAACTTATAGTATAAGTCAGAACAATAGAAGACCTCCAGACAGGCGATCCTGACGTGCAGGGCATCGCTCAGTCTTGGGAGGTATATGCCGATAACACCGGTAATAAACATTTCGACGGAGAGCGACACTCCTACGATATTAATGCTCACCCTCTGCTGGCCGAATCTGAACAGCACTTGCCTCAAAACCAGAAGTAGACTCGCTAGACACACGGCCTTCTTCGATATCATGGAAGGCTGTCGAACTCCCATCCACAGATACCGTGGAGGCGGACGATGAGGAAGAAATCACCTTCGAATCGCCTTCCTCTCCTTGTTGCTCATCCTGACTTGACGTAGGAGGGGTAATGAGGAAGATGCCCTTAGCAGCGGCTTCAACCAGCTTCTTAGGCAGGAATATCAGAGTAATGACCAGACCCAACGCGGCCACACCGGTGCAAACATACATAACACCAGCGAGGCCTATAGAAGTCTGCAATGTGGGAAATATGAAAGGATCCTATAATCGCACCAATCTTTCCAGAAGCTGCAGACATACCATGGCATGTGGTCTTTACACTGGTAGGGTATATCTCAGAGGGAATAACATAAGACGTAGTATTGGGACCAAAATTAGTCCAAAAGAAAGTGATGCCGAAAATGATCAAATTGAGGTACTTATTCGCGTTGAATTGCGTACATATGGCCATAACAACGTAGAAGATGCACATCATGGTGAAACCCAGGACTTGTATTTTCCACCGCCCGAGGATATCAATGAACCAACAGGCACAGATGTAACCAGGTAAGGCTAGTAAAGAGACGACCAAGGCGAACCAAGCGTCCTGGATTACGGCTTGAACCCCACTGCCGTTGGGAAAAAGTTCAGCCGAAACTGAATGTTTGAACTCACCGGTACCATAAAAAGTGACATCCATACACAACCATGCCATCGTAGTGCCGATGAGGGGTTTTATATACACCTGTAAGGTCCTCAGGAAACCCTTGATTTGGGTAGAGAAACTCGCCCTATTCTGCTTCTTGCGCGCTTGTTGCTCCTTGAAAGTATCAGACTCCTTCATGCCCAATCTCAAGTACAGCGCTGTGAGACTGGGCACGACGGTGAAGCAGACAAGCACACGCCAACAGATTTCCATAGGGCAGCCAGCGTAGAGCAGTATAAGAGGCAAAACGGCGGCAAATATCATCCCGAGTCCTTGCATCGAGAAAACACCAGTCGTGATGCGCCCACGCGTTGCGTTATCAGAGCGCTCCGATGCCATAGCAGCAGATAGAGGGTACTCACCACCGATTCCAAATCCAAGCACTAAACGACATACAAAGAGTTGATGAGCAAGTGAGAAGGTTGTAGACCGTTGTATGCACGCTGAGCAAACCGCACCTAGTGCCACGAACGCACCAGTACATAAGATGCCAATTCTACGACCAACTTGGTCGCCGACAACACCGAAAAAAAGCATACCCGCAACGGCACCAATGGACGTTGCAGATGCCACCAGACCCTTCGTGCTGGCGTCCATACCCAATCCAGTAGGATCTGCTTCTTGCATTTCGCTGAGAATGGCCAGGACGATATCTATAACGAACATATCGTAGGCATCAGCGAAGAATCCAGCACCCAGTTTGCAAATAAGAGGAAAGTTTTTCGTATACACCTGTATTGTGGTCAGCTCCTCCTTGGCAGGAGCGGAGCCAGCCTCCTGTGGAACGGCATTAACCACTGATTTTGAAGAGGAACCATCGTCGCTGGGCATTAATGTTTTTACAGCACAAGCACAAATAACGCTTCTATGAACAATATGCCACACAGATCTCTAGTCGCTAACCCTTCCCTAGCTCGAAATCTAAAATCCCACTCCTGCCGAGTCCTAGTCCAACTCCGTCACCGTGTCGACTGTCAGGCACGCTTGCTGCTGGTCAAAGGCCTCCCGGAAACGCGACCGTTGAGAGTTCGAGCAGAGAAGCGTGAGATCACCAGTCCTTATCCGAAGTAGCAACAACCTATTCGAAGTCCGCGCATGGGCCGTACAAGAAGAAGCTAGACCGACACCGCTCTGTGGACCAACACGACGCTGTCAAGGGTCGGGGCGCGCGCGGTGGACCAATTTTGTGGCGCGTGACGATTTGGGCGACCGTTCTACAACAACGAGCCGTCGGCGACAGTCTTCCTTCACCAATGCGTTTGAACGTCGTAAACGGGCTTGACTCGTTCCTGCTTAAGCTCGCGGATGGGCCTTACAGCTCGCGGTAAGTCGGGAGAGCCGCTATCATATGAGTGCTATGGGGTTGGCTTCGAACTAGCCGACTTATTACTGTTCGATTGCTGCGGTTCATTTTCCCATGTCTTCCGATTTTGTGCATAATCGCCTATCTTCACTTGAACTTTTCACCATTGCTTAGTCGTGAGAGAGAACCGAAGGTCTCTGGAACGTTATTGTCACATATTTTCTGTTGCTGGCGCTCCTTCAGATAGCTAGGGAGATCGCCCTTCACCCTATAGCGTCATTTTAGTTACCGCGCCAGTAACCACACAGGAAAGGTCTCTGGATGTGTGGTGTAAGCACAGGTCGCCAGGCTCTAGATGGCCGACACGAGCTGCCCATGGATCGGGACCACGTGAGTTTCAACGTGGTTGCTATTGTAACCCCTCGCCTACCTCTCAGTCATTTCCATTGTTCGAAAATACCGAAAATGGATGAGACACGGACGGTGAGCTGTGCCACGGCGGTACATGCAAGAAACCTGTTTCTGTGAGCCTCCTGTGTTCTTTGGTTTAAGTCCTTGGGGCGATGACCTCTCGGGTCTTCGTCTTGAGCCATTCGCTTTGAATGCGTCGGGAAATTTCGACCCACGTGATGACTGGAAGGCCATGCTCGTTGCAATGATTAGAAACATATCGCTACAATGATCACAATTTCAAATCACAGGCCTTCTGGGTCGAACTCGGCGTCCCCATGGGCAGTACCGACGGACGGCAGGCGAGTGTATCTGAAGGGGATACTTTCAATAACTTCCAGTCGCACACTCTTTCTTAGAGCCCAGCGGAGAGCAATGAGACTCCTGAGTGTGGGGCATACGATGGAGCACACTTTCACGGCAAGACAGATATTGACAGGCTCAGCCCAGCGACTCCGACGGACGGGAGCCACGTGCTGCTCAATGAGCCGATCCGAGGCAGCCCCAGTCCGAACTTACTTCCCGCCAGGCCACTCTCGAACGGTTGAAAGAGGGGCCATCTCGAGGCTCCGACGCCGGAGCGGTTGACAGAGTGTCCATCGCGATGTGGCATACCGGTAGAAGCTTGACTGTGCAAAGCAAGCCAAGTGCGGCGATTCCGGCGCACAGGACCATCACGAACGGAAGGCCTGACCGGCTCTGGACGACCGGGAAGAAATACGCACCGACAATGGCGCCGATCTTGCCAGACGCTGCACATATGCCGTGACAAGTCGTGCGGGACGCCACGGGAAAAATCTCGGACGGAACGATGTAGGTTGTAACGTTCGGACCGAAGTTGGTCCAGAAGAAGGTTGCACTGAAAATGAGTAAGTTGACCCACAGAGTGCAGCGCCGAGGCGCGTGGACGCGGCCATAATCAAGTAAAACAGCGTCATCATGGCAAATCCGACGGCTTGCAGACGGAAGCGGCCAACCGTGTCTATGAAGAGGCAGGCACACACGTAGCCGGGCAAAGCTATGACCGAGACCACCAGCGCGAACCAAGCGTCTCTTTCAACTTGGGCAACACCTGTCTTCTGCGCGAATAGACTGTCCGCAACTTCGTGTTTGAACTCCGCTGTGCCGTAGAAGGTAACATCCATGAGTAACCACGACAGGGCAGCTCCGAGCAACGGCGTCCAGTGTTCGCGAATCGTCGACCTCAGCATGCTCCAAACGTCGCTCTCTCTGCTTCTACTGTACTGGAGCTGGTCAAACGCGCTGGTTTCCTCGAGTCCGAATCGCCAGTAAAGGGACAAGCCGCTGGGAACCACCGCAAAACACAATAGGAGACGCCAAGCGAGCTCGAGCGAGAGACCGGCGGAGAGCACGACGAGTGGTACCAGTGCCGCTGCAATCATACCGACACCTTGCATAGAAAACACGGCAGCCACCACTCGTCCGCGCACCTCGGATTGGGATTTCTCTGCTGCCATAGCGGCCGAGAGAGGGTACTCTCCACCAATGCCAAAGCCCAGAACGAAGCGGGTCAGACACAGCTGGTAGGCGAGAGGAAAACTTCGTGTTCTCACGACCAAGCTAGATGCCATCGACCCTAGGAAGACCAGAGAGCCAGTGCACAGTATGCCGGCGCGGCGACCCACACGGTC
This sequence comes from Perkinsus olseni, assembly GCA_013115135.1. Taxonomy (NCBI): domain Eukaryota; phylum Perkinsozoa; order Perkinsida; family Perkinsidae; genus Perkinsus; species Perkinsus olseni. The sequence continues at coordinate 69,685 of JABANP010000157.1, read as the reverse complement.
ACCAAGAACGCCGAAAAGAAGACCATTCCGAGGACAGCACCAAGTGACGTTGAGCAGGCGATCAAACCGCGAGAGCCACTCGTCAGACCGAGGCCTTGGGAGGCGGGCAGCTGGTCAAGTACAGCCAGAACGATGTCTATGATGAAGAGGTCGTACGCATCAGCGAAGAAGCCCGAGCCTAGTTTCAATATCAACCCGGCTCTTTCCTTCAAGGCATCAGTCTCACTAGGATCGGCCATCCGAGGGTAACTACGGAGCAAGGGCGTCTGCATTGTGCGAACAAACTGTCGCCGTGGGACAATTCATGCACTCAAGAAGCTCAACACCGCAGGTTTCGTCCATGCACCGCATACGGCATACCTTACTCTATCCCAACTGTGACAGCGCAACACCGACACCTGTGCCCGAGACTGAGGGCATTCCAAACAGAATAATAATCTATTAGACTCAACGAGTGAGCCAGAAATCGACTTGCTAGACACTTCAATCAATCAACGGAAAATGAGTCGCGTCCGACACCGGACGCAAAAAACGCAGACGAAAAACTCTGAACAGCAAGGACTAACAGGACTGGAACGCAACGGGCAGCGACTTCGTCGTGCGAATGCCGTGTCCGTGTGTTCACATCGCCCCTTTCGGCGGGAAATCTCCTAAGTTCGGTGCTCGAAGTCGTGCTTCGACTGAACGGGCAGGTAATTACGCAATATCTACTGTACTGAGCTTCGACGCAGTGCGGCACTCTGAGACATCAGGGGCACCGTCTACAACTGCACGACGGAGGAAGACCAGCGTAGAGGCGAGACCAAGGGCCGCTACCCCCGTGCATACGTACATCACGCCATTCAGGCCAATCCCATCCTGGACCACGGGGAACGAATAAGCTCCAATGATAGCACCAACTTTACCCATGGCCGCGGAGAACCCGTGGCAAGTCGTCTTAACTTCTGTTGGGAAAATCTCGGAGGGTATGATGAAAGTGGTCGTATTGGGGCCAAAGTTAGTCCAGAAGAAAGTAACACCGAAGACCACCAAATTGAGATATGCATTAGCATTGAACTGTATACAGACGGCCATGACCAGATAAAAGACGACCATCATGCAGAAACCCAAAACTTGTAACGTCCATCGCCCCTAACTTATCTATGAAAAGACACGCGCAAATGTAACCGGGTAGGGCTATCACAGCAACAATAACCGCAAAGATTCCGTCATTTGTGATCTTCTCTATCCCCTCCCCAGAGGGGAAGATATCAGAAGACACGGCATGCTTGAACTCGCCTGTTCCGTAGAAGGTTATGTCCATGAAGAACCACGAAAGAGACGTACCAAGAAGCGGTATTAGGAAGCTCAAGATTATCGACAGGGATGCCTTCACTCGGTCACAAGCCGATCCAGTCCGACTCCTTCGTGAGTTCATGAACGCCGTAGACTCAGACATCCTGAACCTCAAGTATAAGGCAATGGGGACGGGGACGACCGCCAAGGCTAAGGATGTTCGCCAGGCCGCTTCCAAGGGCACTTTGGCTGCTACGAGTACGAGAGGGACGATGGAGGCTGTCAGCAGTCCCAACCCTTGCATGGAGAATACACCAGCCGTTACTCGACCCCTGATGTCTGTGCTGGACCTCTCCGACGCCATAGCCGCTGAGAGAGGGTACTCGCCGCCAATGCCAATACCCAGAACGAATCGGAATAAAATTAACTGGTCCGCAAGGGGGAAAGTTAACGATCTCTGTGCACAAGCAGAGGCGATCGAGCCGAGAGCTACCAGGGTACCAGTCACCAATATAGACACACGGCGGCCAACACGGTCTCCGAGTACTCCGAAGAGAATCATACCGACCACCGCGCCAACAGAGGTGGCCGCCGCGATGGCTCCTTTAGTGGCCGAGTTGAGACCAACACCTGTAGAGTCCTCGTGATTGAGCTCACTCAGCATCGCCAGGACTAAATCAATTACGAACAAATCGTAGGCATCGGCGAAGAAGCCGATTCCGAGCTTGAACAACAGGGGACCATTCTCCTTGAAGACTTTTACTGTACTCGTCGAGCTTACGCTCGAGGGCATCAACTGAGGTTTACCAACAATATAAACCCTAACAGAGTGCATGTGCATCACTGGAATGGAATCACACCGGGATCGCAGTATCCCGAAGGGTGAGGGAAGCCTTGAGCGCTCCACCGAGCATCCCCGGTTAATCGACTTCCACTCCCTCCTATTTTTCCCGACGAGTCGATCGAGCCCCTTGCACGACTCCGAGACGAGGTACGGCTCCCGTGGTTGAGCACGCCGAGTGCATCGCCGGCGGGAGGTAACATCTCCACTATGACCATGCCTCTGATGTTTTCTAGTCTGGTCGCCCTAGTTAGCACGTACACGCTCGGGCTCACCACTTGTTGCACGCATGCGCACAACGAGCCAGCCACGCTCAGAAGAGAACTACCAACCCGATACTCAATTGTGGAGGCTGGAAGTGATGTCCTGAAAGGACTACGGCGGTCCTCATAGCTCCACCGTAATGATTGCGTCGTTTTCGCTCAGTCGTCTCAGAGCGAGGTCGCAGCAGACGATCGACGAGTCGCCGGCGGCGAAAGGGAAATACACAGGGGTCTCGCGTGTTGAGACCTAATCTGTCCTACATACAGGAATAGGGCTATGTAACGGTCGATTATTCTACAAACTCATCGATTGTCGGGATTCCTCGGACGCGGGAAGAGCGAACCGCGATAAGAGGTAACGGAGACGGGAACCCGAGATGAGCCAAAAGCTGACAAACGGCGTCTATCGAATAACAGTACGTTACACTAGAAAACACAACACTTGTCCATTAACATCGACACGGGAGAAACAACCACGGGTGATAAGTATACGACTACACCCTGACAACTTGGTAGTAGAACTTATAGTAGAAACAGCAGAATGCCTCTAGACTGACGATCCTGACGTGCAGGGCATCGCTTAGCCTTCAAGGGATCTGCCGATAACACCGGCGATAAACACTTCGATCGAGAGCGATACTCCTACGATGACACTCTTGACAACCGGCGAAAAATAATAACGATCGTTCTAGTTCAGGAACGAGGCATTCAGCTGACGTGCAGCTTTTAAAGCCCCAAATAAGACTGTGCGCGTACGCCACACCATCTCCTTCAGAGAATGGTACGGCGAGTGCGTGCAAAATTGAGCGGAGAAATTCTCTCCCTGCTCTATTTACACCGGAATCGGCAATAACAACGTATGTACACATATCTCTATCACATAACCGAGAATGCTGATTATTGCCCGGGAGGAACATCATCGGCTCGGCACCGAATGACACTTGTTAAAGCACCTCCTGACTAGAGGAGAGGATAGCCTTGTTGTTGAGAGTAACCCCAACAATTTATGACAGCTTGGTTGACTCGAGCAGACCATCTGAGTTAACACCATCTCTACAGAAAACCACAAAAGTCGCTTAGGCGGAGGGCTTGAGCTCGACATCGGAATCTTCGGTGGAATAACCATCGAGGGAAGCATCCGCGGCACCATCCAACAGCTTCCTCTTTAAGAATATCAACGTTGATGCCAAACCCAAGGCCGCCACACCAGCGCATACGTACATGACGCCTGCTAGGCCCATCGTTGCTTGCAATGTTGGGGAAGCAGTAGGCACCGATGATGGCACCTACTTTACCCATAGAAGCCGAGAAACCGTGACAAGTACTCTTAACATCGATCGGGAAGATCTCAGAGGGAATGATGAAAGTTGTAGTGTTGGGACCGAAGTTAGTCCAGAAAAATGTAATGGCGAAAATGACCAAGTTCAAATACGCATTGGTGCTGAACTGCGAGCATATACCCATTACCAAGTAGAACAATATCATCATCACGAAACCGAGAACCTGCAACCTCCAGCGTCCGAGCTTATCGATAAAGATACAAGCACAGATATAGCCGGGAAGACCCACGAGAGACACCACAAAGGCGAACCACGAATCGTTCATAACTTTCTGGACGCCCTCTCCACCGGGGAACAACTCATTGGCCACAACGTGCTTGAACTCGCCTGTCCCGTAGAATGTGATGTCCATGAACATCCAGGACAGAGAGGTACCGAGAAGTGGCAAGATGAGCTTCCAGATGGTCTTCGCGAACTTGGAGGCCCGATCAATGGTGTTACCATGTCTCTTGCTTTTAGCATTCTTGAAGCTATCGGACTCCTTTAGAGAGAACCTCAGATAGAGAGCGAAAGCGCTGGGAAGCACGGCGACGGCTAAGAGAACGCGCCAGGTAGCCTGGAGCGGCGACCCACATGCAAGTAGTATTAGAGGTAGTACAGCGGCAACAACTGCGCCCAAGCCCTGCATGGAGAAGATTCCAGCAGTGACGCGACCGCGAGTGGCAGCCGAAGAGCGCTCGGACGCCATTGCCGCCGACAAAGGATACTCGCCTCCAATGCCGAAACCAAGAACTAGACGGCACAGGAAGAGTTGGTAGGCCAGAGGGAAAGCCTCAGCCCTCATACAGCAGGCTGACGCGATGGAGCCGAGAACAACGAGCGAGCCCGTGCAAAGGATGGCTAAACGACGACCAACCTCATCACCAATGATACCGAAGAATATCATACCACCAACAGCACCGATAGAAGTGGCTGAGGCGATCAGGCCCTTAGTGCTGTCGTCCAAGCCAATTCCGTCGGCATCAATGTCTTGAAGCTCGCCCAAGATGGACAATACGATATCGATTACAAACATATCATAAGCATCGGCGAAGAAACCGGAGCCGAGCTTCAATATGAGAGGAAAGTTATCCTTAAATACCGAGAAGGTACTTTGGGACTTGACCTCGACAACAGGCTTAGGAGTCGACGACATGCAAACAGAGAGGTGAAACAAATAAAGGAACTCTACTAGTGAACGACCAAATCACAGCAATGCCGCGACACAGTTGACTCGAGTTTGCGCATTAGAGACCTCCTTCGTAACTAGGTCAACCCGCTAATCCTCCACAACGCGTGAACGGATGAATCATACCCGACTTGAAACCTGGCCGTACACGATTTGATGTATGGCTCGATAGGCTAGCCGCCACACAAAAGGGGACATCCCGAAGAGTTCTCTCAGCTAGTGTAACAACCGCAACAGCGCATGATACCAAGGGGATGATCAATGCAGTTCATCGAAAGAACTGGTATGGAAATCAAGATTCAATCCTACAGTCTCATGCGACCTCTATCATCATCTCCAGAAGCGGCTCTGGGTTTCAGAATTGCCGTCCGAAACGAAGGCAAGATAAGCATTTCCCCGCGACAACCCTCATACAGAACACAACATACATGGTAGATATCGCAAACAATCAGCTGTAGTGCTCGCAAGACCGCCACTCAATACACCAACTCCTCAAAACTAAATCCTCGCAGCTTCCTGGACCAGACGTGCTGGACGCCAGGACTTATTCTCAACTTATCCTGCCCGAATGAAAAAACATCTCGCTGAGTGAACAAATAGAGTAGTAGCAGGTGTAGCAGTTATTTGAGAGAGTGAGAATGACTCGCCCATCTCGGAAAAAATAAGGAGGGACGCTGAAGCTCACACTCCCGTTACATATATAGTTGGCTCATTGATAAGATAGGTAGACGCCCACAATAAGAAAGGCTCGTAAACTGCGAGAGTAGCCTCGCGTTTCCAATAGACCTAGGTAGTCACGGTAGGCGCCAAATACGTGATACTAATGAACTATGCAAAGTAAAATATTTCACGACGGAAGGGACTTTAAACGCCGACGAGAACTTACTGCGGCGCCGTATAGCGCGCAGTCGAATGCTTATCTAACTGAAGTTTGATGCCCTTGTCCACCACGCTCTTCTTGAGGAATACCAGAGTCGCTACCAGTCCCGCAGCTGCAACGACACAGCAGACATACATGACGACATGGAGACCTACTCTAGCTTGTAAGGTAGGAAACGAATAGGCCCCAATAATAGCACCAACTTTACCCATGGCCGCGGAGAACCCGTGGCAAGTCGTCTTAACTTCTGTTGGGAAAATCTCGGAGGGTATGATGAAAGTGGTCGTATTGGGGCCAAAGTTAGTCCAGAAGAAAGTAACACCGAAGACCACCAAATTGAGATATGCATTAGCATTGAACTGTATACAGACGGCCATGACCAGATAAAAGACGACCATCATGCAGAAACCCAAAACTTGTAACGTCCATCGCCCTAACTTATCTATAAAAAGACACGCGCAAATGTAACCAGGTAGGGCAATGAACGAGATGACCATAGCAAAGATAGCGGCATCGACGACCTTATCGTGGCCGTTGCCCTCTGGGAAGAGCGAGTCAGCCACGGCGTGCTTGAACTCACCCGTCCCATAAAACGTAACATCCATGAACAACCACGACAGAGAAGTGCCGAGCAGCGGTACGGCAACCAAGACCAGGATATTCAACACTGATTTGACTCGAGAGGCGAAGTTCGCCGGGGCTCGTCGTCTGGCTTGGTCGAAGGCAGCCGATTCTTTGAGACCGAATCTAAAATACAGCGCTCCGGCGCTCGGAAGCACGGCAATGCCCAGCAGGAAGCGCCACGTGAAGTGCATCGACGCTCCAGCAGAGAGGAATACTAGTGGTATCACCGAGGCGGCGATCATGCCCACGCCCTGCATGGAAAAAACCCCGGCCACCACCCGGCCCCGAACGTCGCTAGAGGCCCTTTCCGATGCCATAGCCGCCGACAGAGGGTATTCGCCACCAATGCCGAAGCCGAGGACCACGCGGCAAATGCAGAGCTGGTAGGCCAACGACAGGACCTCCGAGCGCTGTACGCAAGCGGAGGCGATAGATCCGAGCACGACCAGAGCGCCAGTGCATATGATCGCTACACGACGGCCGACATAGTCGCCGAGTACACCGAAGAAAATCATCCCCAGCACAGCACCGGCAGAGGTAGCGGCAGCGATGAGCCCTTTTGTCTCCTCTGTCAGGCCAATCCCCTCCGGATCCTCGAGCTGAAGCTCTTGCAAGATAGCCAGGACTATGTCTATCACAAACATATCATAGGCGTCCGCGAAGAAGCCAGAGCCGAGCTTGAGTATAAGATGCCCGTTCTCGCGGAATACATTGAGCGTGCTCTTCCGGCGAGGGATCTCCTTGACGTCAGTCTCAGTTTCGGACATGGAACTGCGAAAACCGACCTTCGATCGGGGGATAAACAAACTAAAACAGCAGAGTCTCATATCGCCTCAATAAAGCGATGATTTCCGGTAGAACTTTTAGTGTCACGGTTCTCGACAGCTTCCATGTCCTGTACGCACAGACCACCGTCTGCGTGCGGCCGAATGATTTTCGGGCGCGCGCGATTTCAACTCAACAGCGGCAGTGAAGCATTCGTTGATGTAAGGAGGTGTTACAGGTACTTGGGGTTTTGGCGGAGACGATTGCTCGTGATGCATTCAAGAGGGGGTTCTCACAGCCAGGCTGATGACTTCAAACCACCACATGTGAGTTGAGGCAAGCCTATCGCCTATCTGTCTCGCACTCTTGCACACCTGATCTCCTCACTTGACTCAAGGGTGTGCGGTTATTCGCTCGGAGGCACTTTACTGAGAGGAGTCTTGGGAGTGTCCGGCCCTCCGGAAGGGATCACTCAAGAACGGACTGTGCCGGATACGCTTCCGAGCACCCGACACCGAAGTTTTACTTGGCGGCTTCGTCAGTGTCTTCCAGCTCCCAGTCTCTCACTGCTGCGGAATGTCTCCAGAACCTCCAGCAGCGGCGGCGAAGCTGGCCAAGAGTGCCCTCGAGCGTGCAGCTCCCGCCATCTCTTCTGAGTAACATCCCGCTGGCTCAACATACCGTAGCCGGGCATTGGTAGCAGCTTCAGCAGGCCCCACACGAGCTCTGGATATGGGACAGGTACTGAATGACCATCATCAGCCGGGGCATCGTATCGAATTTCCCCTCTGGTAGAATCCCCCTGCAAGACTGTATTCGAGGCCAAGGTCTTATGTTCAGCCCAGTTACATGATGCCCCTCCCAAAAGCGCCTCCAAGACCATGTAAGCAGGCATCTAAGATGCCAGGATAAGGAGCGGTGTGGACAGCTCGTGAGTGAGTCCTTCGACCCGCAGGGGTACGTGCATGAAGGGGTAGGTGCTTCATTAGCTTCGCAAAGGCTCCTACTTACCGCCCTTAACTGACGCGTCAACGCAGACACTTCCAGCGGACGATGGGAACTACTCGCAAGGATGGGGACAGCCACCTGAGGTTATCGTAGTTGAGGACCCAATGGTGGTGGGCGCCATGGAGAGTTATGCTAGGCGTAGTAGCCGGGGCGACCATCGTTGAGACGCGAGGCGGGGCGGGTGTGGTAGAGCGTTTCGTCGTCATTGCCCGCAGAGACTCGCGGCAGTAGTCGACCAAATTGGAATAACTTGAAGTCGTGCGGTGCGCACATGCACATCTGCTCAGCTAGGCTTCTTCTGAATCAGAACCTTCTAGGCACTCAAGCGGCTATATGCTTCAACGGCATAGTGGCCTCACTATTCCGCGTTGCATTCTCTCCGACACGCACTGAGTATAGCTGCTGCTCCCATGTGGCATGGTGGCCTCATGATCTCGCGTTACTGTATTAGCAAGCGTTTATCTGGTGATGTATGGACCCCTCCCGGCCCTCACCAGATACGGGTCGGCTACTGAAGAATACGGAGACCATACGTCGCTTGCTGGAGGACGAGGGCCAAAAGGGCCAGCTTGAGGGTATCTTGGCGCATCATTGCTCCTATGTGCAGCAGTAATATCCGAGTCGCTTATGGCGCCGCCCTCAGGCTACGGTCTGGGTAGGTGGATGCGCGCCCTGTGCGAAACGGTCGATAGAGCGGACCTGTTGTGGGCTGCGAGTGGTCGAAGAGTCGCTGGAGATGACGTAGGCACCCCTGCGGCCGTCGGCGAACTGTAGGGCCTCCCGTAGATCATAACATGTGGAATGGCGGGGCGTATTGCGAACGAGCTGCGCGCTAGGGGAGATGATGGCATGGTTGACAGCCGGGGGATGAAAAGAGAGTCGTAATCTCTCGCGAGTGAGGCCCATCAGTATTCATCCCGATGGCCCTGTCTAACGAGGCCAGGTTGAAGGGCGGAGGCATCGTCGGGGTGTCGCGCCTCTTCCTGCTCGTGATCTTACTCCCTGGCGAAGGACTATGTTTCGAGGGCGAGTCCATGCTGGACGAGGACCTCACTGAAAGCCCTGCTGAGGGAGGTGGCGATCCTGCGGCCTACACAAGACTCGTGATGGCGACACTTTCTGGGATCCAATTAAACCTACAGGGCCTGGTCGGAGCGGCATATGGTTGACTATCAGCCCTCCTCAAACTATCTAGATCACTGTTGTAAGCGGAATGCTGCGGGCGCTCGCTCTCCAGGCTGGCGTGAAGATACTGGAACAACAGGATTCCCTTCAATCCTCTTCCAGCCTTGCCGTTCGACGAGCCCTGGAGATGCTGTCCCGAATCGAAGCCATCGACCGAGAGAGTTTACACGAGGTGCGCCGTGGCATTGGCTCTGTCCAGCAGGTAGTAGGACTGCATCCAGGGCGAGAGCGTGATGAGCTGACTCAGGAGCTGACTCTCCTGCGCTACGAGAGGAAAACGGCAACCGCATCAACCCGGCATCCTCGAAGTTGGAAAGAGCGTCAAGTCTGCTCGCTGATGCTCACTTGCATGTTACATGATGCCTGAGTTCATCGTTTCACAATGTTTCCTCCGACTAGCGTTGTCACAGAGAGTGCCCATGGAGACAGCCGAGCTCTCGCAGCGGATGTGCTTCCTCTGAATTCCCGTCATGGCACAGGCTGCGGTCACATTCGCGGATCCGCACCTTTCGAGAAGGCACAACGCAGTGGGGACCAATCGAGCTGCCGCCGCTGCCGTTTGACTCTGGCCCTTTCAGCTCGCTACTCAGCTCCACTCGTCGACGGGCGCTCTGGAGACTCCGAAAAAACAAATACTGGCCACCCAGAAGAAGGGTACTATCAGCGCCCCAGGTTCCATGCACCCGTAAAGTTCCCTCGTCCCCTCACAAGATACCGTCCCCGAGAACAAGTTGCCAATTTGCGAGCGTCCTTGGTTCAACGCGATGATGGGAGTGATAATAGCCCTCAACGCTATCGAGATCGGTAGGGCAGCGGCTGTGAGCGCAATGGCGCAGGAACCCTCCCTGCAGGAATCCAAACCGACGCTGAAGACCCTCACCACCTCGTCTTCGAGACTCTGAACATCTTCTTTGTACTGATATACATAGCCGAGCTCACCGTCAGAATCTACTACAATCGCGCCGAATACTTCAGCAGCGCCTTCAATATCTTCGACTGCGTCCTCGTCATCAAGACCATCATCGAAACTTTCATCTTGTCCGATTCCGCCCTGAAGTCTCTCCTGAGTCTTCGCTTAGTGCGGATGATTCGTCTCATCAGAATGGTCCGCTTACTGAGATTCTTCCGAGAGCTCTGGCTGGTCTTCACTGGCGTCATTGCGATGCTCAAAACCCTTGCCTGGGTGGCGCTGCTGCTGTTCTCACTAACATGGGTCTGCGCTATCATCTTGAGAATGGTCCTCGGCCAGTCGAATGCTTGGTCCTTCACCAATCGCCTCACCGCCGAACCCTACGAGTACTTCGACACCTACGAGTATTTTGGTACTCCCTGGGCAGGCTTGTTGACGCTGTTTCAAGTTACAACGCAGGACCACTGGATGGTCAGCATAGCCCGGCCGGTGGGTCGAACTTACCCCGTCATGTGGCTCTTTTTCCTGCCATACCTTTTCATCACAGCGTATGCAATCCTCAACGTTATGCTCTCTTCCATTGTCAACAACGCCATCGACGCCGCCAAGGTGACTACCGCCGGCCGAGCGACGGGATCTTCTTTGACGGCTCTTCTATCAGGCGAATGACAAGCAATTGAAGATACAGAAATCTCGAGCACAGGCCAAGGTCATGCTGAAGCTGAGAAGAATCTTTGAAGAAATTGATGTTGATGAGAATGGCAAACTTGACAAAGAGGAGCTTGATGTAAGCTAGCTCACGATAACCAGCGTCCCTGAGACCGGAGTTCGATCGATGAGGTCTCTTATGCATGACCTCTGGTAGTAATAGGTTGTGCCTGTGAGCTCAGGCCGCTGCAGTGTAGTCGTCCTAGCGGTTACAGGGGCCTCTAAAAACGATCGCCGGCGATCTGACACCGAGGCCTTCACCCTCTCAGGAAGCGGCAAACAATCCAAAAATCATCTCGCTCTTAGCGGAGATCAACATGCCAGTCAATGACTTGAACCGAGTCTTTGAGTGCCTCGACGCTGATGGAGATGGCGAGGTCAATCGCGATGAGTTCTTGCACGGATGCGCCAAGGTTCGAGGTGGGACTTTGCGGCTATTGTCTTCAATTTTTCGCGCGAGTACTCTGCTACGGCTCTGTAGGCGAACCAAAGGCGCGTGATGTGAACCGGATTCCAATCTACATCCAGTCACTTGCGTCCAGGATCGACTGGTACGAGCAGAAAGTTGATGCCCTAGCTGATGAGGTGAGTATCATCGCGGAGCAATTTTGAATCTTGCCAGCTTCGACCTCAGGTGCTCTTCATTCTAGAGCATAAGATGCGGGAAGCAGGAGTCGATGCCAACTACTTCGAACGGCGTCAAGGGTAGCAGCGCTGCGATGAAGGCCCTAGACCACCTCGCGCTGGTAGGCGTCACCGCAGCCGACCGCGTCCGAGGGATCGAACTGGAGGCACTGGAGGCCCTCCGAAGGGAAGCCTTGAAGCGGAGCATGCACAGAGCTCCGAAAGTGACCACTCGCCTGTCGAGCGCAACAGAACAGCAGTCTCCAGGGTCATTACTTGGTTCTTCTGAGATCAGGAGTTCGGCGTTAACCTGAACGAGGTGAGGATAGACCGGTCCCACATACCCTTCTCTTTGCCCATCGGCGGAGAGAATCTCCTGAGGACACTGCCATCGATGAAGTTGCCGCCTGCAAAGACAATAGGCCGTTCGAACGAAGGGAGACAAGTAGGACCGTGTACTTCAGTTGCAGCTGGTGCGACGATCTCCTTCAGGATGACCAGCGATCCGTGGAGCCCTGCGTGGCTCATCTGCCCACCTTACCTCCTCCACCCAAACCACCGCCTGTTGTCTCAATACTCGAGGTATGACGGCCTCCCAACTCCTCATCCGACCTTCTCGCTCGTCCTCACGCAGATCTGCTCGCTTATCTATTCTCGATGGCATTTACGGGACCCTAGTGGAGTCGATGGTCCTGTCGTCCCTCTTTAAATAGGTTTCGAGACAACAGAGAATTGCCAAGTACGGTCACTTCGGTCACCTCCCCGATGCAGCTCCGCGAGGGCGGCCGCCTCCTCCGGACCACGACGATGAGTAGGTTCTCAGGTCTGCCAGAGCCCCACCGTCCTGTCGGTGTGATGCCGTATCGTTGAACTCCGAGCTCTCTAATTCCCCTCTGTGCTCCCCCGTAGGCTGCCTGGGACTGTCCGCTCATACGAATCATCCTCAACCGGAGAGTAACAGCAGGTTGACGGTAGCATGTTAGAAAGCTGTCGTGAGCACAAGTCTCTACACGGACTCGCGGGTTGTTTCGTTCGCCTCCCGACTCTCCTGCATCCGCCTGGCTGCTCTCGGAGGACCACCAGTGGTGGTGGCATATTATCAGAGACTAGCGTTGTGGCGCGACCTTCATGTCCGCTCCCCGACGGCGGAAACCCAAGCCGAGGTCTCCCTTTAGTAACGAGCGTACATGTTACGATGCTCTGACCACTGGATACAGCGACTTTGAGAATTCCCTCGCCAACAGGGTAGATCGACGTGTCGAGCGGAAGGTTCCTCGGTGTTACTCTACCTCACTCAGGCCCTGTCTCTTGACTTGCTAGCCAGTCGAACCAAGGGAGACAATCAGCTCCTCGCGAGGAACTCTGAAGGCACGCATGTCATCAAGCTGCCCATTTTTGATACCACACCACCCCGAGATGATACCACCGGGGTACGAGGCCCAAATCTACGACATCGCATCAGCTGCCGCTCAATGCTCGCAATGCTCAGTCGCCTGGTGATAGATCCTCTCGCCCTCAGAGCCCGACCGACATCTCGCTGGACGTCGCGGACGTGTCAGCCCTCGTTAGCCTCCTCAATGCACCTGCAAGTACCTCAACCGAAGAGTGTGAAGCGGAAAGAGAGGTCCGGCTTTTGCATCACCTAAGGCGGATGCAGCGTAGTGCTGTTGAAGGTAGCTCGCCCTCGCCTCTGTGTACGGGGACAGCTTTTGTGTCAGGCATCTGTGTGCGCTTCTATCGGCTCCTGCGGTCACTGGCAGCACAGCTGGCGTCACACATGCGCGGTTCTCGGAGCAAGTACGGAAGCATAAGGATACCCCCAGCCTCCAATCCACCATTCAGGGATGCCATTAGCGGAACGCAAGAGCCTGCTGCGGAAGAGCCGGAGCTCGACGCTGCAGATGTACGTCTTCCTCTACGAGATTGGTCAAGTTTCCGTCATCTCCTCAGCCATACTCGACCAATCACTCGACGGACGACTCTGACGGTGGCCCTCGACGACTAGTGGCTTCCAGAGCTGAATGCCAACGGATATTCGACCGCCTCTATTCGGACGCCGTGAAACAACGGGAGCGTAGGATTGCCGACGCTGAACAGAAGCGTCAGGAGGAGCAGCGGCGGCAGGCGGCGCAGTGCCCCTTCTCTCCGAGGATTCTCGGTGGCGACTCAAGCTTGAGTCCGGATCGGGCGGCCACGGCCAGCGAAAGGCTCTACCGAGACGCGACCGACCGACGCCAGAGACGACGGCGCGTTCGAACAGGGGGCCTTCAATCGCAACTCGTTCGGCGCGATAACCCCTTCGAAATCTGCTAGCGCCATTTCCGATCGGCTCCACCGGGATGCTGAGAGAAGGCGGCAAAAGCGCGCCGAACTGGTCGCTAAGTTTGAAGCCAGTTTCAGCCCGGATTGCTCTAAGAGCAGACGGTCCTTCCAAACACTAGTGGACCGACCGCCTTCGGGAGAGGAGGAAGTCTTCAACGTCGGTGACTACGAGAACGAATGGGGCGGGTACGCGGGTGTTGTCACTTTTGTTTAATTTTGACCCCACGTTCAGGCCAGATGCCGAGTCTCGAGAGGACGAGGAGGAGACTGAGGCTGACAGGTGCGTGCCACTGCGCTAGGGTCATGGCAGAGATATCCCGCAGGACTTCTGTTGTGTCTCTAGGCCCGACTCCGGAGGTATGGGTCGATCAGTCGAGGTTCACGAGCCCCGTCGAGCAGCGGCTTGACGGGATGAGCGATGCCACGCTGGAGGCGTACCGGCTGCTAGGGAGAACTGCAGCGTTCCGAGTCAGACGATGCTGAGTCGTCCGAAGTCGTCGCATTGTGACCATTGTTCCACTACATGAAGCTCTGCTGTGAGTAGAGGCTACTATGTTTGGTTCCTACTATTCCCTCCCTGAGGGACCACAGAGGGTTGCCCTCATTGCATGGCCAACCGCCGACCGTCGATCCATGATCAACTTGGAGCCTTTGGAATCACCGACTTGCACGTGGCTGCATACGAGCATGACACGAAGGCCGTCGGAGAGTTGCTCGAGTACGCAGTACTTGCGCTTTGATAAATCCTTCACAACGCCTGAGTTCAGGAAGTGTGCTGATCCGAACAAGCAAGACATGTCTCTGGTGACTCCGTTGCATGCCGCCTGCCAGCGTAAAAAGCCTGCGGCTACCTCGTCGTCCCTGCCATCCGGCCTTCCTCAGAACCCAACAGCTGTGACGTCGTTCGGACGCTGCTGAGGCATCGCGCTGACGTGCTGGAGAGGGACAGCATCGGCCACACCCCTCTTCACTGGGCGGCCTTTGCGTGCGAGACCGACACTGTCAAACTACTGTTGAGCGTGTAAGCTTCTTTGGACAGTCGAATCGACGCTATCTTCTCGTAAGATAACTATCGGGCTGTTGGTAATACAGCAGTCTGTAACGACAGAAACGCAGGAATGCAGAAATGAGGCCACTATGCCACGTGAAAGCAGCAGCGGTACTCAGTATGTAACGGAAAGATGCTACATGCAAAAGTGCTGTCGCTATGCCAAAATGAAGACAGCAGCATTATTGGAATAACTGTTGTCAATAGACCTACAGTAGACCATGGTTTGGGACAACCGCTCGACTCTCCGCTGCTTCAATTGCTCGACTGCTGTTCTCGCGCCATCACGTGGCAAGTGGCTCACTCTTTTCTGCTGCATTTATTCGTTAAAGGCGAGAAAAAGTTTTCGGTCTCTTTCGCAGACTTTTTTTGGTTTCATCGATATTAGTATATCTAATAAAATTTTTCCAATGGGATCAATTATTATTATCCTTTATTTATCAAGTAAATCTACAGCTCGGGACGACCTCTCGACTGTCTCGATTACTCAGAGATGGCGGTAGTGTTGCAGCAAGACTGGAAGACGTCACCCGTTCCACGCCCCTCGATATCGCGGAGAGGCGCAGATGTGAACCAATCTGTCGTGAACTCAAGAGGACGCTGCGGGCAACAGAAATGGTAGGCGGTAGCCGTTCCACCGAGATATCTGAGCTCGTTCCGCTAGACCCGACCAGCGTCTGCTGTCATCACTCAAGAACATCGAGATAGAATTATAGTCGCGAGAAGAAGCCGAGAGAGGATGAGGAAGTCCATGGTCTCTTGGCGGCCGAGGAGAGATTGGCGCCCCACTTCTACTATACTTCGCTGTAAGACAACTTAGTCGGGCTAGCCCCGATGTATCTGGTTGCAAGAGGGATGAGTTTAGGCGATCCACAATCGTCAATTCTATGCGATGATACCTGAGGGCTCCGCACTGAACGCAAACAACCCCGACCACAAGAAACTGTCAGCCCAAAGGCCGTCATGCAACTGCCAACATCAGAGTAGCGTTAGATGACATATTTGGAGAGGTCGGATTTGGTCATCAACGCTGCCACCGTCTCCTTAACCTGATCCAACAGCACAACTCCGTCTTTCTCAGGATGAGAAATGTTCAAAGGTAACAAACCGCGCTTACTCTGTTCTTGTCAATGCGGACGACTGAAGGTCCCCCGGATCCCGCCTCGAACCTGACAGAATAATCATCATCTCAAAAAGCGACTCATGTTGCGTCGCCACACGTCCACCGTACGCAGCGTCTGCCCGACGCCGGCCATGCGACTTCAGACTGAGCATAATTCGCTCGCGTTGAACTCAAAATTCCACCGTAGTTCCGAGGGACGGATCCCAATCAGGTTCCATACCACCACAGGATCGACAGCGGATTCTGTGTGAATCACACGCCTTAGTCAACGAGCCTCACTTGATATCTTCCAACAGGGTGCTCATCACGCTCTGCAGCCGCCGGGCACCAGTGTTGGCTGAACTACGGTTCAGCTCGAATGCACTCCTGAGAACGGCGGATTCGACCGGCACTCGAAGTTGAACGTCGGGGACTCCGAGTCGCTACCGCAAGAGACTTAATGACAGACCGACGCGGCGTCGGCGACGCCCACTCATCACCACTCAGCCCTTCAAATACGACAGCAATTAAGTTCATCCCACAGTCGCCAGCAGGCAGCCTCTGGGGATATCTCGAGCAGGCACCCGCGGCCTTATGCTCGGGTTCGATGGAAAGCATGTTATTCGTGTTCGGAGCGCACTCATCCCGTGGAAACATCAAAGGAAGCAGTCGAGAGAGGCCCACTTGGAGATTTCCTCGAGAGCGTCAGCGTCAAATTGAAGGTCCACTCCTTCGACCTTCAGGAGAGCTTGCTGCTGCATCGGCAACGTGTACCTCGAGGATGCTCATATACGCGCCAAAAAGCATGGGCGAAACCGTCCTGTACATCAACCATCCTCGCAGAAATTTTCACGACGCCTCCCGAGTCGACTAAGTCAACAGCGAACCAAGCTTCTGCCAAATTGCACTGCGAGCGACCTGCATCTTTTTTGGCTTCGAACACTGGAATGGCCTGTTGCGAGCCTGGGCGGCTCGATAACGACCGGGTTCACTCATTCTCAATCGCAGACGAGGGCCCCGAGAGGTCTCCTCTGATGACTTCCAGCGACGGCACAGCCCAGCTTGATAGAGGACGTAGTTCGACTCACCGTATTCCCGTTAGTATGCGGATGAAATCCTCAGCGGTCAGAGGCTTCAAGACGCTCCTTATCGGCAACCGGCCTTGCAGCTCCGGCATGATTTGGGCGGGTTTCGCTGTGGTGAATGCTCCCGCACAGATGAACCTGCGGGTGGGATGAAGTACCAGACTATCAGATGGCTCCATCACGCTGAAGGCGTACGAAACCTTGGTGCAGAGTGAAGGAGATCGGACTTGCCGACTCACAGGATATGCTCTGTTGATATTCGTCCGAGTCTCGGAGTTGTTACCACCGTCCCTTCTATGAGAGAGAGCAACTCCTTCTGTACTCCTCTTCGTTTCGATCCAAACCCACTAGCGACCTAAGCCAGCGGGACACTGACGCCAAATCACCGGTGGCTGAGACCGAATGGAGAGTACCACACCTCCCGCTCTTCACTGATGAGCTTATCGAACTCATCAATGAAGACCATCCCTCGCTCCTCGCAGGTGACTCGCGCACGTTCCCTTATCTCGGGCTCTCTGTCGAGTATGAGAGTACTGGCGTAGTGTTCAGTGACGAGCGACTGGCAAAGAATCAGTGTGGACTATCACGACTCCGTCCACCAGCGAGGAGAATTGCGACGCCGACCTACCATGGCGTCCCGTACAGTGAGCTTGCTCCACCGCAGAGCTTCCTCCGCGCCGTACGAATGGGCTTGCCCCGCTCTGTCCGGCTGTCGTTCACCAGTCACGTTGATCCCCGGGGTGGGCGGCGGGGCTTGGTCTGAGGGGAACAAGCAGCTTTTGCCAAGACCTCACTGCAGTCGCGGCTTCAAAAATCGCCATTCATGACACTCTCGGACGATACAACGCGTCCAGCTGTCTGACGGGGAATCCAAAGGTTCTGCGGACCTCTACGGCCTCTGCTGCCGCCTCCATCGAAGAGGCCTCCAGGCCTGCTGGGATCGAGCGGCGCGGGATGCGTCAGATGACTCTCGATTTCGATCTCGATGCTCATGGTTCGAGGATCCTCTTTCTCGATCAGGTCCTGATGGAAACTGTTGAATACTGACCGACCGGAACGGTTGAGAGTGTGCAGCCCACCTTGGCTGCTGCCACGGACTCCTCTCCGGTCCCTTCAGGAGTGCATAGATACGCTCTAGCAACCGCTTCGATGGCAAGTTGTCTGGCCTCGACCTGGGAATAGCCGCGGTACTTGTCAGCGACATGGAAGTCTGGTTACTTTACTCAGTGACACGGCACTCACCCACTACCAATGAGCGCGTGAATGTTTCAGGAAGGTTGTACTAAATATACTCAAGCGAAATGAATTGTATGGGGGACCATGGGCAGCTTCCCGGAGTATGAAATACGAACATAAGTCCCAACGGGCGTGTGGTGTAGTGGTATCACGTCTGCTTTGCATGCAGAAGGCCCCGAGTTCAAACCTCGGCACGTCCACCAAAAATATATGCTCGCACATTATACTTAGGTTAAGCGGATGCGGGATTGCGAAACAGATTGAGATAGTCAAGCACTCAATTGAGACCTTCCTCAGCATTTCGCATAATGCTCGGCGTTCCCAACGTGGAGTCCGACTGCCACCTACCTGGACCTCTGACATGACTCTCTTCCGTTCCATGTCATAAGAAGAGTCTGCCAGCTCATGTATCATCGTCTGAGTATCTTCACCAATGAAGCCGACTTCAGTGTACCTCGAAATCCCTCCGGGTGCACGGAGACCATACTTTGATGAGAAACTGAGCTCTTGATAGGAAGGCAGGCCCACTCTACTTCGTCGCCACAACCTTCACTAGAGGCGCGCCGATAACGTCCGCCAGCCGCCTCGCGATTTCCGTCTTGCCGCATCCTGATGGACCCTCCAAAAGGATACTGGAGAGCATTGATGACGACCAAGAGAAAAGGAAGCTTGTCCCGTACTTGGTTGGCAGCAGTTCCTTCCTGAGACCCGCGTCGGCGATCTGCTGCCGTCTCCATCGATCCCTCACCGCGATAGCGACGACTCGCTTCGCATCAGTTTGGCCAATAATAAACTGACATAATCACACATTGATGCAATGACAGTCAATTTAATAACTCAACCGCACCCGACGGCCCCCAATACTGCGGATGATCGAAGACTGCAGGATAGGCCGAGACCTCGTAGGGGAGGAGTACGGCAGTGCCTCACCTCATCCAAGTGTTTAACAAGATCCTTTGGCGACGGGCAAGCGTAGGCATCTCTGGCGCTCCAGCTGTTCCCTGCGGTTGTCGAAGTCGAGGCAACCTGCCATCAGGGAACACTAACAGTCGCCTAGCGAAGCACAGTGGAGCATGCGCCTGACGAGATCAAGCGTGCCTAGAGACTGCGATTCCAGACGATGGCAGAACGGTTACCTTAGTCGTCGTGCAAAACAGACGGCGTCTGCTCCAGATCATCATATTCCACGGCGGCAAACAAAAACCTTGATCAGCAAATCACGACCCCCAGATAGGATAAAGACGTCATTGAGTATTGCAGTCTCGTCCCGTCTCGGTAACAGTGTAGTCGAAACCAAACAGAGCATCTCGCAGAAGTAGAAACCGATTGACAAACTTCACGGGAGATACCTAGGGCGTCAACTCTCGTTGGTTACAGTGGATTTATGGAATGATGCCTCGGGCTCAGCTTCACGCCTCGAAAACATCAGGGGACGTGAGCGCCGTCCCTGAGTATACGGCTTATTCGTGATCCCATCCACGTAGTGGGTAATCAATGAGAAAGCTCCATTACTATACTTCTACGCCTTTGAAGACGTGCCGGCGCGAGCCGAACAGTGTACGCTTGAGCTACACACTCGGATCTCGATTTGCCGCACTGCTGAATTGACGAGTCGCGAGGCAGAGAATGACAGGGTCCCTCGCTGATCTTAGAGCACTGCGCATATACCGCAGGAGCCACGTACAGAAAGATAACCCACGGGCGTGTGGTGTAGTGGTATCACGTCTGCTTTGCATGCAGAAGGCCCCGGGTTCAAACCCCGGCACGTCCAGATAATTTCCTCAATCTATTCGCGAATGCAGCTGCATTTGATTCCCAACAGTGGTCCACTCTAAGAGTCCCGAGCTACGACTCGCTGCTGCCGCCATCAACGCCTCAGTAAAAGTTTCACAATGGAAGGCACTCGGGTTCGAAATCTAGACGACTCACTTTCCATGATTTAGCCCGACGATGAACCGACTCCCCTCGGCGTTAATGAGTGACATGTGCTGGAAAGATCGAGAATCCTCGAGCAGGGCCGAGCTGCAGCGCCCAGATCTCCCCGAGGACTGCTGTCCCGTCTAGAATCGGTCGAATCAAATTCATAACCCAACACTCTAACAGATAGAAACAGTATACTGCTCAACGTGCTTTGCAAGTGATACCGGAAGTATACTAGGGACTTGGACCTTCATTTCCCGCAGGAGATCTATCCAGCGACCCGTTCGGCGTGCTATCAACCAAGCAGGCAACGGGAGACGCTATCGTCGTTTCCGCATCTGATGGTAACAGCCGATACCGCGGCACATCTAGAGCTCCATTCAGATCCACAGGAACTAGAATGAGTTCCCCACCTGGTCCGTCGATATGATTCTTCTCAAAAGCCTCGATCATCCGCGTCCGCCTCTCGTTATCGTCTGCTAGGAGCTTCCGATACTGCATGATGAACACCACTCCCACATCCTCAAGTCACGGACTGCTCAATCGTACCGTATTTGCATCTTTGGATGCTGCCTGCGTCTGGGCCTCCGCCAGCTGTCTGGTGAGACCATCAACCTGAAACCCGTACGCTGATTCAGAGAGTTCTTCGAGACTCCACAACTAGACGTCTCACCTTCTCCCGGAGGCTTTTCGCCACTCTGTCTACAAGGGCCATGGTAGCGTCAGAGTCGCCCGCTTCGGTCATCTTGATGCCCTGGGCCTGCGCAAGAACATCAATCGCCATCTCCCAGGAGACCCGTAAAATCGTAGAACCCTCCACGGTCCTATTCACCTGTATCGAGCTCTTCAACTTGTCGTTCTCCGCATGAAGCCGATCCACCTCCTTTCGCAGCTCAGTCAGCTCCTGAGACAGGACACCAGACCTCAGGGTTCTCCGCTACGGCTGGGGCGAAACTTGCGGCCTGGAATCCACACCGGTCACGAACACGACCGATAACGCTCGTAAAAAATCGGCTATTATCAAATATTCGACATTAGCGATCTGACTAGTCTCGCCAACCGACAGCGTAAGCCCTGTAGATTGCGACATCATCATACCTGTTCGTGAGCGCTGATGATGGACTGATAACCGGCCACGACTCTCTTCATTTGCGCATTCGATGCGGGTCCTTCGGTAGAATCCTCGCCATCCTCGTCAACTCGAACACTCGGTGCACCATTACCACTGTCCGTCGAGGCTGAATAAGGGAAAGTCTTGAGCCAAAGCATCAGGCTACCAAGGCCGGTGAGCCGGGTAGCATGTCACAAGTCCAAGCTACTTCATCCCATACACCGTGTATCGTATCACCGGCCACATCTCTCTGAGCTCATCCCATCCGGTCGTCGAGGAGCGGCTTTGAGAGTTACGCATAGAGAATATCCTCAGCTTAATTGTCGAGAGCAATTTTTCGGTTTTTCTATCAAACCCATTTCAATAGTCCAGTTGTCTCCGTCCAGGACACAACGGTGAGTCCATCTCGAGACAAGGTTACGAAGCTCACCTTCTCCGCTCTTCTCACTCACGTTGCTGCTCGGTGCCGCTTTCGATAACAGCCCTTGTACGCAGCTTTTCTTCGCTCCATTACGTACACGCTGAAGATCGCTCCAGATCGCTGGCCCATCTGATTAAAGTTGTATTGCTGTACATATGTCAGCTCCAGTTCCGCCGAGCCGTTTGACAATATAAGAACACAGTAAAAAGCTCCACCTCGTTAAACGAGGCTCAATTAATTCAAATATTGGTACTACGAACGGGTCTAGTAGGAGCAACGTTCTGCTTCTGCTAAACCGTAGAGGCAAGTCTTGCCTCCGTCCAGTAGGCCTCCTTGCGATCTTTGATACTTCAACTGCAGAAGGCCACTAAGATTGCTCACGAATGTCTTGACCGTAACCTAAACACTGTCATGCAACCTAAACCTGTTATACTCGGGATATGCACACAACCTTCATGCACCTACCCTCGACTCCACGGCATCTTGAATGACAGTTTTACCGCTCATGATGGCTGCCCCAAGTATCGCACACGACAGTCCCGACTAAGGCAGAGATGACAAGATCAGACGGACAGCCTCATACGTTCGCGAAGGGCAATCCAATTGCCGCAAGCCTGAGCGAGATGATCGTCGCCACATTTATCAGACCCATCACCAGAATGCTTCCGGTAGGTGTATCGGCATTTCTTAGCCGCTTAGGGATAGATCCCGCGGCATGTTGAATTGGATTCGAATCCCGAGACGCGTTCGCGGGCTCGCACTCTCTAAGAAGAGCACGCGAATGCCCTTTAAGCCTCGTTTGGTTCGTATACTTGTAAGATTATTCCCCCACATGCTGGAACGCATTAATTGCGGAGCGAGCGAAGCGAGTTGCGGAGCATATACTGTCACTTCTGCGCTTTTTTTGTGCGTTCGTCCGTTCGTTCGTTCAAATTATTTCTCCACGACTATGCTGAATGAACTCATGGGACGCATACCAATCGAAAGGTCTCGATTCATATATTCTGTAAAAAATACGAAAGCGCGCCCATCCCCGTTCTACCAACCAAAACCAGCGTGGACCGTTGTAGATGAACCCGAAAAAATACAGAGAAAAGCCCTGGCTGGGGTTCGAACCCGAGACTTCGTGCCGAGCTCCGCTTTTTTCGTTACGAAGGCCTAGTATTAATCACAGCACGGGAATACGACCTTGCTGATCTGAATCAGAGCGATCTACGGAGAGAACGCACGTTTCGAACTCGAACTCGCTCGGACCATGGGCTCGGAGCTGGCATGAAGCCTCATAATAACCAAGGACGCAAAGATCAGGATAAAATATTTTGGAGAGATGACACTTCACTGACGACGCGTTCGAGATCGTCAACCCAGCATATGAGCCTTCTATGTTGACCCATTTCATTTCCGGCACGGAGGAGGGAGTCGAAGAAGATGAATCATCATCGTCAGAGCATAGAGCGGCTTCACGCACGAGCGATGAGAGGAGGTCAGGATAGGTGGTGAGCTCAGACACGGACGGTGCACCATGGTGAGAGTCAATGTCACCCCCTTGTCCTCCTTCTATTTCCCTCCTTCTGTACGCCTCATTCACCTCGCTCGCCTCAGTTTTCTCTACCAAAACTCTGTCCTCTCGAGGCATGTCAAGCCGACATGAATGCCGGCAATATCGAGAATGCTGCATTGTTCGTCGGTGTATGGAGCCGCGAATCTCCCGAAATGTCATCGCCAACCTTTAAATACCAGTGACTGTCAAATTTAATTTGAGTCAAATTATTTGACTCAAATTCACAATTATCCTCAAGACCGAGCTTGACCCCGTGTAGCATCTCTAAGCGAATCGTCCCACCAATTTTGTCCAGAATCCAGTCGTAAGGTATGCCATTGGTGATCCCGAAGGCTATCTGGTTCGTCATCGCTTATGTCAGCCGAAAGCAGTCGTCTCTTCGGATGAGCCGACACTTGAAGCGAGCGCAGCTCGCGGAAAGCCACCGTTCATAGTAGCGCGGGGTCCACAACGCCGATGGGTTGCCTCTCCCATTCGTCAGGAATATGACGCTCAGGCCGTCAAAGACGGTGGATGCCATTGCTATTGTCTCTCGTGCCCAGCGCGCTGACCACCTTTACTCACTGAGCAATGGGTACTCCTTCTGTGCCGAGCCTGGTGAGCGTCTACTTGGGCCCCTAGTGCAGAATCAGACGAGTCTTCGCATGCACTGGCGGTTTGCGAATCACGAACAAGCCAACACCGAATGTCGCTTCCTTCAAAACGACGTTCTTCAAGTTGAAGACTTCAACGAAGCGCCTCCGGTCGCAAGAATCGCCACCGGCAAACACTCCGAATGCGAGACCATAAGTCATCCAATGACCATCATCATATCAATGCAAGCGTGAATAGGGGCCGTGAGGGGTCCTCACTGAGTCAATGGCGGCCCCTCACGACACTCACTCCCACGGTATAGAACCCACATTGTAGATGCATAGCTGACATGTCTCTAGCGTTGAGGGCACATAGAACCATTCAAGGATAAGCTATTCAATCGCTGAATTAAAATAGAGGGACAGAGCGAGACCTCGCCGAAACGGAGCAAGGTGGAAAGGGAAGGCAACAGAACGCCACGACGACCCGATACTTACAATGTAGACGTCCTCTCCACCTGCGGCAGTTCTACACGCAGCAATCTCCGAGAGGGCCGGAATCAGTATGGGCGAGTTCCCGACTTCTCCGCAAATGTACAGATGCAGTTGGTCGTTGAATGACGATCCTGCTGCCCATAAGAAGAGAACTCGCAATGCCTGAATAGAACTCGTAATTTAGGAGAAGCTTGCAAGGGGATCGAGAGAGTAAGCATGTTCTGCCTCGGACCGCGGCCCGCTCACGCGAGAAGAGGCGAAGCTCGATGATACTGAGTGACTCAGTCTGAGTCGACCAGCAGGGTCTACCTGCGCAAGGAGTGTAGAATACCGAGCGCTTCCTCTCGGCGTTGACGAACCCGTCGGATTCTCTGGACAGTTCCGAGCCTCGACGAGCGCTTTCACCAAAGACGATATACCTACAGCACATGTCGGTCCAGAACCAGCCTTCTGGCTAAGCCAGACTGGCTTCGAGAACTCCAAAGCCTTCACACTGAGTTCGAGTCTCGAACTCCGAGATCAGTCGCCAGGAGATGAAAATACGCGACATCCCTCACGTTGTATGAAAATGGCGAGCCCCTCTTAGTAAAGTAAGATTACACAGAGAAAGGAGCGTATTTAAAGAGGCTGAAGACTCTCACCTTCAAAGTATATTTCCGCCACTTCAGCGTGGTTTTGCCTCGCTGCTGACAGAGCACGCAGCCCAAAACTAGCCAGCTGCGGCGAATCCTCCCAGCTTTGGAGTGCCGAGTTGACAGCCTCTGGGACCGTGCATAAGTATTTCGCAAGGCTGCATGGAACGACGCTCAAGAGAGTACTTAACACGACTCACTTCCTACCTCACCGGCACGGCACACAACTCCTTCAACATGTCATTCCGCATTGCGTCGAGAGTGTTCTCGTCCCCCTCCAAGACAGGAGCGAGCATCGCGTCCACAGCATAGCTCATCACTTCAGGAGCGCTGCTTTCGTCAAGGCCCATGTGCACTAACAACCGTGATAGCCACTGAACGACCTCAGGAGAATCGGCGACAATATGAGACTCCAAAGACCGTTTGAGAGCCTGAGGGCAGAACAGCGTCATTCGCAACCCACGAGGACGCAGTTTCCCGTATGCTTCCTTTGCACCTTGAAAGCCTCCAATCTCAAGTCTGAAGCGCTCGACACTTTCTGTATGTCCGCGGACTCAAAGCATGTGATGCACGAAACCATAGAAGCCAAAACGCCTAAGGAAAGCGAAAATGGAGATTGAAGAGTGATTCGAGTCTCGTGGCGATCGATGGACGCCTGGCCGAATTTCTACGGCGCTATTCTTCCAGCTACCTTCCAGGTCGTCAGTGGCCTCTGGGGTGATTTGAGCCGCTATCATCCGGCATAAATCGATCAAAGATTTCAACAGGCCCGTCTCCTTGATATACCTGAGGCGGTCTAGAGGTAGACAAGGGGTTCGCCGCAATCCTCTAGGAATTGCTCACTTTCTACATCCTTCATTCACTGCCAGCTGATACAGACAAGCAACACATGCTGCAACCACCAGCGGCTGCGATAGGTTACGGCGGCCCTGAGAAGGAGAGGCACGACTCGGACAGTGCGTTTCCGACTAGACAGCAGCGCTCACCAGAGCCACGAGGCTCTCGACGCCTCCTTGAAAACAAACGATCTTCTGCAGGTCACCACCGTCGTCTCTCTGCTGATCATCATCACTGCCACCCGCAGACACGCCCGAGGCAGGGATCAACATATGATACAAAAATTCTAGCTCTACTGGTGCCGGCTCCCAGTCGGACAACTGTAACTGGTCTTGTGCCGACAACGCGGATATTGCGCCCAAAAGGGCTCCGATTCCACTTGGAGAATGCACCAGTGCCTGAGTAGTTCACTTCTGGTCATCACCGAGGAGCCCCAAGCATCGCGACCGTATAATCGGGGCCTGAAGTAGATTCCACCGTCTGCCTCACCTTCGAGAGTGACTCACGGGGGCTGGACAGACCCGCCACCTCTGACTGTCGTACAACGGAATTGCAAATCCTGCAAGCTGCACTCACACGGACCTGCAACAAACGTACGCGGTGGGATGCTCTCGTGGTCCCCCCCCCGAGCACCTCCAAGCACCGTATGAAGGTGATCCCATTGGACGAGTGGCTCATCATGAGTGAGATCACGGAGGCCCTGCAACATGCACCAAACAAACCACTAATATCCGAGCACGATCCGAGCTCACCAGTCGATGGCATCCTTGTCGTCATCAGCATTCTCAGAATCTGACTGTCCCTCTAGATTGTCCCACAGCTTCTGTACCTGTACCGATGCACTGGTATCCCGAGGTATTGCGAATAAGTGCTCGCGAAGGCATTGAAGGCCCCGAATAAGTGGGAGAGTGAGTCGTCGCCCACTACAGGCACTCTCAGGCGAGAGCGGAGAACCCTGATCACTAGTACCACTGCCAAGGCATTTTCCACTATCTCATCAACGTAGTCCTGCGAGTCGTCGCGCTTGATCGGTGAGTCCTCGTCTCCCGCCAGCACTCGAGTAAGCAGAGTGAGAACAATACCTGCCACATTAAGATATGAGCGCGCTCGAGGATACCAAGACGAACCCCTGGAGATCGCAGGCATTCGCGCCACTCGAGTCGATTACTACCCAGGTTGGACAGCCCTGCGTCGTTCCTTCCGCTGTCTTGATTCACCAGCAAACACCCAACGGACGTTTCCGCAGATTCTCGGAGCCGCGCCAGGCACTCACTCAGCTGGAAGGAACGCAGAAGTCCTCGCAAAGGCAGAAGGCTGAAGACTGTATGCTCCAGAAGAATCAACTCTCATCGAAACAGAGCGTCGGCAATGAGAATCTTCGTAAAGGAACCCAGACGAAAGGTGACCGAGCGATCGCTGTTCAGTGACTCAGGATACCCGGGTTGCTAGCAACGTGCAGCCACCAAAGAGATCAATTGGAGAACCGTGTTGGAGATGAGCCCCCACACTACATGCGCGTCGTGCCTCAACTCCTGTGGTGATGCGGTGTTACGCTCCTTACACTCCTTCACTGCTTCCACTACGTCATAAGTGCTGACCTAGATACGACGAGTGGAGGTCCACAACGAACGCTGGCATTCCCGATCCGTCTCACATCGCGACCGATGTTATCCGCTAGAGCTGTGAAGAAGTCTGCGCCTTCCTTTGCGACACTGGTGGCCTTTGAAACTGAAAATACGCAGGCAATCCCACGGACATACCCCGATTCTACCCTGGAGAGTACTTCCCCGAGTTTTCTACCTGCCGAATTCTCCCACCTGGAGTCCTTTGGCTGCTCCTCAGCCTCCACGTTGCCATCGTCGGGGCCCTCGGATACGGGTGTTGGATCGCCCTCTAACGCGCTAGTGATAGTGGAGGCTAGATTGAAAATGAATGACATCTCATAGTAGGAACTATTGCGGCAGGGCTCGGTTCGGCCTTCTTGTGGCAACCCCAAGGGGCATCGATACTCCATTGAGCGATGCGCTGGACCGTTACGGTCGCTATAAACCCTGTGTGCCTTTCGTCCCTCTGTAACCTGCTACCCTTACCGAGTCACACCACCCCACCAATCAGCCCAGCCTGACTTCAAACACAATAACTGCCGCAGTCTGGGGACTGAGGGCACTCATAAGCGCCACTTTTAGGCAGGAAGATGGTTACACGGACTAAGAATAGCTTTTCCCACTACAGACTCCTCGCGGAGCTCCAGGCTGCGTTACTTATTCAGGCAGCGCGGCTCTGTCTTCTCGCTGGTGGAGAGTTGTGTACCATCTCTTAGGGTATCATACTCGAATTTCACGCCTTAGTTTGATCACATGAATTCATTGTAGGCCGCACACTACTTCTGCTAAGATTTTGTGGAATATTGAAAACAAACGCGGTTCGGCGGAACCGGTCTGACAGAACGGCACATACGAAGGGTACAAGTCCCGTTTGAAAGCTAACTTGAACAGCACACGTACAAATGCAGCCCAAGAATCAATTCTGAGATTCATCTGAAGCGGCTCCGGAGATTCCGTCTACTACCTGCCACAACCCCTCCGTCACGATAGAAGCTTCCCTCATGCAACGTGCTGGACAAGGCACATTCGCCACGTCTCTCGGCACAAAGGGCACCGGCTGTAGGCGGATAGGGTGTCGGTCTCTTCGTCATCGTCGGGCAGTTTGCCGCCGCCTGATGAGCGGCAGGGGGCGGTTCTTCCAGGCACGTGACTTCTCATAGGAAGTCTTCAGCCTTGCAGTGCCTCCATCATAAACTCGAGTCAATATCACCCCAGTCAATGTCAATTGCACCTGTACACTCAGGGCCTCCTCCACTCCTTAGTCGAGTGAGACAGTAACGAGCTCGAGAATCGACGTTGGGTCACTTCCCTAACGAGGTTTGAAGCTTCAGGTTGACCAAGTCCGTTGAACTCCAGGCTGCGCCACACGATACGGTCGGAGATCCTTTTCACAACTTCAGAAACGCCGATAAGTCGGATTATTGCTCTTGGGCATGACTAGGCGTATCATGTTCTTTAATAAAACACAAAAAGGTTCTTTATTAAGTGGTTGAGGTTGATGAAATTTCACCCGTGATCCGTATCCACCATGTCAGACGTGTATAATTCCGTTTCCAGAAAATATTTTGCTGTAATTAAATTTTCCGGAGACCTTAACGCGTCTGCGTACAAATCTGCACGCAGACGCGCAACCGGTCAAAATCGTTCAGAGAGCACTCAAAGCGCAAGTCCCGTTTGAGTTCCCAACTGTTGTCATATGTCGCTTGAAGACGGGCCGATTTTCCTTCACCAATTCCTTGAGGAGCACGAATCTCGAAAGAGGAGGCGATTGGCGCCTGCTAGGCTGCCTGTGGTAGGGCCAGGGCTACTGCTAGACGCCGAGTGGTCACGGGTGGACACCAGCCACCTGAAGCATGCGGAGGAGTTGCAAGCGGTAGTACGGGGCGAGGTTCGTTTCAGCTGGGGCAGCTATGAACGCAACTCAGTACGGCGGAAAGGAGACTCGATAGTGTCGGCCTGTCTGTTCAACCGGGTCTCAGAGAACTTCTCGCAATGCAAACCGGCTCGTCGCATCTCAAAAATTTCTAGCGCCATGGACGCAGTACACTCGGTACCATAACATTCGGTCAGCCTCAATTCAACTTTCTCGACGGAAGGCTGTGAGAGTATGAGCATTATATATTCCGTATTGAGCCATCGCATCGACAACAGTCATTCACTGTCTTTAGATTCTCGACGGCGATGGGTTGATCTCCCTCGTCGCCTTGGATCATGCAGAGGTCCTCGTTCACGGGGTGACCAGGGGACCTTCGACCAGAACTAGGGCTGCTAGACGACAGAGTCGCGAGTACAACCAAGGCTTGCGGACATTCCGTATATTTTTGCGAGTGAGCGAAACGCCGCCCGACCCTTCTTCTGGAGAAGGCCCTCCACCGTACGCCGTGTACAAGTGGGAGGCCTTAGCCCCGACAGCGGAATCACCGAAGCCACCCAAGTTCCGGTCCCATCCGTCCGTCGTTCGGGTGCCAGGCAGGTCTGAGGTCGTATTCGTAGGGGCTGTTGAGGCACCGCATAGTGAGGGAGGGCAACCCTTCGAGGTTTGGATGGATGCTGTCCACGGCAAGCGAGAGCATCTGTGGAGCTTGGTTGCGGTCGATGGGAAAGCTCCCTCGCCTAGGTCTCATCACGCCGCCGTTGCGCTGGCTCCCGAGGAGGACGCTGGTACAGTTCGCGTGGCCATCTTTGGTGGTACTTCGCCGACGTCTGAGCTCGTTGAGGATTTCATGTGGGTGTTGGAGTTGAAACGCCGTAAAGAGGGCTTGAAGGGCAAATGGCGCCGAGTCCAGCTGGAGAGCGGCGACGGATCTCTGCCCAATCCAGCGTGTCGCGTGGCGGTGTGTGCGGTTGGCTGCAACGACGTCTACCTGCACGGAGGGCTTGGCCAACACAACAGGCCCTTGAACGACCTTTGGCGGATCACTCTCTCTAGCTCTCTCCGACGGGGCTGGTGCAGCCGAGTTGACATAGGTTCGGTCGTCCGTTCAATACCTCGGGCAAGCCACAGCATCTATCACGTGAAGCGGCACTCCATGGTGGGGTCAGCGGCCTCTAGCGACTGCCTCCTCGTTCTGGGCGGCACTGAACCTCAGTGCGTGGAATGGTTCTCTATCCATGGCTCGCGATGGTACCGAAGCACTGATTGTCCTGAAATCATCCCGCCGCGATCTTCTGTGGTGCCGACCGATCGATCCACTAGGATGCCGACAACCGACGGTCGATTCACCATTCTGCATCGTTCGTCCTCCCTCCCCTACTTGTCGACATTTCGGACTCGTCCGCCACTGAGCCAGCCCGAGTTGGAGGCCAGTCTTGACCGGCTCGCGCGCTTCAAAAGCATCGCCCATTTGCTGCACTGTTTTGACGATGAGAGATCTCCCCCTGCCCATGAGGTTCCTCCCAACTCGGACTCAGAAATTGCCGTCTCGCCTGAGTCAGCATTCCGGCAGCTAGAAACGCTCGGGGACTGCATGGGTGGGCAGAAGTTCCTTTTCAAGGACTCGAGTGACGACGTCGTCCTGCTGTCTCTAGAGGGCAAACTTCGGTCTCTCGAAGAGGTGTCCGCGCTGCAGGCTGCCGTCCACGAGCTGGCCGGCTCTGTTACTTCACAGGGTGTCATCGTGGCTGTAGTGATGACCAAAGAGGAACTCATTTTTGGCTTTTCGTCCGATCGGCTGAAGCTCGAGGTTGATGCACCGGTCTGGGCAACAGCGTCTTCTATCGGTGACAGGGAGGAGCTCGTCGCTGTCCTGCGGCTCATTCGTCAGCACGCCCCTCGCCTTCTCGAGACGTCGGCATTCAAAGCACTAGTGTCAGGCCACATGGCCGGCGTCGAGAGGCCCGTCTCAGCAGTCATCATAGCGGACGCCCTCCCTTGGCTCATCTCTGCGGTGACTGAGGCATCGTCGGACAGCGAGTCGGTGAGAGAGCTCAGCGAGAATTTCGAGGTGGGGCAGATCTCATGCGGAGACGCGCAAGGTGTTCCACTATTCTCAGGTGAGGAACCCATTCCCGCTTGCCAGAGCATGATGGGGTTCGTGCGATTGCACGGCGCGGAAGAAAAAACCGAGCCATGTTGGTGGCGCCTTCGGGCTCTCTGCCACCTTGACGAAAATTTTACGAGCGTTAGCATTTTTTTGGCGGCGATTGCCTTTGGTTCAGTGAGTTCGGAAGGGTAAGAAGAGTACATGCTAGGCCATCTTGATCGAGCACTGGCTCATTCGAGAGCGAACCTCGTGGTTGCTCCTTCGCGTGCGGTTTGGTCCGAGGTCCGGTCCAGCGTATCGTCTGATGGTTTCAAATGCGTGCCGTTAATTTTTTTCTTAGCAGTATCGTCAAGCTTTCTGGTACTTCTAGGCTTTCAACTCGAAAGGCGAACCGCGAGCGAAACATAGAACGCACGGTGGTCATGCTGGGGGGCTATGCAGTCAAACCGATCTTATCGCGCAAGGCTTGCTTGTTGGGCTCTAGTCCCTCTTCCACCCAGGAGGGGATCAGACCTACAGTAGGGACTCGTCCGGCTCTGCCTCTTCCCTAGTAGTACCCTCATAGAGCACTGTGTAAGCGTTGATCAGTGGTGACACCATGACGTAGGCGTAGGCGAGCTCCGTGCGGGTAGACTGGACAGCATCTCTGTCGCAGAAGGGCGACACCGGGCGCCCCATGACCTGAGAAAAGGAGAACGCCACCCCTCACCAGACGGGAGTTCCAACCTTCTCCAAGTCCCCCTGCAAATATAGCTCCTCCAGGAACTTCTCCGCCCATCGACCATAGATCTGCTGTGGCCTGCACGCCCAGGACACATCGGCCACCCTCAAAGACACCGACAGCAGTAGCATTATGTCCTCCTCCTGAGAACTGAGGATAGCTCGGCTCCGAGACAGGCTCGGGCGTACTCTGCTAGGGAAACGACTCGGAAGCCATGGCGCTGGTGAGATTGGTTATCTCCGTCATATGGCGACTGATGTCCAAGCGAAGGACCATGTGGATAACGAGCTTCCTCAGCTGCGTCTGCCTCGAAGGGACTCGACCAGAGGGTTGCCGCCGAGACGTGGCTCACCACTATCTCCGACTCCACGTTGAGCAGGAAGTTGAGCTCGGGGTCCTCGAGAAGCCCGAAGGCGTGGGCCAGATGACAGTGCTGTAGTACGGCTATGTCGTTGTAACGTATTGCCTCGAGAGAGACGACTCCAGTAGGGCAAAACCCCCACCAGCACACCTCCGGCGTCCGAGCCTTCACCAGAAAGTCGTTCGTCAGACCGGGATGCCGCATGTGGCAAATGAGGGCAGAGAATAGCAGAGCAAACCTGACCACGACGGCCGCCAATCGGACACCATTCCGCGTGCTCTCCCTAGCTGACCTCTCGAGGTGGTTCAAGTTGTCTTGGACCCTCCCCTGGCCATACATGATGTGTATCGCCTGGATCATGTCCGCAGTATGAGCGGCGTTGTGGAACTGCACTTGCGGGTGGAAGGATTCTTGAACCTGGCGATGGGCACCGATTGGGCTTCCGTGGCCGGGGGCAGCGAACCCACCTTGCTCGCGTAGGCGAAGACGATCTCGAAGTCTAGCGATAGGATATCGACTAAGTCGTAGGCGATCATCATCTTGCCGAAGAGTATTGGCAGCAAATTTCCTTCGAGGATCTGACTTATCAGCTCCAACGCGAGGATCCCTCGAGGAGGCTCACCTCTGCCGTCTGGAAAACGTCGAACCTCCAACTGTCGATCGTACTCAGTGCTGACTCTATTTGCTGTTGCTGAGCCGGAAGGAAAAAATACGTGGAAAAAAGCTTCGCAATTTCGTGTCCAAGCAACAGCACTCACCTCACCGGGTGTGAGGTTACCCATCTTGTACAGGTAGGCGTTCATATGGCGCGCATTGTCCTGGGACTCTCGATTCTGGCTCGATTGTCTCCGGCTCTGGCTGCGTGTCTAGAAGGGCGATAGCGCCGAGCTTCAGTCAACGAGGGGCATGGTCACCTTGTAACGGCTTTCTCGGCGGGCTTGGCTTTCCCGGTCTGCAAGAATGAATGACCATGCCATTCCTCCTCCTTATTGAACTATAAGGCGATGGGGCTTCAACCTACAGGCTCTCGTCTCGCGACCTTTCCGCATTTCAGTTTGGACTCGACCACCATAAGCAGGCACGTCCTCCTGACAACAAGCCGCGGATTTCCCTCACGAGCGCCACTGATGGGCCAAATTTCGACCGCCAAGCGACATATTCTGGCTAGGTGTAGCGTTGATCTGGCCCACCTTCATGTCGTCCTTCGATTTGACAGGCGCACCGTTCGCTGCCGTTATCCACGCTGTCATCTCATCGCTGTTGCCAGTACCATCCTGAGCAGACGGTCATGCTCGAAGCAATACTCAGCTGGTTTGCCGTGCGCTGCTTCGATGCTTACGCTGTTGGCTTCTGTTGTGTCCGCGTCAATGCTGACCTCATACAGCTTGTTGCACACGATAACGTCCTAACCGAGCTGGTGGGGCGACTTGCAAATTATCATATCCCACTTTAACCCAATCTAAGTCGTCCTTAAGGTGTGGTGGCAGATACTTAGCTGTCTGCAGCTCTTCTATCAGCTCCAGTACCTAGCCACGGCCTGCCGAGGCATCGACCATCTCCTTTGAGCGGTGCCCACTTTGTCCACGTAGGAGCCCACGGTGACGGCTGACTTAGTCTTCAAATCCTTCAGTTTCTTCCGGCCTTCTGAGACCTGAAAGCGCGGCGCAGTCTGACTTAACAGGCGGATATCTCATCTCATCACCTTGCGAATGACGACCATGATTCTGAGCAACTTGAGTAGCCGGAGGAGACCCAGCCCCTTCATCTCAGCAGCCATGACTAAGGCACGCTAATCAGTGATTATGGGGAATCTTCAAGGGCAGCTCACTGGCGACGATGAAGCTCGCTATGACCACGATGTTGTCGACGAAGTTCCAAGGGTCCATCCAGAACTGCACCCAGTAGGCGAAAGTCTTGAAGGTGATCTCCACCATGAAGATGCAGACCGTGGCGAAGTCGGTCCATCTGGCATCGCTCTCGAGCATGGACACGGTGGTCGCTCACTTGTAAATATTCTCGATAACTGTGACGCCTTCCCAGTAATCTTGCGTGGCCAGCTGGCTCAGTATGAGAATAGCGTAGCCGCCGACGAGATAGTTGGTAGCAAGCGTGACCCTCTTGGTTTCGAAGAACAGCTGGACTTTCATCCGGGCGCTCATCACCTAGTCTGAAGGTCGGCACCATGAGCCGCCAAGAAGGAGGGGTTCACCAGGGAATCCTGTAGGTCCCACTGGAGGAGATATTCTTCGTTATACTCCTGTATGCCGGGGAAAATGGTCCCACATCTGAGGCAAGCGCGATAGACACCCCGAGCTGGCGCCTTTCACGCGAAGATCCCCAGTGGTTCCGGGAGGTCTCACAATTCATCGAAGCAGCCCTCGTCTCGAACGGGCCTGGTCTCACCTTCTTATCAGCACCCACCAAATGACTGGCTGTACAACAAAGTTTTTTGCCTGACAACTCATACCTCACGCTCCGGAACAAGGGATAAAAGGGCGGGGTAGGTTTACTTGGTCCATGAGGAGGCTTAGAACTACTGTGACGAGGACATCAAGACCACGTCCAGTTGTCTCGGCGATTTGCAGCGGGGTTGAAACAGCAATATTATGATCGCGAGAAAGTACACCTGCACGGGGGCGGTTAGTAGAGCAATTTCAGCCAACGCACGAACTATTGTCGAGCCCGCCTGATGTAACGTGCTGCATGCCACGCCGACACGGTGCTAGGGGCTGATACGAAGAAGTCATTGACCAGGAGGAAACAGCTTTACCGTGAGGGCGCTGTGACCAAGACATTTATTTCGAGCTTCGGAATATACTCGAACATCCTCGACCAGACCGGTGACGTAGAATATCATCATTTCTGTAATGGCTTGGATGACATTGGCGATAAGGATGCCCAGCCATAACTGCAAGGGACCGCATGAACTGTGCTTGACAGTGTCGGGCGAGTGCACTCACAAGGCTCCAGCTGGTGCATCCCCGTTCGAAGCGGCTGTCCTCGTGGCCACCAGAAAAGCACAGGTACCCGCCATAGAAACACGAGCTGTGATTCATACCTATGCCATCGCTTTGTGTCACTGTGGTCGGATTGTGTGGGAACCGCTTCTCACCCGTCGTCGGAGGAAACACAGAGGAGGTCAGCGGTATCAGAATTGGCAGCGCATGGGGGCCGAGCGTCAAGACCGATGAAGCCATTCTGAATCACCGCAATACTCTTGAGTGTGCAGAAGGTTGGACGCCCTACTTCCTCCGTATCATTGCCTGGCCTACGGCAGGCGTTGAAACAGATTTCATGGCGCTGTTTCCTGATGCTTCCGTTCGATAAGATGATATCCTTACTGGACGAGGGAGTATCGACGAACGCTCGACTGAGAGCAGGAAGAAAGGTATACCCTATCCTCTCCAGAGGCCGAAACGCTTGAGAGTCACATCCGTATTGCCACCAGTAGTGAAGTTTCTCCAGACGCTAGTAAGTGACTCGATTACCGATTCGTCGAGCTAGATCCTCAAGCTATGTATCGATATCTCCAGTGGTTGTCAACCAGCCCGACGTGAAGGGACCATGGTTTGCTCACCATTGAAGGTAGACAGCATAAGCTGGACAGTTCTCGGGGTCTCCTGCGCAGTCTTCTGGGGGTACTGGGAAGTAGAACAGTCTGTCGTACTGGTTGCCGTGGCGAGTGATTGTGACAGCAGAGAGACCTTCGAGGTCCTTGCAGAGCGATCCAAACGGGTAGTGGGCCTGTGGTATGCTTCTTGTGACCGGCCCGAATCACACAGGATGGAGCGACCAATGGTACACAATCGTGATCAGAGGTTCTCGCGAATGACTTGAAAAAGGTTACCTCTTCGCAAGCTTCTCGGCACGCGGCTCTGGGCTCTAGCTTAGAGCTCTCAGCTTGTAACCCCAAAGTTGCCATCCTCGCGGATACAGTTAGTAGGAGAAGGAAGTAACAGGCAAGCCTTGCTGCACGCTGGTACCTTCATCTGGCCGTGGGGCGAATCCGAGGTCGGAGCTCGAAGCTCGCATAACGGATATCCTTCGTTACCAGGTCAACGAATAAGTCAGGTCAATACGCAGTTAAATTGTGACACGGCTTTTTTCGTTCGAGCAAGTCCGTAACAGCTTCCTACCACTTCAGGCGCTGGTAAGGCGGCAGGTGATCTTCGTAGAAAAACGCCTTGGTGAAATCATTGTTTTGGAGTAGATAGTTCTTGAGCGTCGGGACGCGTAGATGCCCCTCCTCTGAGAATATCATCCACAACCACAGCATGGGCTGGTAAAGATGAGACGAACGCTGCCTGAGGAGCGATTATACCCAAGAGCAGTCCCGAGGCTTCTTATCCGACTCGAGAAATGAAGGAACTAGCAAGCAGTGCGAGTCCGAGAAATATCTCGAGGCATGGCTCGTCTCAGTCTCTCAGCACTTCCGTTCAGCCAGGCACCTGCGCCTTACGGGGCCTTACTCAGGAAGCTCTATTCTCAGGGTTTTTCGGTGCGAGTGCTCCCAGGTGGCTATTGGGTTACAGTCTGTCGCAACTAAGATTCCCTGTGCCCGGGTAGTCTGGCAGATCCCCTCTCTGTATTGTGTCAGCTCGTGTCCCCCGATGAAGATTTGTGTAGCGCAGAGTGCTTCAATGCTGGAGGTTGACCCACTAGCCTGGGAAAGCCTTACTCCCTAGCATACCTCCGCGAGTGGTTACTGTTCAACCGCTGAGTGGGAGTCCGATTCTACAGCGTCTAATATTTTGTCATGGAGTGGTACCTCGAGCGCTAAATTGGCTTCAGTAAATTTCTGGCAGTTACGCGTGCGTGCTTGCGCATGCGTGCACTGCGAAACTGCGCGACAAAAGTGGCTACCATCGAAACTGAGGAAAGGTTTACCGTAATACTTGCCAGCTGAGCCTGTCAGACTGTTTACGTCCGAGGTGATATTTCCGCAGTTTTGTTATCTTGTGCATGGCTGCAGCAACGACTGCAGGATCTGAGTCGAACCCCTCTAAGGGGCTGCTGCGCAAGCAGGTAAGGCACCGTCACCGCGGGTGACTGGCCGTATTGACTTAATGTCGAGTTCGTTCGATCACGTGGATATCTTCTGCGTATTTGTAGTCCACTGAGGAGGCCGGCTGGTAGGCATTCTCGAGGAAGGCTTTGCACTGTCTCAGATATTTGCGCTGTCGAAGAAAAATTTCATACTCTCGCGGAGATCTAAGATCACCGTATGTTGCGAGATCCTACTGCCGCTGTTTGTGGCTGTGGTTTGCTTTGTTGTCGCCCCGCTGGTGAATCCCAGTTCACGTGATTTGGAGACCTTCGTAAGTCCGGAGTCGAATCACTTTCTGCGCATATTTGTGTTCTTTTCTCAGCCTGACGCTGATTACCCCTACACGTCCTGGGGCGGTCAGAGGAATGGATCCCTGTTCTATGCTTCTGGCCTCCGAAAGGCCTATGATGACTACCCTCAGTTGGAAGCGTTGACTCCCTACGTGGACTTCTTCAACAAGTCCAACTCTGTCACGGTGCTGCTAACTTGTGCCTGCCAGACTCTAGCCATCGGACCGGCTGGAACGAGACAGGCCGAGAATTTCGCCACCTATCTGAACGACAATTTCGAGTCGATCTTCAAGGGGTTCAACCTGCCCCAGTGCGATGGGTTCCCGACGATAACCGTCTCTACATCTATCGACGATCCCCGAGAGTATGTCCGTCGCTCTGACTACGGCTCAATAGGGGTTCCCGAGCTCTGTGGCTACATGGATGTCTTCAACCCCTTCGAGCTGCTGATAATGTCCAATGCTACCATTGGTGACAGTGGTCGCTTCAAGGCCATCAGCGTCGACTACAGCGAATACAACAGATTTTGGTACGGCGAAAACGGTGACATTCAGCACGGCGACCCGGATGACAACGGCCTGGTGTACTACGAGGCTTTGAACTTTCCGGCCTTCATGGGAGCGTGGATGGACTATCGACGAGGAGACAATAGGCCTATCGCCGGGGTCTATCCGATGCCTTACAGCAGCTATCAAACTCGGAGTTCGGGAAGCGATCTCATTTTGCTCGGGAATGTTCTCGGGCCGTTTCTGTATACTTTCTCTGCTTTCTCCGTCGCGAGGAAGCTCATCTCAGAAAGGAAGGGGAAGGCTTCGAGAGGGTAAGTTGGGCGGGACATTGTAAATTGTGACGACGAAAAGTCTCTCAGGTATGCGCATCATGGGCCTCTACGATCTGCCGTATAACCTCTCGTGGTACCTCTGGTATGTGTCCTTCTACCTTGTATTCTCCTTCGTCGTCGCGGCGCTATCGTTGGTCATTCTCCCGCTAGTCAGCGCGCTTTGGCTCTTCCTGCTGTCACTGCTATACTTCTTCGCGTCGATGTCCTTTGCCTTTGCGGTTTCGACACTGTTCGAAAACCCCAATTCCGGCTCGACGCTCACCGCGGTCATCTACTATGTGCTTGCTATCACGGTCTCTGTGATCGAGCGCGAGACGAGCAAGTGGGCCATCAGCCTGCTTCCTCAGTGCGCGTTCACTCTCATCGTCCAGAACCTCGGTCAGCAACTTTATCTGGGCAAGGAGACGCCCTCGGCCACCCTAGCCTACCGGGATTTCACTCTAGTGCAGGGGTTGGTCATGCTCATCGTCGACTTCATATTGTGGACTCTGTTGTACCTCTATCTTGATCAAGTTGTCCCTCACGAGTACCGTGCGACCCGCAAGTTCTATTTCCTGTTCACTCGAAGCTTCTGGCGGGAGATGGCCGGTAAGGATGATGACGAAAGTCAGTCCCGTGGTTTGACTACGGATACTGTACCCTCTGAAGTAAGTAGTGTCACGATCGATGAGGGAATAGAGAAGCCTAAGGGCGAGCTGCAAGGCAAGCTGGAACGTGATGGCCAAGTGGTTCGAATAAGAGATCTTAAGGTGAGCAGGCAGTCTGTGCGGGGTACGCTCTTTACGGCTTGTGCGCTCAGGTCGAGTTCGGCAACTTCCGTGCGGTTGACGGCCTGGATTTGACCATGTACCGAGACGAGCTCTTCGTCCTTCTCGGTCACAACGGTGCCGGCAAATCCACCACCATCAATGTCCTCAGTGGGATGCTAAGGCCGAAGAGTGGGGTAAGAATGGTGGGGTTCAATTCTTTTGGTTTTGATATTTTGTGCTCGTCCCAGGCCGTTAGTATCTTCAATAAGGAGGTGCCCGCTGAGATGCCTGCCATCAGACGGAGTATGGGCATCTGTCCACAGAACAACGTCTTGTGGGACGATCTTACTGTGTCTGAGCACTTCGAGCTTTTCGCCAATATCCGAGGCTTGCCCACTGACAAGTACGCTATGGAGTTTGCCACTGAGATAGAACTCGGGCATAAGTTCGGGGCGCGAGTGAAGACGCTGTCAGGTAGGCTCAGTAGCTCCGGTCGTGTCTTCATCATCTGATCGTCCCTCAGGTGGTATGAAGAGGAAACTGTCGGTCGGGTTGGCCTTCGTTGGCGACTCCAAGTTGGTCATATTAGACGAGCCGAGTAGCGGTATGGACCCGAGCGCTCGGCGTAGAATGTGGGACTTCTTGAGATCGAAGCGTGAAGGAAGGATCCTCTGCATCACCACACACTACATGGACGAGGCAGACGTCTTAGCCGATCGAGTTGGTATAATGGAGAATGGCAAACTGATGGCGTACGGCACTACTAGCTTCCTCAAGCAGCAGTTTGGTGAGTTTCTTTCTTCCTCCGCTCCGCCCTTCTATTGTGAACTCCTCAGGTACGGGTTACACCCTCAGCATCGCCAAGAAGGACTCCACCGTGCCCGATGGTCTCCTCATCGATGTCGTTCAGAAGAGTATCGATGACCCCTCCTCTGTCCGTGTACGGTCGAGTGCTGGTCAGGAACTCTCCCTACAGGTAGTTTCACGTCCTTTTGTCTACTCCGGGATCGACCGTTCGTCTCCATGACAGCTCACCGATATCCTGTCAGATTCCTTTCGAGAATGCCCCTCAGCTCCCATTGATTTTCGAAGGACTGGAAGAAGTAAAGGCCCAGCAGGAAATTTCGTCGTACGGCATATCCGGTGACCACGATGGAAGACGTTTTCCTCAATGTAAGTCTCACAGGTTATGACAGGGGATTCCCGTTAACACACGCCACGACATTTCCTTCATTTTCTGTTAGGTTGCCCGGCGTTCTCACGGCGACGATGAGCAAATGTCGAGACTGAAGAGCCGTACGTACACGACTGAGGAGCGCGAGGGCATGTATGATCTGTCTGTGAAGCCCAACTCTATGCAGCAGTTCTTTGGTCTCATGGCGAGGCGTCTGACGTACTCTCGGCGCAATTGGGGAGGCACTCTCGCGGTTCTGCTCATCCCGTTCCTCGTCATCCTCGTCCTCATGGGTCTGCAGTACCTCGGTGTGACGGTGTTTGATGCTCGACGACTCGGGC
The DNA here is from genome assembly GCA_013115135.1 of Perkinsus olseni. Lineage (NCBI taxonomy): Eukaryota > Perkinsozoa > Perkinsida > Perkinsidae > Perkinsus > Perkinsus olseni. Next base: position 28,641 of record JABANP010000157.1, on the reverse strand, counting down.
TGAGGTGGGGTGACTCTACTCCTTATGATGTTTACCAGCAGGAGCATATCATCGGTCGATGGGACTTGAGCGATCCTGAGGTCGTTAGAGTCCAGAGGGGCTCACAGGACTTGCCAGATATCAGCGCGGCTACTCCGTTGACACCGGATGAGTTCACGGCTTGTAATCAGTGGCAGCCGTACAAGATGATACCCTCCGAAGATCCTCCTATGAATCTCAACTTGTGTGCGGGTATCCTGAGGTTCTCAGCCTCGCTGCTTGGCGAGGATACGGCATGGTTTGAGGTGACGGCATTGGGTGTCACGTCGAGGTCTGTCTTCGCCGATATGACAGCTCTCCACATGACGCCCTTCGCCTTGGCTGGGGATGAGTCGCCTGGTGTGATCAACTACCCCTTCCCGCATACGGCCTATCAGAACAGCAAGTCTCGAAGCAACCTCGTCCTCACTCTGGCTGTCGGAGGCTACTTCGCGATAGCCCTCACGGTGGTTGCCGGGTCATTACTGTCTTACGTAATGATGGAGAAGACGAGAGGCATCAAGGAGCAGTTTTACGTCAGTGGATGTGGCCTGCTCACCTATTGGGTATCGAGCTGGACCTTCGATTTCGTCATCACTTTCATCGCTATCTGCCCGACGTGGATTCCGCTCGTTATTTTCGACATCGAAGCATACCTCGAGCCTGCCAATATGGGCGCTGTATGGACCCTACTTATCGGTTCTGCTTCGCCATGCCCCCCTTCAACTACCTCGTCTCCCTCCTGTCGCGAACCAACACTATCGCTACTTACATCCAGGTCGGGTCAGGTGTTGGGTGTGGCCTAATTGGTTCGTTCGTAGTGGCTATCCTGTATTACGGAGTCGTGGCTCCCGGCATTGGTCTCGCTCTGATGTGGATCTTCAGAGTGGTGCCTACCTTCCCAGTGGCACAAGCTCTAACGAGCATCTTCTTCACGGATTTGGGGTTCCTGAATGACCCCTCGGGTGAGAGAGTCGAGAGTAACCCATTCGACTCGCAGATTCTGAACACGTGCAGCGAGGTGCAGCTCGAGGGTATCGACGATAAGACCTTCGATACGTGCCTAGCGGTGGCTGGTGATGATGTCATCATGCTCTTCCTTTTCGGAGTGATCTACTTCGGTCTGACCATCCTCATTGACTACAAGATGAATGACGACAAGTGGGACCCGAATCGAGACCTGCCCGTTCCTCCGGAGAAGCGTGGTGTGGAGGATGAGAGGGTTATAGCGGAAAAGGAGAGAGTATCCAAGCTCGACCCGACCACCCAAATGATCTACTTCAAGGATCTTAAAAAAGTGTACAACCCAGGGAAGAAGAACGATGTAAGTGGCTTGCAACTGAGTGTCTAGCCATTTGATGATGCATCAGGTATGGGCGGTGAGAGGCATCAACTACGCCCTGGCTGATGGTGGAGTCTTCGGCCTACTGGGAGTAAATGGTGCCGGCAAGACCACCACCTTCAGGATGCTCTGTGGGTTGATAAGGCCGAGTGCTGGACACATCAATCTGGTCGGACAGCCGCTCCTTGGGAACGTCTATGAGGTAAAGATCGAGTCTCTGTCTCTATCTGCTACGTGTATACGCGTAGTTTGGTACTCACACTCCCTTCAGGTACGTAAGAATATCGGATACTGCCCACAGGACAGCCCTTTGTTAGAAGGGCTCACTACCGAGGAGCATCTTTTGTTGTAAGATGCATCGACCGTAAGTCGCCCGAATATGATTTTTCCTCGTGCCCTAGGTACGGTCGAATTCGGGGAGTGTCACCTACTGTACTGAAAGATCATATAGCGGACTTGCTGAATATTCTCCAACTTGAGTAGGTTTCGTTTCTCTCGCTGTTTTGCTGCAAAACTTCGGGAATCTGCTGCAAAAGTTTTCGCAAAACTTTTTTATATTCGACCTACATACGTTTTTCAGGCGCTACGTTGGCAAGATGGCGACCAGGCTGTCTGGTGGTAACCAGCGGAAGCTATGCGTTGGCATCGCCTTAGTTGGGCATCCTTCCCTGGTCTTCCTAGATGAGCCGACTACCGGTGTTGACCCCGATGCTCGAAGGTGGGTCGCTTGTGGTTTTTGATCTGCTATCGCATTAACCCTCGTCCATAGACGTATTTGGGATGTTATCCACAAGATCGCTCACGGACGATCGAAGTCGTCTGCCGTGGTGCTCACTACCCACAGCATGGAAGAGGCGGATGCTCTGTGTGAGACTATGGTCATCCAGGTGAGTGTGCACTAGTCTTTCATCCACTGTACTTCTCATTATTTTGTGTCTCAGGTTGATGGGCAATTCCGCTGTATCGGATCTTCCCAGCAGATCAAGACTGACTACGGCCAGGGCTTCAAGCTGTGGATATCGTTCACCGAGCTGTCGCCTGCCTCGAGTGCCGAGCTCCTCCAGAATTTCTCAGTCCTCGAGGACGCTCTGAAAAGTGACAGATATGGCCGGCTGACACTGACCGATGAGGAACTCCAAACCTCACTCGGCGCGCTCGGTAACGAAGTCACTCCTTCTCGTCTCGTTCCCACACCACGCTTGTGACAGATATAACGGAGCCTCGTGTCGTCCAGAGTATCGTGAACACTGGCACCTTGAATGAGACTGATAATACACGTATATTCACTGCCTCGGCGTTGGCCGCGGCGGTCACTGGCGGTACTCTTCACACGAGAGTTCTCCAGTGGTTGCATTCCGTCATATCTCCCGAGTGCGAAAGCCTTGGAGAGATTGGGGAATTCAGTCTGCCTCGTACCATTAATCTTGGTCAAGTTTTCTCTAAGTTGTCTGATTCCAAAGTAAAAGAGGAACTCTGCTTTAACGACTTTCAGCTATCGCAGACGACCCTTGAGCAAATATTCAATAGGTTCGCTCAAGGCGATCCTTCTATAATGTAACACTATTATTACCGTTGTTTTATTTTTCAACTGTGTGAATTTCAGCCGTGTACGTGACGGCGTTCGGTACCGCATGTCGATGATTGTCGTCGGTGAAATTTTGTGCCACTAATATTAGAAGTCTGCTACCGCTGTGCTTTTGTCTACTGCTATTGTAGCATGAGTATTCCGATCTAATCCCAGTGCCAAATTTTGCCCATTGCAGTATCGTTGGCAGGCTGTCTGCTCGGGTTGAGTTCTCCCGGTGAGTCACGGCGGTCGTGGGTCAGCTTGGATATTTGTTTCGCTTGCAAGTCGTGGCAGCGGGTGGTGGTATGGACCGAGAGAGGATCCGTGCGAGGCGGGTATTCTCGTAACACTAAACACTCGGTAACATTTGTCTTCGGAATCGCGACTTGTGTGTTATTGAGGAATCGATGCGCTTGGTCGTGAGTACGTTGCCCTCGGGTTGGTCGTTGTCGAGCTCCAGTAGGCGTTTTCCAGTTTCTCCAGTTTCTCCTGTTTCTGTCGGCAGGCGTTGGAGCCCTGTAGGCCAATCACCCTCAAACATGCGGTAGCCGACTTTGAGCGCTCGCACGGGCTGCTTGACAACAGCAGACCCCTGCGACAAAGTAGGACAGAGTTACTCTGTCAGGGTGAGAGAGGAAACGACGAGCAGCGAGAGGAGAAACCGATTTCCGAAGAACCGAGAGGATTTCGCAAGAGAGGAGTATGTAGTGGGTATGGAGCGGGTTCCATTCCAGCAGAACATAGCTAAGCCCAGCGAGGTACGGCGGCTGATTTGGTCTCATCCCGAGACTGTCTCGGGAGACACCACACCAAATGAGTTGCTCAAGTGCATCAGCTGCCGAGATGCAATAAATGTGATCCGCCACAATGGCGGCAACAGAATGATGCGCTTGTGGTTGTTGGCAACAACGGAGCTTGCCACGCAAAGGTCTCCCAAGCCGGTCCCGAGAGATTTTTCCTTTTACCCTTCGGTATGCACCTTAGTGAAAACTAGCTTCATTGCTGCTGAGTACCCTGCTTGCTCCTTTGAGCGCCCTTGCCCGCTGTACGTATGTTCGTCCGAGTGGAAAACGTGCGTTCCTCGTCATGCTATTGAACATGCGTTCACCCTAAAACCGCTTAGGATATCAGTTTTCTCCGAACTCCTCCCGAGTCCGGTTTCACCTTTCTTGTAGCCCCGTCTCAGACAGCCACTCTGTACTGAGTTACAGTGCAGCTAGTTGGCGGGAGATATTGCCCGTGTCCTCGCGTACTGCGCTTGTGACTTCGGTGCTGCGTTGGCGGCCGACTCCAGGCGCGTTTGACATCCTGGCGATGTCGGTCGGTCTCCGGGTTTCGGGCTGATAGACACCACAGTCTCACCCACACTCCCAGTTGACTAATAAGATGCGGCATAGCACGTCTCGGCAGTACAACACCAACGGGAAGAGGATGAAGGAGAGGAGACGCACGCCGTCGAGCCATCCTCGGTCACACTCGGGGAGGGGATGTATGAATGATCGCAAACCCGACCCCAGTTTCGATCCGGCTATTGCTGGCCAGTGGCCCCCACGCCACCATTGGGCACTGAGACCAGCGGGGACCTCCGGTAGTTGAGACGTGTTTGGCCGTGATTAGGGCGATTCGGAAAGCGTGCGCCCGCGCCTTCTTGACCAGTAGGTTGTGTCGTGCGGACTCGCTGCGCTTTCATTGTGTCACGCGCCACGAAATGTGTTCCTGGAGGACTCTCACAATGTTCCCTGGCACGTCTCGTCTCGCGTTTGTGTACGCCACTACGTTGCGTATGGAGTTCGCTTGGACTACTTCAGCTCTTCCCTGGGACTTCCTCAGCTTCGTCCTGAAGCTGGAGTTATCCTTGGATTTGGGCTTGCGTACCCTTCGGACTGTCTCCCTGTCTACTTGTGAAGCTTAGTATTACTAAGCTAAGCTTGGATTACAAGGACTTCCGAGTCTTTTGTGGATTCCTCTGCTGAGTTCTCTGTGGGTTAACACCCGTAGGACTTGACTACTTCAACCTCTTACTGACTTGGGTTCTTAAGTGACTCGGGAAGGTATCGTCAACGAAGACGCACACAGGTTGTAGGCGATGGGGAGCCTCTGCCCACTACAGTCGGTGGTGAGCCTCACTTGCTGAGAAAATTGAGAGCGAAACTTCGCTCTTCCGTACCAGTGCGCTCGCCAGTCCTGCATGCCACTGTAGCAGACGTGGCATTGCCACATCTTCTAGGGTAGTCGTCCTGAGCTGCGTGACGCGGACTCCGCGTCGCGGAGGGAGACGACGCTAGGGCGCGATATCCGGCGCCCAGTCTCCCCCAGATTCATATCGCCACAAAAGTCTGCTGGCCTTGGGAGTGTCTTCTCGCCTGCCAACTTCCTGTTATTACTGTGCACGCGTTCGGACGGCAGACACCCTGTGGTTCTCGGCAGTAGCCGTTCTACATGCTCCCTCTGGAGAATAGCTCGAGCCAGTATCATCCTTGTGGAGCTGTCTTACACAAGGGGCTCCACCGGCTTCGGCCCGTGAAGATTGCGCAGCGAGCTTGCCTTTGTGCGGGTGATACTTTAACGTCCCAAAGATCCGCCTGAAAGGCCTTTGTGTCTCTGTCCATTTGTTAATGACTGAAGTCGCTGTGTCGACTACGAGGAAAGCATCATGGGAGCCTACTGTGGGCTCAGGTGAGAGAGCTGCTCATCTCGAGCGTGCCTGGGAAGTGATTAACCTGGATACTGCTCAGATTGTAGCCCTCACTAAGAAGAACTTCATTTTGTCCCGTCGGTCCAAACTCACAGTCTGTTGCGAAATTCTCCTGCCGTTAATCGTGGCCGTCGCTGCATTGCTGATACCACCCCTCGCCAACTCCAAAGGGAAAGTCTTGAAAACGCTGGTGAGTGCAGTCGTCTGACGTGTCTCATTTCTCGGTCGGTCGAGTTGACTGTGAGCTTCCCTCTCAGCCTGCTGCCGACAACCCAGTGAACCCGGGCGGCGGAGGTCCTGACCTGCGGGTCGGCTCCACCTCCTACGCGAATGAGGCTCGCGAACTCTACTCGTCCCTCAATCTATCAGGCCTGGTCCCCTACTCGACCTTCTTCCGCCAGTCCAACTTGATCCTTCTAGTTGATAAGTGCCTGTGCGGCACTTTAGCCATCGGTCCTTCGGGGTCGCAGCGAGCAGACGCCTTCGCCGGGCTATCTGCGCGGACGCATTGGTGCTGCCGGTAGCATTGGGACATGCGGAGGGGCGCCAGCGTTGAGCCTGACCACCTCAATATCTGATCCATCGGCCTACGTCAAGTCTGCTGCGTACGGCTCCGATAGCCATCCGGAGATATGCTACTACATGGACGTGGGGAAGGAGAATGAAGTCACCATAAGGAGCAACGCGACCATCGGGGCATTCAACGACTACAGCGATTATACGCGTTACTGGTACGCGGAAAACGGCGACTACCAGCATGGCGATCCGATAGACAACGGTCTGGATTACTACGATACCCTGGACTTTCCCCTGCTCATGGCCACTTGGATGGACTATCTTAGAGGCTCGGACGCACCCGTCGCCGCGCTCTACCCGATGCCCTACCCATCGTACAAGGAGCGTGGGTCTGGCACTACTTTGAAGCAGCTTTCTGGTATCGTAGGGGCTCTTCTGTTCACATTTTCGGCTTTTTCGGTTACGAGGAAGCTCATATCGGAGAGGCGTGGCCGCCTGCGGGAAGGTACGCTCGTTGTTGTTTCATCCATTTCCGAGCGAACGCCTTCCTTTCAGGTATGCGCATCATGGGCCTTCATGACCTCCCATACAACCTGTCATGGTATGCCTGGTACTTCGTATTCTACTTTGTTCTCGCTATTGCTGTAGCCCTGCTGTCATTGGGGATCCTGTCCCCCTTCGGAGCTCTGTGGCTCTTCCTTCTCACCTTCCTCTACTTCTATGCTTCGATGGCCTTCGCCTTCTCCCTCTCAACCCTGTTCGAGTACCCCAACTCGGGTTCGACCCTCATAGCCGTCATTTACTACATATTATCGTTCGTACTGGTGGCCGTCCACCGAGGAGACCGACAAGTGGGCCGTATCGCTGCTGCCGCAGTGTGCGTATACCCTGGTCATGCAGAACCTCGGCCAGCAGGTCTTCCTCGGTCTGGCCAACCCCTCGTCCACACTGAAGTTTGAGGAATTCAACCTCATACAAGGTCTCATAATGCTCCTGGTCGACATTGTTCTGTGGACTGTCGTCTACCTCTATCTGGACCAAGTCGTCCCGCATGAATATCGGTCTAGCCGGAAGGTCTACTTCCTCTTTACCCGTTCGTTCTGGAGGGAAATGCGAGGCCAAAATATCTCCGATGATCTGGAAGCTCAGGGCTCGAGTGATCAGTCCTCAGAAGAGAGGACTAGCTCGAACGAGCAGTGGCAGTGTGGCATCGAGAAGGTTTCTGGTGAGTATCAGAAGGAGCTTGAGAGAGAACAGGCCATTATTGGGATACACGACCTTAGGGTAGTGGCGGCGTCGGCAGCGATTTGCGTACCATCATTGGTTTCGGTTTAGGTGAATTTCAAGTCTGTCCGTGCGGTTGACGGCCTGGATTTGACCATGTACCGAGACGAGCTCTTCGTCCTTCTCGGTCACAATGGAGCTGGCAAGTCCACCACCATCAATGTCCTCAGTGGGATGCTAGTCCCGAGCAGCGGGGTGAGTTCAGCCGAGAAGTTCCTGACCCTGTCCCTGCTTGTGGGCTCTATCCCTCCCTTCGGGAGTATCATCGGCGCGACCATGATCTTGATTGTCTCGTAATGATAATCTTTCAGGAGGTGACTGTCTATGGTCATAAAGTGCCAACTGAGATGCCGGTCATTCGTCGAAGCATGGGCGTTTGCCCCCAACACGACGTCTTATGGGACGACCTCACCGTCGAGGAGCACTTCAGTCTCTTCGCCAATATTCGTGGGCTAAGTCGTGATGAGAAGGCACTTGAGTTTGCCTCTGAGATAGAACTCGGGCATAAGTTCGGGACACGAGTGAAGACCCTATCAGGTAGGCTCAGCAGCTCCGGTCGTGTCTTCATCATCTGATCGTCCCTCAGGTGGTATGAAGAGGAAACTGTCGGTCGGGTTGGCCTTCGTTGGCGACTCCAAGTTGGTCATATTAGACGAGCCGAGTAGCGGTATGGACCCGAGCGCTCGGCGTAGAATGTGGGACTTCTTGAGATCGAAGCGTGAAGGAAGGATCCTCTGCATCACCACACACTACATGGACGAGGCAGACGTCTTAGCCGATCGAGTTGGTATAATGGAGAATGGCAAACTGATGGCGTACGGCACTACTAGCTTCCTCAAGCAGCAGTTTGGTGAGTTCCTTTCTTCCTCCGCTCCGCCCTTCTATTGTGAACTCCTCAGGTACGGGTTACACGCTCAGCATCGCCAAGAAGGACTCCAAGGTTCCGGATGAACCCCTTGTCAAGGTCGTACAGGAGAATATCGACGACCCCTCCTCCGTCCGTGTACGGTCGAGTGCTGGTCAGGAACTCTCCCTACAGGTTGGTGTGATTATCCGAAGAGATGGTACTCTTACACCTGCCGCTGTCAGGTTCCTTATAGTTGTGCCCCAAGCTTTCCCAAGATCTTCGAGGGCCTTGAGGTGTGTAAGTCCGATGATCAGATAACTTCGTACGGCGTATCAATATCGAGCATGGAGGATGTCTTCCTCAACGTGAGTCCGGCTTGGCCGTTGGTGGTGGGACGCTGAGATTGGTCGTAGCATGTAACACAGCGACGTGCTAGACCGAGGTTGGGGTTTCAAGTTCAACTTCGCTTGATTATGTCGTGATTCCTCGATCCATGCGAGGCCGATGGGCGTCTAGTGGGTCTCCTTGGAGTCTGTGAGAGACTCTAAGACTGTGAGACCCTGTACCTCGATATGCACCTCGCCGCGAAGTTCTCATACATCAGGGAAATGCCTTCAGAGTGTTTGAGTATTGAATAAAGCTATCCAGTGATGCGGAATCAGCTCACCATCATCTCCTGGCGGACATTCAACGACTGCTGAGTAATCATAGTAAACCGATGGTATAGGTAGCTGCTGTGTCGCAGCGAGTCGTCCCCTCCTTGGTTACAGCAGTACTGACAACTCCACCCCATCCGCTCATCGCAAATGCTAGGGCAGCAACGATCCCGTCAATCGCGCTTGTAACCTCGGTTACGTCCGTGCAGACTGATTTCCGTCACCTCGCTCGCATACAGTATATCGGCACCCTCCTCAGGTCGCACGGCGTTCTAGGTCCAGTTCCGATTCTATCGGCAAGGGCCTCGGGCGACGACGCCTACGACATCGAGCTGAAACCGACCTTCTCGCAGCAAGTCCGCGGCTTGCTGATGAGAAGACTGGTGTATGCCTATCGGAACTGGGTCGGCACTCTCGCTGCCTTGCTCATACCAATGGTGGTCCTGCTGGTCCTATTGGGCTTCCAGAAGGCGGCTGTGAGTATCGGGGACGCTACCAGCCTGACCTTGCGTCCGTCCTCGAACCCCTACAAGGCGGGGCCGAGTGGGCATATAGTTGCCCAGTGGAGTACGGTGGATCCCTTCGTTGTCACCGTCGCGAGGAACGGCCAACCCTTGCCGAGTATCGATGCCTCTTTGCCTCTGACCAATGCTGAGGCACATGCTTGTTCCCTACTGAAGCCTTACGATGCGATCCCCTACGAGCCCAACACACCGCCTAACTCAACCCTCAATAACGCGCTGTGTGCGGGTATCCTGAGGTTCTCAGCCTCCCTGCTTGGCGAGGATACTGCATGGTTTGAGGTGACGGCATTGGGTGTCACATCGAGGTCTGTCTTCGCTGATATGACTGCTCTCCACATGACACCGTTCGCCTTGGCCGGAAATGAGCCCCTCACCGTTGTCAACCACCCCCTCCCGCATACGGCATCTCAGTTCTCCAACTCGCTCACAAACTTTGCGGTCACCTTCTCAGTGGGCGGCTTCTATGCCATAGCTCTCACGGTTGTGGCCTCGACCCTCTTATCTTACATGATGATGGAAAAAACTACGAAGATTAAAGAACAGCTGTATGTCAGCGGCTGCGGGCTGCTCCCGTACTGGACAGCGAGCTGGGTCTTCGACTTCTTCTTCTCCCTCATCGCCGTCTGTCTCACCTTCATCCCTCTAAGGGTCTACGAAGTGAACACCTACCTCGAGCCGGAGAATCAGGCTGCCGTGTGGGCTCTTCTGGTCGGCTTCTGCTTCGCGACCCCGCCGTTCAACTACCTCATCAGTGTGGTGGCCCGCACTAGCACGATCGCTACTTACATGAGGATAGCCTCGTCCATCCTTGGTGGTTTGGTTGGCTCGTTCGCCATCTCGTTGCTGTTCTTCGCTGGGATTTCGCCTCTTGCTGGACTGATCTTGATGTGGATTGTGAGGATATTCCCAACTTACTCAGTGGCGCAGGGCCTGACCACCATCTTCTTCACTGGCCTACAGAACATAGGAGCAGGCTCGTTCACCCCTAAGCCCTTCGACTCACAGATTCTGAGGACCTGTCACGATACCACAATTAACGACATCAACGGCGGGCCCTTCGAAGTATGCTTTTTTGTGGCCGGTGATGATGTCATCATGCTGTTTGTCTACGGAGTCGTCTACTTCGGTCTGTTGTTGTTCTTGGACTACAAGCTGAATGACGACAAGTGGAATCCTGATCGAGACCTGCCCGTTCCTCCGGAGAAATGTGGTGTCGAGGACGAGAGGGTCATAGCGGAGAAGGAGAGAGTATCCAAGCTCGACCCGACAACTCAGATGATTTACTTCAAGGATCTTAAGAAGGTCTTCTATCCAGGAAAAGATAACGAGGTGGGTGCATTAAAACGTGTAAGTGTATGGCTGTTGTATGATGATGTATTAGGTATGGGCGGTGAGAGGCATCAATTACGCCCTGGCTGATGGTGGAGTCTTCGGCCTACTGGGAGTAAATGGTGCCGGCAAGACCACCACCTTCAGGATGCTCTGTGGGTTGATAAGGCCGAGTGCTGGACACATCAATCTTATCGGTCGACCGTTGCAGGGAAATGTGTATGAGGTAAGACTGTGCCACACGATTAGGTCCTTTTGTGGTATGTCTCGGCTCCAGGTCCGGAAGTCCGTGGGATACTGCCCACAGCAAAGCCCCTTGTTGCAAGGCCTTACGGCAAGAGACCATCTTTACCTGTAGGTCGCTCAGGACGCTGGCGGCTTCTGATTGACCCTCAGGTACGCGCGTATACGTGGAGTACCGTCAAACAGGATATCTCAGCACGTTGATGATCTGGTCAAGATATTGCAGCTCGAGTGAGTCTGTCTGTGCCGGCGCTTTGCTACGAAGAACAGTTGACGTCAGGCGCTACATCGACAAGGAGGCGGTGAAGCTTTCTGGTGGCAACCAAAGGAAGTTGTGTGTGGGTATGGCCCTTGTGGGGCATCCTCCTATAGTATTCCTGGATGAGCCAACGACGGGCGTTGATCCTGAGGCTAGAAGGTGATGCCGATCGGTCTGCACATGCCTGAGACCTGCTCCCCACTTAGACGCATTTGGGATGTGATCCATAAGATAGCTCACGATCGTTCTAAGACTTCTGCGGTTATACTCACTACCCACAGCATGGAGGAGGCCGATGCTGTGTGTGAGACGATGGTCATCCAGGTACCTACGATTCACTGCTCACCATTCTGTGATGATTTTCGTTCCTGTAGGTTGACGGACAGTTCCGTTGTATCGGAACATCCCAACAGATCAAGTCCGACTACGGTCGTGGGTACAGGCTTTGGATACACTTCCGTGATGCTTCCGAAGAGAGCAAGCAGCGCGCAATGAAGCAGATTCTGGCAGCGGAAGATGCGGAGACCTCCGCGCATGGGGAGTATGTCACTCTCACAGACACTTATTTGACGGCGCAACTCGCAGAACTCGGTGAGCTTCATCTCGGGGTTTTCGGTGGTCTCATTTCTGATGCCTCTTCTCAGGCATCAACGAGCAGCGTCTGATCGATAGTGTCTTGACCGCTGGGACACTGGACGAGACTTTCAATAGAACCTTCAACCGTGGCGCCTTGGCTTCTGCTGCGGCCCGAGCCCTCCAGCACATGAACGCGCTTCAGTGGCTTATGCAACATGTGTCTCCTGAGACTCGAACCTTAGAAGAAGTTGGCGAATTTGCGCTTCCGCGCGACATTGATTTGGGGTCCATTTTCTCTGAGCTGTCCGATGCTGATGCCAAGGAGGAGCTTGAGATGCACGATTTTCAGCTCTCCCAGACGACCCTCGAGCAGATTTTCAATACGTTCGCCCGTGGTGATAGTCATTCTATCTGAGGCGGCTGTAAAGTTTTTTCACCGGAGGACTTTCGTTCTGTGCAGACGGGCTCAATTTTCTCTTCTCCAACCCGACTTGTGTTTCTCAGTGAGTGAGTCCGCTGCGGACTGGGCCCTTCTCGTCTCACCACGCTGACCACTCGTTTCGGCAGCGATTCGGATGTGCCATTTTCGTAGCGATGATGATCGGAGGCCCGTCTGCACCAGCGCGTTGCTTCTGTAGCGCGATAGCCACCGAAGCGCTTCTAGGCGGTGGGAAGTTCAGGCCGAACTGCGCTGCCTTACAAGGCAAAGTGTTTCCCGTTTACGACCGGGAGGCGATGCTCCAGTTCATCCCCCACCATGTAGGGCTCTGTTTCAACCTTGGGTCCTTCGACTTCGTCGTGGTCATCATTAGGCTATGGTCCACAAGGATGGTGATGAGATGCGCGTCATCCATCCGGGCAAGCTGAGCATACTGTTCATGATGAAGGCACGGGACTCTGTAGGCCAGCTGCTTGGCAAAGGTATTGGTCATGCCCTCAGCAGGCAGCTCAAGTCCACCTTGTGTAGGTACGTACGACCGGAGCTCGAAGTACCTCTTCCACCTGAGTCCGGGGCAGGTCGGGGATATCATCGCCTGCAACCGGCCCAACCTCATCCTCAATGGTGACTACAATCAGAAGGATGTAAGCCTCAGCTGGTGGCGTCGCTCGATAAGGCATCGCAGCTTCGGTGGAGGCCATTTGTTGGACTCCCGGCTATCTTCATCGTGAGAGAGTATGCAAGGCGTCCAGCTTCGGTGTTCTATGTTCATGTTCAATGTTTCAAGACCATAATGCTCTTGTGGCCTTCAGGCCCGCGTACACTTCCGTTTACACGAGAGATACTACCGCGAAGTTACACTAGAGCGGGTAGCCCGCCGGGCACCCTTGTGCATGCGTGCAAACCTCGCTAGTCAGGACACAGGGATCTCATCACCGTCATGATGCGAGAGCCCGAGTTCTTCGCCGTACGGACTATGCTCAAGGTGGGCTCCCTTTGAATGAACTCCCGTCTCTTGCTGTCGATTGCTTTCGGCTCTCTGTCAGGCTGTCCTCCCGAGCTTTTACGGCTGGGATCTCCTGCTGCACGACGGTAGGTCTCGGAGCAGGGACGGCGGGAGTCAGGGTTCAACCTCAGTTACGGTACAACCAGACAGGTTTATAGAGAAGCTCGAGGAAGAGAACGTCATGGACCGTGACGGAGGAGCCGAGGAGACGCCTCCGCGTAGGGACTGACCCAGTCTCCTTTGTGGCATCCATCCATGGACACAGCGACGCTGTCAAGTTTGCTAACTTTCTTATCACCAGTAACCTTCGAGTACGGCAGGGAGGTGTTGTCTAAAGTGTCCGGTCACATGAGACTTCCTGAATGAATTGTACTTTTTCCTTTCGGATTTGGCGTACGCTGACCGGGACGACGGATTGACGAGTGGCGTCACGTCGTAATTTCACGCCGCTGTCTCCTCGGCAGAACCATTTGCACCCGACGCTGCGGATTACAGGTGCACGGCTATCGCTCCTACCTGACGTGTCCTGTCTCTATAACAATGTTCTTCTAGGCTGTTACCGTTTTTCGGTGTTCCCTCCATTTTCTCCCGAGGTGCGAACTGCCAACTCGTTCGTAGACTAGTCCCATCGGATTTGGGAGCCGCCCTGAGGGCGGTGTCTCCCGATGATTATGCGCGCGCGTACACGGGTCGTGGAAGACGACAAGATTCACTCGCTGAGCCTTCGCCTATCCCCCGTCTAAGATTTTCCCGAGGAATGACGGCCCGCCCGGGAGCATTTTCTCATTATTAGGAGCGCCCTCACTTCCCGGTGTTCTCATCTCCTGTCTCGGATCCCCGCCGACTTTCACTTCAGAGAATCTTTCTCTTTCGACCGCTACAAATGTCCGTGCGTTTCGTCATTCTCATGGTCCGTGCTGCTGAGCTAGAGCAAACCGTCAATTGGTATCGAACCCGTCTCGGGATGGAGATGATGAGCAGGACCCCTACCTCGGCTACCGTGGGGTACCCATCGAAGCCTGAGGCTGCCGGCATCGAGTTCAGGGTCCACGATAATCCAGCAGCCACGTACAGTGCCTTTGATAGCGACTTGTACTGGAAGATCTCCTTGTACTTGCCACACGTCAAGCTCGCTCGCCAGAAGCTGTCCAAGATGGGTGTACCTGTCTCAAGTTCCTTTCAGTTCAAGGACATAGGGTATCTTGCTCACACGGAAGATCCTATCGGATACAACATCGAGCTCATACAGCACCAATTCGAGAAGAATTTCAGCGAGGAGTACGCAGCTTCCCTCAAGGACGACAAAAGCCCACTCGGGCAGGATGCGGGTATTGGCCTATTGACTCTCCGAGCGACCAACGCCAAACGCAGCAAGGAGTTTTACACCAAAATGCTGGGTATGAAATTGCTCTCTAGTCAGTACGTCAGCGATGCATTCGACTTGCATTTTTTCGCGGACACGACCGAAAAGCCCCCGAAGAGCGATCCTTGGGCCGTTGAGAACCGCGAGTGGTTGTGGTCTCGCAATTTCACGTCTGTAGAGCTGCAGGTGAGGCATGGCTTCGGCCGCCTTAAGGAGAGCCCGAGTGATCAGCTCGGATACCGCGGATTTGGCGTCCGGGTGAAGGCGGATGTCTTCAATCGCTTGAAGGAGGAGTACTGCGCTGAGAAGGACCCAAAGTATGACGAAGAGGTGGTCTACATGACCGATCCTGATGGCCACTCCATTATAGTTTTCGGCCCGTCTGTTGAGTAAAAGACCAGCAGCTGGGACTCTATCGTCGTTTTATTTCGCCTTCTCTGTTTTGCGAAAAGTCATACCTTTTTTTCACACCTTTTACGATCTGTTCCAAGTTGAGTTTTACGTAGTGAGGGGACTGTGGGTGCCGAAGAGGCAATATGTATCGTGTCATCACTGCACTACGATAGACTCCTTCGATCTCGGCTGGAAGATTGTGTGGCCGAGCAGTAAACTCACGAGGGGTGAAAAATTCCCGTCACTGGAATACACAGCGGTGGAAGGGTCACTCGATGTGGTTCTCTCGTCAGCGTCCGCAGTCCACCCGGTGCATCGTTGCTCCACGGACAGCAGAAACCCGGCAGTTGTCTCACGATAGGACATTCGTGATCACGGCGCCTGAATCCTCTTGATGGTCTCATGAGCCTTGACCTCGAGCCGAGAGACTTCCGGCGGAAGCGCTAGGCCCAATCGAAATATTATAGGGGAGCTCATTAGTTTCTGGGCCCAGAGCTCCGGCTGAAAATTTCCATGGGTAACAAGAGTCGTCGGACAAGGGCATAAGAGCGAGCTACCCGTTGCACAATACACTTTCGTTCCCTGAGAGCATTAAAGGCAGTCTGGTCCCGTGTCTCCGTACCACAATGACCATTCGTCCTGTTGATCGACAGTGTTAGCGCGATGAATTCCTCCGATAAGAGTTGAGCGAACTCTGAATAAATTGACTGTTGGATTGGCGTTACGGTCACAATGCGCACCTCCATCGACAGGTGGGAAATTTCATGACCCACTCCATCCTGTTCGGTGCTCTAGCATCTCTGTGTGCTCGGTCCTGGGAAGCTCCGGTTATCGACCTCTCGTGCTTTGGTGACCACCCGGGCGATAAGTGTGGAGGCGAGGCGTCAAAGCTCCTACGCGCTGCATCCGAATCCGGCGGGGGCGCGTTCGTCCTTCGTGGCCACGGTGTGGATGACGACTTCATCGACAGTGTGCTCTCCAGTGCTCGGAGATTATTCACCGATGTTGACGCGTCGGAGAAGGAGCGGTTGTCCATCATCGGCGATGGCCTTACTCGCGGTTACGTACCCCTCGGCCGGGAGAGTGGTTCGGACCGAGAGGAGATCAAGGAGGCCTTCTCATACGGCTACGACTGGCCTGAAGGCCACAAGTCTTTCGCCAACAAACTGCAAGGGCCAAACGTTTGGCCAGCGGGGATTTCGGCCGAAGATAAGCGTGTCCTGAACGAGTGGTTCGGGCATGCTACAAGGCTGGGCCTGTCGCTTGCGAGAGCCTTCTCAAGTGCCCTAGGTGGGCCAACACCCTAGACGATCGCTCTGATCGTTTGCTCAGTGTAGGTCAGAAGGCACTGAGTGACAGCTGCGGACCGGACGGGGCGCCCATTAGTTTACAGAGAATTTTTCGATATTTCGCCGTGGAAGGAGATGACAGTTCAGGTGACTTCGCTCGCCGAAATGCGGATTCCTGGTACCTGTGACTCACATGCTGTTCGGAGCAGCTCTCTCGCGAGTATGCGCGGTTGAGCACTCTCTTGTTTAGGTGACAAGACTATTGGAAGCTCCCCTCATACTGATTGGGGATTCATCACTATCGTTCTCCAGGAAGAGGGGAGTTGATGGGCTCGAGGTATAGTCAGCGATCACGACAATCCTTTACTGCATTTTTCGAGGTTCAAGATTCTGAAACCGGAAGATACCACCCGCTACCGAACGATCGAGCATCCCGTATGGTGGTGAACGTTGGAGACTTTGCCTCCATCATGAGCGGTGGGAAACTACACTCGCCGGTTCATCGGGTAGACCAGTCGTGCACTGGATGCGACGCCATACGCGTCCGATGGTTCAGGTGGTGTCGCCGAAGAAGGCTGCGGAGAGGATATCTCTCGTACACTTCTACTACCCCAACTATAACACCACCCTCGAGGGGCTCCTAGACACTGATGCAGCTGAAAGGTAACGACAGGCTTCACTGAAGCCGCTTCAGCCGTTGCGTATCTGTCGATCCTACAGGACCAGCCTGTTGGCAGACCAGAAGGCGGGAGGCGTTTCCGGTTGGATAGCCGAGGATGGTCACATGATGGCGTTTGGGGACTTCATATCGGCGAAGTGGTCGCAAGTGTATCGGCCAAGGTCTCGACCCGACGAGGAGCTTTGAAAGTGCGTGTGTCCGTTTCGTCACGAGATGAAGGTATATCTTAGGTGAAGGCATGTCTTGAGTTTCAGTGGAGGGTAACAAGCGAATGGCTCCGAGAGTGCCGACAAAATTCAACGTTGCAGCCGACAACGGGAGTGCCCGACACAGAGCTGTCTCCTGGAGCGGACTGCCTTGGATCTTCCCTCGATACACGAAATGCTCGATGTGCATTATCGGTCGTCGGAGGTGCACTGGTTCGCCCATTGAGTTTGGATACTCGAGTCACTAATTGACAACAATGAACCGAAGTTGCCAACGCGGGCGTTTAGAACACAGGCTGGGGTCGAATACCAATAGGACAGCGAATACAGGTGGATAAGTGAGATTCACAACCGATGATGATCTGTTGTCTGGTACACTATGACGCCACTATATTAAAGCGATATGATACTTAGGTGCCTGTGTGACACATGAAGCGTCAGGCGGCGCAGTACCTGATTCGACTGACGAGAAAATAGAACAAGAACGCGTCCAAAATTTCGGCCGAACACAATCCGGTACTGCCAGTGCTGCAGGGAACAGCAGAATGAATTTGATTTATGAATGACGGTAGCACTAAATGTGCTAGCGGTTCGGGCAATCACCCCGCGGCGTGGGCCACGCCCTGGAGTCCGCGGGTCACAGGTCGCAAACAGCGACTCTCGTTAACAATCGTACGTGAATCGAGGACAATCACATGGGCTTTGTCTACCATTTCTCTGTGGGATGTCCTGTGAGGAACCTCAAACCCAGTAATATCGCCGTCGGGGAACTGTTCTTCTCTGGAAAGACTCCGAGGGACGAAGCGTCCTTTGCCCAGAGCGTGAACTACGGCTAGATGGATGGGTGGAGAGTCACTGAGTCACCTTCAAGCCGAATTGTGCGATGGGCGAGCGATGGCTGATCATATACCTGCTGCGTTTCTCAGCGGCGTTAGCGATGTCTCTCGATGTCTCTGTCTCGCGATTCTCCCGACGATTCTGAGGTGCTTGCATCGAGTAATTTCTCCCCATGGCCTGGTTTACCCTTCTCGCCGCTGTAGTCTTCCGTATGTGCTCGGTCCTGGGAAGCTCCGGTGATTGACCTCTCATGCTTCGGTGACCACCCGGGCGACAAGTGCGAAGACGAGGCGTCGAAGCTCCTACGCGCTGCATCCGAATCCGGTGGGGGCGCGTTCGTCCTTCGTGGCCACGGTGTCGATAACGACTTCATCGACGGTGTGCTCTCCAGTGCGCGGAGATTATGCACCGATGTCGACGCGTCAGAGAAGGAGAGGCTTTCCGTCTCGAGCGGTGGCTTGACTCGCGGATACGTCCTGTTTGGCGGAGAGAGCGGCTCAGACCTCAAGGAGATGAAGGAGGGATTTTCATATGGCTTCGAGTGGCCGAAGACTCATCGGGCATTCGCGAACAAACTCCAAGGTCCCAATGTCTGGCCCGCGAAGATTCCGGCAGAAGATCAGCTATACGTTGGTCAAGTGGTTCAACGAGGCTACAAGACTTGGCCTCGCTCTGTGTAAAGCCCTCGCGAACGTCTCAGGTTGGACTTGCTCGCTCGCTATCCGAAGCAGCATCTTCGTGTTCAGATCAGGAGGCTCTTGCCGAGAACTGTGGATCAGATGGTGCATCCATAAGTCTGCAGAGGATCTACCGATATTTTGCTGTAGAAGGAGATGATCGATCAGGTGACAGCGGTGGGAACCGGTACTGGTATTCGGCTACTATCTTGTTCAGGGAAGAAGACTATTGGTAGTTCGCCTCATACGGATTGGGGGTTTATCACAATTGTGCTGCAGCAAGAAGGAGTTGATGGGCTACAGGCGAGTTACATTCAGAGAAGTTCTCGTCGATAACGGCAAAGCTGTCGCTTTTCCCCCTAGGTGCAAGATCCCCGAACGGAGACATTTTATCCGCTGCCGAAAGATCGAGCGTCCCGGATTATTGTCAACGTGGGAGACTTTGCCTCCATCATGAGCGGAGGGAAATTTTACTCGCCAGTTCATCGCGTAGACCGGACGAGGGCCGAATGCTGCGCCATACTCATCCCCTACCTCAGGTGATGCCACCTAAGGAAGCTCCGGAGAGGATATCTTTGGTACACTTCTACTACCCTAATTACAACACAACTCTCCAGGGCCTTCTTCACTCCGACGCAGCCAAAAGGTATCGGGAGATCCGAATTCGTGTCATATTCATTGAATTGATCGTGCAGGACAAGCCTGGTTGCAGATCAGAAGGAGGGAGGCGCTTCGGGATGGATAGAGGATGGCGGCCACATCATGGCGTTCGGAGACTTCATATCGGCGAAGTGGTCGCAGGTGCATCGCCCGGTGTCCCGACCTGACGAGGAACTTTGAAAGTGTGCGCATTCGTGTCTTTTCGTTCATTTTTCGAGTATTGAGCGTTGGAGTGTCTTCTAGCTAGAGCTGGGTCTTGAGTTGCAAATAGTCACAAGCGAGACGGCCCATTCTCAAAATTGGAATCGGAACTCACTTTGGTGCTGGGATTTCCAGCGCGGGGAAGCACAATACCGAGGCAACTACTCGAGCACTCATTGTCTTGGGTTAGCGGCGCTAACTTAGCGCCGTGCTCCAATATGCAAGAAAGCTCCTTCATTGATGAGGATAATTGTGGAACACTGATATCCGGCATCCCGGGGAAGCCTGGACCCAGTCTTACTTCTTCAGAGTGACGTTTGATCAGATGCTTCCGGCATTGCGTTGTGTTAAGCCGTTTCCGTAACTGAGGCTTGCGGCAGAACGCAGAACTTTCAACTGTAGAAGGTTTTGCTCCACCGCAACCTTTTCTTGAAGCTGCCGCGAACGACGGACGGAGGAGGATTCGGCGCTCTGGTCCAGAACTATGATTTCTACCGTAGGAATGTATGGATCTGCTGTGGACGGTCCACAGGGGACCAGAGCGTCGGGCAGAAACAAGCCTCCGTGGCCACTCAAAGACGTGGACACTTCGTGGCCATCCCGAGAAGACTCTGAAGAACCCAACGCGCGGCCTCTGGAAAACAATCCTTCGGCTATCGACGGTAGATTACCGCCTAGAACTGCCGACGGTTAAGCTCCGCTCCAGCGCTGCCTTCATCGGAGCAGCCCGGGAATCCCGTGCCGGGATCCCTCACGGCAATAGTGAAACTACTTAGTAGTACTTAGTAGTTACTACTAAGGTAATGCTGTTGGAAGTGCAACCTCAGTCGACTTTATTATGTATCACCCACGATCGATGGCATTTTGGAATCTGGAATAGAAAACTTAGATTTCTCGCGGTGGTTCGGAACCTCAGGTTCCTGAGGCAGCGTGTCTGCCAGTGAGACAATCCCACGTGGAGACTTCCACCGCACTCACTGATATCTGACGCTGCCACTCCTCGAGTCAATGGTCCGGAAGTTAGTGATTTGGGTCTCTCGGCCATCGACGATGGCCCATCGATAAGGGAAATTCCCCTAGGGAATCTAGTTAGAAGCAAACGCCCTAGCGACGATCCAGAATAACGAGGACTTTGAAACCGGAGCGAAACTGCGCTACAGGCTATTTGGTGCGCCAACAAGTCACTCCAACATAACCTCCGGCTCCTTCCTGGTGGGAAGATCCATAGTGTTATAGTAAGTGCGGCCCACACCGCGAGATTCATTCTCCGTCTGGCTCGCTTCTACTCGGACAAACTTCGCGATACTGCTGTTACTAACAGCTTCTTTGAGTACCACATTCTTCGCCGACCGTGGCTCCACTGTGCCAGTTTAGAACTGGCGCGAACCCAGGAATGCAACCAGGCTCATCGACTATCATGTAGTCCATCCATCGAGTTCGCGGAAGCAGGAGAAAACTCCGAGAGCCAGGCCTCTATTATAGTAGCGCATATAGCGATCATAGAGGGCTCGGGGCCGTCGGAGAAGATAACAGGTATCGCGAAAGTAGCACCCCCATATACCACAGTCCACCAGTCCCAGTCCACCAGACAAGCCTGAAGCAAGCTAATGGGGTGTGTGAAGACCGGAATGAGGACAGTATCGTTATGTTTGCGAGGTAATACTGCAAGTTGCTCTCCTATTATTTCGAGCTGGTCGGCCGTTCGAATAGTGAGATGCAAGCGGAGTCTGTTATCTTATCCGGGGTCTCGGTAACGCCTCGCATCGCACCAGAGTGAGGGCGTGTATCAGATGATCCGCTATCGTCTACTATGACCATAGCAGATCCTGATGTATAAACGCTCTATGTCAGAACCGAGATCACAGTGACGTGCGGGGTCCCGTGCGATGTGGCTGCGTGACCCCGGAACCGTGCTTAATTACACCTTAGCCACACAATGCTACACCGAGTGCACTTGAGCGATCTAGAGCCCCCTCATATCACAGGGAGAGAGTTACATGTATATTCGCTTGCGTTGACCGTGTCTGTCATCAATCCCGACCTCGAAGGCGCTTTGGTCATTCTGTTGCTCCATGGTGACACGGAGCCGAACAATTTGAAATATTGAAGATAAAATGATGTTGATTCATCACTCATAGGCATGTTCGCCAACCAACATATCATATTGTGCGCGCCACGTTAACCCGCGCTCATTCACCAGCGAAGCGCGCGCCCTATGAGTTTGAACCTCGCGCACCGCCTATTTTGGTTTGTAAAGATGCTTGTCATTGCCGTATCACCGCTCTATCGATACAATCTTACTTCAACTGCTGCTGTGACAGCGCCTGGAGTGGATGTAATTATTACACTATATACTGCAATTAACAGTCTGCACAGCGGTCTTGTGGCAGCAGCAGATATAAGATCACAATCCCGCGTCATACATTCCGTGATTTTCGGTCCTTCAGCACAAATATTCCTTCTGTCCGAGACGAAACATTCCACACCTCATCGGGCCGAGAAGCTCTAAAGACATGACCGACAAGAGAAAAGAATCCACCCCCTTACCTCAGGTGAGTTACCTGAGAAGAGAAACCACGTGAGCTACAGTGTAGCTGGTACACATACCCTAAAAACCTGTTATGTACGATATGAAGGGTGCCGATTCAATGGCCTACACAACATTATTTCCCATACGGAGTATATCTCGCCCATCCCTCATCATCTGAACGTTCGTTTACTTTGTTCAAGTTGAACAAAACGTCCAGCTGTAAAAACTTGTTAGTTGGACAGTTCAATAAACGATTTGATGAAAGTCCCGACTCTGATGAAAGTCTCGAGCTAGTCTCAGTAGCTGGAGAATAGCAGACTGCACCCTTTTGACGAGGAAACGAGTGTACGCCTATGGGGGTCCCCCATTGGGGGAAAACCGGCACCCCTTCCGTCATCCTCATACCAACCGTGCTGCTGTAAGCAGCGTGCTGATACAAGACCCTGTAACGGAGTCATACCAAGCCGACAAGCAAGCATTGGGCGCGACGCACGCATTATGAAACGCCGTTTCATATTCGCATTTTCCCACGGTAGGTTACCCACCTGGTCAACAGTTTTGACGCAATAAGGAGCCAGGGTCAGGTTTCCCTCCCTAACTGTTGTGTCTGCATTTGAATTTTGCAGCTGTAGGGTTATCTGCTTTTGTTTTGAGGCGAAGTTCCCCAGCTTCCTAAGATTCCCTTAGAACGCACTCAAGTGCTCAACACAGACCGAGAAAATAGAGAATCTTACTTGATCATGGTAAAATCGAATTCATCCACCTAGAGGAGTCACTGAGCCGGCGTCACTCAGGAACGTTTCACCTGAGCGATGTTATCGAGCGTCTCGAAACAAGAAACATCACCAGGAGACTTGAACGCGGCCCGCTCGTTAGGCGAGGCTGCCGTATGGGAGCGCATACGACGTATATCGACGAGGTCGCCGAGCAATGTCTGTGCCATCTCCGTCGACTCTTGAAGGATTCCTAGAAACGTCGACATCGGCTTGCTTAGCACATGTGCATAGACCGTAGAGTAGCGGTGCCCACCTCTGTCGATTGACGCTGATTCTGAGCTTCCCGATGCATTGCTCGGTCGCCGCTGCAAGAGTGCTGTGCCGGCGTAGGCCGACCCGCTGTCATCCATCTTGGGTGTCAAAGAGGGCACAGGTTGGAGCGCAGCACGATGCACTCTAAGATAATTATTCCAGTAGGGAACGACGCCTTCACGGAGCTACCGTCTCCGACAAGAGTCTATCTCAGTCAGTAGCTCTGCAAAGCCTATTCCCGAAGCACTGAAAGGACAACGTCAGCTTCGTAACGTTTCAAAGACACGTTCGCTCACAAGCTCACCTATCGATATTCGCCAACGCATGGCACTCCATCAAGCGGTCCTCGATGTTTCTAAGGCCTACTGATGCCGCTTCGCAGACGACCTGCCTCTGGGAATCCATCTCATTACGGAGCTGCGGATAGAAGAGTATATGCAACACTACCCTCTTGTTCTTCCACCTACCTCTAGGACCTGCTTCCGCAACCGCATGTTCGCTGTGTGATAAGCTCTAACCTCGCCATTATGTCTGAGGGCTTCAGTGATGCTCTGCGTCGTACCTGCACGACGGCACAGACTCAACCGATACTTAATTGGTCCTCACTCTGAGTTTTGATGAGCTTGCGTTGCTTGGACACCTCAGCTGTCAATTTGCCGACTTCCTCCTCCAAGGTATCACGCTCACGCTCCAACGACGCGACCTAAAGATCCCCGTAGCGGGGTCCGTCCTTCGACTGAATTACGAATTGAGATTCGGCTCAGAACTGATTGCTGCCGCGCGGACAATAACCCGAATAAAGATTCCTTATTGAGGAAGCCGTGAAAGCATTTCTCACGAAAAACCATCCGAGCACTTGGTGAATACTATCCGCACGGCAGATAGTATCCGCAGCATACGCACCTCCGCGGCTACAGCTTCTCGTTGCTCAGCTAGCCGCTCCTGCTCCTCTTCCTCCACGGAGGGCATGACACTGGGTATTTCTTCCGTTTGCACTTCTAAAAAGCAAAGGAGCTCCCGAGAGTGAAGAAGGCGCTGTGGTGACCTGTCGACACCAGGGCCGGTCGTGAATCAGTCATGACACTACGGACTGCTGTTGGAGGGGCATCAGTGATGGTTGATGCATCACCGATAAGCGGCGAGCATTGGGTACCTGCAGAAGAACCTTCGGCAACCAGCGTGTCACCATAAGTGGGTATAGAGACTAGCGGAGGTAGGATAATTGGGTTCTTTCAAAGAAGGAGCGTGTTTGAGTGGCGCACCCGCATCGGCTGTGTCCGGAGGAGGCGTCTCTTCACTCGAGCTGGAGGGTTCCAATATTGTCATGCTTGACGCGTCTTCGCATAAGCGATTCTGAACGAGCTCTACCTGGCAATAGAGGATAGAACAGAATGACTGAGATCACGGTTGTCGACGGAGTTCGCTTCACGCTGGTGCATGACGGAGGTGATTCATGCAGTCCGCTATGCTCCACTGTCTTCACCTGCGCTCTGAGAGACCGCATCTCTTCTGTGAGGAAGTCCACCCTCGACTCTGTCAGCTCGTCATTCTTCAGCAAACTAGCACTCAACCCTCGAGAAAGACCTGCGTGCCACAGGAGGGCTAGGAAGGACAGTATGGACTGGTACGTACTGGGAACTGCCTTGTCGTCACTATAGGCGTGTTCCGATAGCGGTGGATGGCGCTCAGTAACAGCATCAGCGCAATTCTGCAGGGATGCTGTCGTACCGTCCTCACTCACTGTGAAGGCCGGTGGCTCGTTGACAGGCGCATCAACAACCACCGTGTCTCCAAATTCGATCTGAGGTACGATTCCTGCTGCGGGAAAGCACCGAGCGGCGGTGCTACAAGGTTTGACGGCGAGCAATCTTGCCGATCGGCGTTGTTTTTTCTACTGCCCATCGACTCTCCTCGATCACTGGTAACAGACACGCTAGTTTGCCGTAGCGGCTCGTCGTTGGATGCGGAGTCCCCCTCGAGCCTCTCTTCACTGTTCGGTCGAGGAATCGATGGACGGAGAGGGGCCCCGAACGGGAGGCTGACCCCGCCGCCTGAGAGATTGTCCAGAGACTGAGAGTGAGCCCGTATGGTATGTCGCTTGTCTATTGTTCAGCACTGAGTATAATAAGTCCGACCGGGAGATCGATACTCCCGGTGGTCTTCTATAAAAACGATAAAATGTCTTCACAGCTTCCTCGAAGATGACTCAAGATGAGACACCATCATTAGAGCCTCTAACTTAGAGGACCTCGTTGTCTCATCTCCAAGCAGGTTAGTCCCGAGTCAGAAGCCAATGACGAATCGATGGCCGTTGACTAGAAGCTTAGTTCTCATTCGTCTCAGAGAGATTTCTGAGACAGTCGATTTCGGCGTGACTTTACTCAAAATTAACGCTGCATCAACGATAGAACTATTCGCCCAGTACGGGCTCGGCGGGAGCCAACCCTGTCGTATGGTAGGTCTCATCCACCGAGCTCACCTCTCTCCGTATGAGCTCTTTGCGAGCGTCGGAACGTAGAAAGATTGAGAGAAGGTTCCTGAATGGGAGGAGGTTACGGCATGACACGTGACCCCTTTGCTGAGCGCTACGTCAAGAGGCCACCTCACGCTGTCATCTCCGATCACGAAACTGCTGCGGCTGGACAGGAGCCGCCCACCGAGACCAGACGATGCTTCAAGAGATGAAACTGTAGAGCGTAGTAAATGGGACGAGGGGGGAAACAACTAAATTCACTCGCGTTGCTGCCGTAGCCATCGTCGTCGCTGTGGTCGGTGTTGCGGTTTATGGACAACGGCGGGGGTCGGCGATGATGAGCGTATCGGGGGGCGCAGCCCACAGAGGAGGGCAACGATTCGACGCTAGAACGGGGAGCTTCATCTGGCCACCGAGGGAGATTCAGCCGCGACACGAGTGGACACACAAAGACATGTGGCTGCGAACTCAATGGAGAGCAACGGTCATCGGGCGACTTACTATCAGTGCGATCCAGGCCTGTGCTACGTATCGACGAACTGGTAGAGGTGCGTAGCCTCGCATAACGATGAGCCAGTCGCTGAGGCGCTGAGGGCGGGTGAAATGAATCCCCCGAGATTAATGCTTTGTGGTACCTTCCCATCGAGGGACGGCTTCCGCGGACTCTCTCATAGCCTGTGCATGGAACTGATGGAATCGAGGGACGGTAAGCAGCCTCGATTGCCTTACTGAAGTATGGCAGGCAGCGCCTCGACTATGGGCGCTCGCTGGCCGTGGAGGGAAGGACGACGAGGATGAGGAAAGATCCATGTTAATACTCCACTACATGACGATACACGCGCTGGATCGAAACACAAAGCGAAACCGTAGTGGAGAATACTGTAGCGACGGCGAGCCATGATGGTCGTCATCATCAGCCTTTTACCATGTACCATGAGGGCAAGCTGTCCTGCGTGAGATAGAGATCCGCCTGACAAGCAGCGATGATTCAGTATGATAAATCCATCGCTGCCATCATCATCACTCTACCGCTCACCTGTACGGTGTTGGCAAACTCTCGGACAGCCGTGGCCACGCCTATTGAACCTAGTAGGAGAGCAAAAGTGTGGAAGGTCATCGAGCACGTCGAGCCTAGGGCTGCCGTGAAGCGCCTTCTTCTACCCCAGCCTCTCCACCACAGTTGCCTGGGGTCTGGTAATAACGACTTCGAGTTCACTGTGAACTGTTCACAAATCAGTCGAATTTTGTGGCCGCATGGGAGCTTATCAAGATCGGTTGTTGAGCACGGACGAATATCCCCGTCCTAGAATCTTACGCTGATCATCGTCTACGAAGGTGCTGCCAGCTATAAGTCCGCCAGTCGCCAGCACAGGCCACCACTGCTCCAGGTCTCTGCTCCACACAGCTAGACAACAGCATCGCAACACCGGCAGGCCTCACTGTTTCACTGCTGCATAAGCATGGTTGGCATCGATGTATATGAAGGTTGGAGGGGGCTGGTTGGGCTCCGAGCGGTATGTGTCGGCGACTGCAGACAGGCATCGACCGGAGGGGAGACGCCGTGGACTTACACGAGTAGGAGAAGTCTCTGATGAGGACGTACTTCCCTTCGTACGGTACTAGACGATTCCTTAAGTCTTCAAAAATGAGCTGTAAAGAGAGCGGAGCGAAGCGCTGGTGTTCTCATCGGGCGGCACCTGATGGTCTCTATCCGAGTGGTTGTCGGGGTCCTTATACCCCTGCCAGATGTGGATGAAGGGGTCGCAGAGGTAGACGCCAGCTGAAAGATTGATCATTCATTACACTGGTGCAAAGTCAGAATAGTATCTTCAGGTAGAAGCTCGCACAGGACCGCAAGTGACCGAAGATCCCACTGTAAGAGCATGTGATACAATGTATTCAATACATCAATTTTTAACGATAATTTACAAGCGACAACCCACCATTCAACTAGGCTATCATTGCTGAAAAGGGCGGCACCATAATGGACGTACCGGACGCAGGCCAACTTTTGAGGAGTTGGAGGGCGAACTCACCCCGACCCACGCCGAGGATAACCTGCGCGGATGAGCAGGCAGGACAAGGGCGATGCAGCAGACCCACCCCGATGCCCTGGCCCTGGGCCTGCTGAAGGACTGCTCCGAAATCCGCGGTGAACTTGATAGGGCCATTGCCGCGCTGTTCGTGCGGACCTGAGCATGGTTTTCGTTCAATAGTGCAGACCTGTCGTGTTGCAGCCAACCACTGACCTGTTGCCTGAGAGGGGCTGGGCGTGCGGGGCTGAGCCTTTCGACTATCCGCCTGAGTTAGTAAGACTGCCAGTCTGACCTCTGAACGCACGGAGGAGCTCACATTGTAGGGAATCGGCTGTGACGGAGGCACGGCGTCCCGGGGACGATAACTGAGCCGAAGGAATAAAGGATGTATGTCGGCTCGCTGCTAATGGCTACGTGTTAGCGCTGACTGGAGTTTCGGAGTGAACAGGCGGCGGAGGAGGAGGGGAGCTGTCGACGGAGCGTCGATAGTCCTCCAGGAGCTTTTGAGCCTGAAATGACCAACTGACGAGTGCTTGGCCAAATTACAGTGCCCTCAAGCCACCCGTTGAGATATTTCGGTCTCTGCCGGAAGTCTCCCTGCCTCCTTCAGTCGGGCATGCTGCTCTTCAGCGGCCCTGCGTACAGCAGCAAGATCGCTCAGAGCATCTCGTGCCTGGCTGGCAGAGCTCGAGGCCGGAGGTGCAGCCACGGACGGTGGGGAAGGCACGCTGGGCGACACCTGTAACGTGGGCTTGGTTCGAGGCGCCGACGAGCTGTTCTCGCTCGGAGTTGGAGCCGCAAAGCGGGGTGACCTACCCTGCTCTCGCCACAGAGACAACGGCACTCGGGATAATGGCGGAGAGGGTTGTAAAACTGTAGCGCTAGTATGAGCAGGAGAAGGACCGACACGTAGGGTCGTTCTGAGCGCTGGACGACTGTTGTTGACATTTCTGAAACCCACTAGCAGC